>JBAMJV010002585.1:0-29477 GCA_037951105.1 Echinarachnius parma | reverse complement strand
TCATTCGCCTGATGAACAGTTTCCAGGATCCACCACGAGGAGTTTGACAACTTGGACCCTAAATTTTCCGTCATTTGACACATTAAGTCACGCTGGTAACTATATGAAAGTGTTATCGTAGCGATATGAAGTTTATGTGCAGGTGTAATGATTATGATGAAGAAATTATCTTCATTAGTTATAAAGTATTGCAAAATATGATATATTAAACTGATCTTATAAAAAGTATGCCCCAAATTTGCATGAAATAACACCATGAAATGATTTTCTTCAGACATTATTCAATGAAACTCATAAGATACATGTACTTCAAGTGGGCAGTTATGTGCTGTATTTGATTTTTAAAAATAAGCAAGTAGCTTCTAAAATACAAGGATTATGTACTGTGGGGCTAATTTGCATACATTTGCATATTTATGTTTCGTAGTTATTTTTTTGAAGTTTGGTTTGAAGATATTTTATAAGTCTCTATTTATGCCTTCAAACATTGTTTATTTAATGTTTGCATGGCTCATACACGGGAATATCACCCGATTCATGCAAAATATCTTTATTGTTATGCAAATTTTGCCACTAATTTGCATATTGTGACGTCACATCGTCTTCAATTATCTTCATACACCATTCAATGATACTCATTGGCCTTCCATATATATATTTAGAAACTTCAAGTGGGTAGTTATGTGCCGTATTTGATTAAAAAGAAAGCAACTCATAAAATATATGTAAATTGTACCAATGATTCGAATTTGCATAAATTTGCATATTTAAGTCTTGCAGTAAAGTTGTTAAGGTTTATTTTGTATGAAGATATATTGAACTTATTTTTTATAGACAAAAGAAATTGTTCATTCATTGTTTTCATAAGTTGTAATATGAAATAGACGCCTATTTATGCAGAAAATATTGATTTTATGCAAATTTTGCCCCTAATTTGCATATTATGATGTCATACACCCATCTGATCAGATTTTTAGTTATAAAATCGTGTTCTCTGACCTTCAAAACATTAGTCTGGACTCTTTCATTAAAAAAATATCTTTTAAAATGATCAAAATATGAATACTAGTCTAAATCCAAAATGGCTGCCATAATTTGCATAAATTTGCATTAAAATCATACATGGGACACTTTTTGGCGCTGTTAACATAGCTAATCGTTTTCTACACATTTTTTTACATAAAGTAACATAGATTAAAATTTGTCTCATCGGGGTGCACGAACACCCCTTCTACCCACTAGACTAAACCACATTACGACGGTAGGCAAGCCAACGTTGGGCCAACATTGAATTATATAGTCGTATGAACGTTGGGGTTTAGTCGGCTCAATGTTGGCTTGACGTCAGAAATAGCAAAATAAAAGGTTGGGCATACGTTGGCTCAACATTGGCAATTGACGTTGGCTTATGGGGGTTGGGCCAACAAGGGCCCAGCGGCAAGAATGACGTGGGCCAAACGTCACGTTTTGACGTTGGTCCAACATGACCGCCTACATTGGGCCAACGATGGGCCAACGTAGCATTGTTATCTGGGTAATAGATATCTAAAATGCGAATTGCATGTTTAAAGATCGAAATATAGCCTATTCTTAATTTTTAAGAATTTAGTTGTCTTTTATACATACGCGCTGTATACGAATTTCACGTCCGTATGTGATGTATCACGTTGTAACGACGTGTGACGCAATACCCAAATATGCAGTATGCTCAAATTTGGTATCAAACCATGCGCAGGACTTTAGGAAAGTCCTCCATGAAACGACAATCTGGAATCAGCAGTGCATTGTGGTGTAATTGTGCAAGATGTGTGACTGGGTATTCATGACCCCTAAGGCTTAAACACATGCTATTTAGTGCATTATAGGTAAAATGGTAAAAATGCAAAATACATACACTAAGCTGCTCTTCAGGAACGGTTATCACATATTGAAATAATCATATAGTCCCTACCAATAACTTAGTAGCCCTAAAGTTTGGTTTCCTCAGATGGTACCAATATATGCCTGGGCCCACGGACTAAGATTTGTGGATTTTGACAACTTAAAGGGATAGTTGAGTTCTGGTAAAGAGAGTACAGTTTTGGTGAAACTGAATTTTAGCAACCAAAACTTACATCATTACATTACAAACTAGTAGTTATAACTAGAAAGGAACACAAGATCATGTTATCATTCAAAAAGAGCCGTTAAAACGTAAGAGGGCGCTCTCTAAACACTCATCGGTTTCAACCATTTTGAATAAAATATTGTGCATGTGATGCTTTGTTGAAATAGTGATTAGATAGAGAAATAACCAACAACTATTTAAATACCTATTTTGTAACTTTTTGAAAAGAGGAAGCATTTAAAAAAAAATTAACGGCTGGTTCAAAATTCTCTAATAAACCTGGGGCCCCAGCTTTATTACAAATTGTTATATTTATGGATATTTCAGCCGTCTCTGAACCGATTTTAATCAAACAAAGATGATTTTATGATTTAAATATTATGCTCCTTCAAATTTTACACTCAGTTTTTCATTACCTCACACACGAAAAAAGTAGTCTAGCGCCTTCTCTACCAAAACTCAACTATCCCTTTAAAAGAATACACATACACGAAATATGAAGCATGGCATAAACCAACGTATAGCTTGTATACAATCCCAGTTTATTAAAACCATACATGAAAACAAAAATGCACAGCAGATACAATGTAAAACATGACATTTCTTATATCTGTAAAAATAGATGCATAATAGAAACATATAGGACGTACACTTTATTATAGTTACGACATCTAAAAAGAGATGCATACAAGATAAATGGAAAGCATAATATTTCCTAAAGCTTACAACATCTTAAAAGAGTTGCATGAAACGTAATATTGGGTCCTGGATGACATAATATAACGGGTGACCGGTTATACTATGACTGATGACTGTAAAGTCAAGCGACACTTTGTCCTGATTTCTTAGAAAAACTAGAGGACTAATTAGATAACAAAGAAATAATTGGAATATTTCCCGTGGTAAATTACAACCATCCATGGGCTAGTGAAATTCCACATGCGTGGAACGCTTTAACTGGTTACGGTAATTCCGTATTTTTAGCCCGGACTAAAATTGAGCCACTGATGAGAATTTGGGCATTCAATGTTAGTTACTGTTAATGTATTCTTTCATTAAAACATTAACAGGCATGCAATAATTTATTAACTCAATTCAAATTTTATTCAACACTTTAAAAAGCAAACATACAATGAAAATATAAATTACAAAGTAAAGTGTCTGGAATCAAAAGAAAGGCAAAGCCTTATAAAAGCGATTCCAATGTATAAACAACAACAACAAAATATATACAGATACAGATACATCATAATTACAAAACTACCCTACATTGCACACACACACACACACACACACACACATACACACACAAATGCCTGGCTAGTTGTTCAGCGGAAAGCTGGTAATTCAATATGTGTACTTAGAAAGCAAATATTGTTTGAATCTCCTCTTAAACAACTTCAAAGTCTGACATGCTTTTATTTCAGGGGGAACATTGTTCCATAATTGTGAACCCTGAAAAAATATAGAATAACTGTACGTGTGTGACCTAAAATATTAAATTTTTTGAAATAAGATGCTTTTATTTTAGTAAGCATAAGAGGTATCATGATCTATATTATGACTTACATTATGTTGAAGGCTTTCAGACTTAACACAAACTATTGCATTCGGATTACGTTACCTAAGGTCAGAGGGCAAATGGCATGGGTCACGTCCGTGACTTTGCACGGAACGCTTTTTTCATAATTCAATTTCATTTTGGAAATCCTGTGAAATATGACCAGCAACAACTATATAAGGCCAAAAAAAAAATTGTTGGATTGGAGTAACGGGCAACCAAACATTAGCGTAGGTAGGTAGGTTTTTTTGTTTTCCTTTTTTTTTTCAGGATTCGCACAAATACACAAAAACACACATATAACACACAAATAACACATAACGCAATTTGAAAAAAAAATAAAACAAATCAGAAAAAACCTTTAGGGTCGGTGGTATTTTTAGGGTCGGGCGGGTTACGCCAATCCAACCATTTATTTTTCATGGCCTAACGCTCATATTATTACCCGACAAGTATTATAGATCTATAAGTCTCAAGCAGCTGTTTGTTGTAATGTTTTTAATTATGTGGTAATGTCTGCTCACTGTGTGACATTTTGGGGTGCTGGAATTTGTTTATGTCAGGTTTAGAAAGTAATGAAAGGTTCAACTTTTACAAATCTGGTATCAACATGTACAGGGGAATAAGAAGAATAAGGTTTGCTGAATATCCTGTTGATATCCTGATTATTTTCTGAGTTATGATTTTGAAAACAAAATTGAAATATGTGCATTTATGCAAATGAGAACGAAAGTGTCCAATGCAAAACAAAACAAAATCCAATGCAAAACACAAATTTCATGAAACTTTGGACATTGATCTTTCCGAAAATGGAACAAAACAACAAGAAAAAAACTTAAATTTTTCCAAAAATACAATTCACAAGTTACATGAATAAGTCAATAAAGTTCCAAACTTAATTACAAGAGCTAACATTAGTAAAAGTTCTCAGTAAAATATTGAATACAAGAGTACATTAAAATACGTTTGGCATACGCATGCAACATCATGAAAATGACACATCATAATTGCATTGTAAAGAAGACATTATATTCTAAATCAATTGGGGGCACGTGCCCCCTCCCTCATAGCAGAAGATTAAATTATTTTGACATTAGCCCTACAGTTTCTTGATTATAATGATGATATATACACTGTACATATTACATTATCTTATGAAAATAGTGAAATCTCATAATGGAGTTAGTCATACATCTAAATCCTGCTATCATAATTTTATGACCGGTTACACAATTTAAATCAATTATAATTACTCTGTACAAATCAAATCGTGGTGTTTCGCTGATCATTGATCAAGGCAGGACAAATGCTAAAAATAATCCATGGTGTTTTGCTGATTGTGGACTGGGTTCCTGGCGACGGCAGGCTAGAGCAAATATAAAGTAGAACAATAAATATCAATCATGTCACTCATGATTCTTAAATACTTCACATTTTAAATGGTGTTTTGCAGTAATTATGATAATTACAGCCTGAGTTCTCATCAAAATGCTAATAAAGGGATAGCACAGTTTCGGTCCAACATAATACTGAAACGTGTAAGTTATCATCAGCAACCATAACAGTTCAATGATGCTTAAATTGTAGTAAAACATATAAGCGGCTAAGTTACAGGGCTGTTTTCATAACCAAAAAAGGCACCCTCCAGTCATATTAAGTATTAACCTTTCATTTGTATTTACAACAAATGTGAATGTGACGTTTGGTTATAAGAATAAAAGTTGGTCCCCAGCAATTCCAATCGCATATATATTTAAAATGTTTGTGAACCGATTTTGACAAAAATGATTCGGTCTTTAAAATTGGGTGCTCTTTCACATTTCACTTAGTTTTCCATTATCTCACAAAGAAAAGTATTTCTCGAAACGCCATCTAAATATAAACTGAACTATCCCCTTACCCATTATATAACCCTAGGTTGTTTTGAGTAAATATTGATGGCTAACACGTAGACAAGCAGATCCTTTGTTTGATATTTACATACATAATAATTTGTATTACATGTTTGTTCTCATGACTTCGGAAATTGATTTAATTATTAATTAATATCGGGGGGCATTTCTAGAACTGTTATAGAGTCTTAGGTTTAATATCTAGACACATGCAACTATCACATATTTATAAACAGTCTAGACACCAACGATGAGTTTGTGGATTGATCCTTACCTCATATGCTGAAGCTTCGGTCCCGTCAACGACATAAGGTGTGCTGAAACCTCCCCGCTCAAGGGCCTGTGGGTTAGAAAGGAAAATAAAACAAAATAAACATCAACAGTGTAGACACACTTAGAAATTAGGGTACAATTAGGATGCAAAACGCTGCTACAATAGCAGCACTCTTAACGTTGAAATTCTGCACCCCAAATTGGGATATTGGCACCATAAGGGTGCATGTATGGACTCCCTTTTGGGTGCAGAATTGCACCCTCAAGGGTGTAAATGTGAACCATTATTTCCTAATGTGTAGGATAACAACATAACCACGATTCTGCTTCAATGTGCTCTCAACTAATAACCACATTTATAAATGATTATCTTCACCTAACAAGATTTATACAAATAGGGAATTACTTGAAGTCACAAACATTACTGGTTTGTATTTCAAGAAAGTCACCCTTTCGTTGTCATATTTAATTTGCAATTTTAAAGGTGCTTAATTGCACCTTATCAGGAGCTGCTATTGTTTAACAGTAAGGGTGGACATTACAATCTTCATTTTTCAGTGTGTCGGTGTATTTGTGACTAGAGTGGGCCATACAATTCAGGGGGTTAAAGTGATCCAAGTAAAGTGTGTAACTCCACAAAAATTACTTGGAGCTTCCTCGTTTCTCTTCTGCCGTGTTGTTCAGCTTACGCTAAGAGAAGAATAAAATAGGGTCCTTTTAGTATGAAGATAATTATCATTGAAAATCATCATCTCAAAAGCGTTGACCAACGCTTTTGGTAAAAAGTACACTTGCCGTAGCGTCGTCCGGCCCGCGCGCCACGCGATCACGGACCTTCCGGCCGATAGACAAGGCAGCGCAACGAGTCGATGTACCCGACTGTAGAGCCGAGCTCGCGCAAATTCTGTACCGTCTGTATACACGGGTGCGGATATCGTCAAACGGACGATTATTACTGCGACAAATCTATGGCAGGCCATCCGTATTCGGTGATAAAATATGAACTCAATATTCTTTTTTTTCGCTAGGTAAACAGTGTTCGTTTTCTTTCAAACTTTCACAAATCTTTCAATTGTATTTTACAATGGTATTGATATAGGATTGAAGTCTCAAATGTTCTCAATTGTCATTTTGTGCAATATCTGACACTTTACAGGAATCACTTTAAGTTCCACTTACTGGGTCAGCGCGATGCATGTAGTTCCTGACAACGCTCCTCTCCATGTCAGCCACAGAGAAGGCCCTGTGGTCGTACCCGAACCTGTCTATGGCCTGGCCTACAGCCTCGTGACGGTGATCGAGAGAAGACAACGAGGATGGGTCGTTATCCCAGGGGTCACCTCGGAAGTACTCTTTGAAGTCGTGGCCTCCGCTAGAGTTGAATGAAAACAGATTTTAAAAGTAAGTAACACGTAGACATTCTGTATTGTTGTAGAAAGTTTTGATTATTTTGAGATATTGGCACCTCTTAAAGGGATAGTATACATGTTTTGGTCAAAATGAATTTTAGTAACCAAAACCTGCACTTTAACATTACAAACTAATAGTTATAACTCCACCATGTTCGAAAGGTATAACAAATTACAAACGACTAGGAAAATAAGCATATTATCGTTCAAAAAAGTAGTTGTTAAAACCAAAGAGGGCACTCTCTAAAAATGCATTGGTTTAAAAAAAAAATTAAAAATTGTGCATGTGATGTTTTGTTGAAAAATTTATTAAAATATAGAGCGATCATCAACAACTATTTTAAACCTCTCTTGGAAAATATTAAAAGAGTGTAAGCATTTTATTTATAGTTTTTCTTAAATCATCGAATAAACCTGGGGATCCAGGTTTATTCCGATCTGATATATTTATTGATATTTCAACTATTTCTGGCCGATTTTGATCAAATAAAGTTTATTCTGTCATTAAAATTGTATGCTCTTTCAAATTTGTCACTCAGTTTTCTTTACCTCACAAAAAACATTATGTCTTGAAGCGCCCTCTGTAGCAAAACTGAACTTTCCCTTTAAATTCCTAAATATTAATTCCGATGTTTCTATGAAATGTTCTAGTCACTTTGGTTAAAACTGAACAATTAAAATGGGGAGGTATTTCCACAATACAAGATTAATCTCCAAAAAAGCAGCTACTTTTAACTATTTAACTTTTACTATTAACTTATTTAACTTCAACGTTCAAGGTTAGCGTCACTCTGTAAAATATACAAATATCAACTACATTATGATCAGCTACAGAGACATGGAGAAAACGTTGACGCAGACTCTGACTTACTGTATTGCTCTGATGTTTTCTCTTCTCGCAGATAATAAGACAAAGCTCATGAAGACGAGGACAATGAGGAATATCGCACAGGCACATCCAAGACCGATACCAATTATTGCAACATTCGTCAAACCAACATTGGCACCTGAGTAAAACAAAAAGGGAGGAAAATTGATCTTCGAAATCTAGGCAGGTCTTAAACAAAGACACATCAATATTCGAAGTTCCAAGATCAACAGGTATGAGGGAGATGGATGGATACGAAAGTGTTTTGCGAAGAGAATGTGGTTGGTATTTTATGGTAGAATTATACAAAAAACTAAAACATTCGAAATGCATTTACATTGATTTTATAGAATAGGATTTCCGTTATTCTGAAAATGAATGGAAGAGTACGCAGTTCCTAACACAGACTCAACATGCATAACGACAACAATGAGGATATAATATAATCATAGTAAATGTATAGATCATACACTAACACTGTGCGCATAATGACAAGAGGAACTCTACAAAGTACCACGTCAGACCACTACGCGATGATAATTGATGTATCATAACCAGTGGCGTAATGGGAAATTTTTTTTTTGGGGGGGGCATAACCAATTTTTGCGAGGGAGCGAAGCGACTGAGCGAGGGGAGGGTGTGGGAGGGGGGTGTCCCCCCCTCCCATGGTAGGGAGCTTTTGCATTTTTGGACTTGAAACTGTGCAATCTGATGCATACCTAGAAAGGAAATTCTGACTTGACGACATGTACTATAATGTGGGTAAGTGCGTCATGATTCTACCGACCGGAAAAGAGATTTTATTTGTTTCATAAAGAAAAAAACAAATATGCACCCCCCAAAATAATAATAGCAAAGTGACATATTAAACAGTTCAACAGTGCATCAAAAGCCACATTATGTATGATACAACAACACGAACAAAGTATTCCAGACGTAGACAAGACCGATTCCCGAGGGAGCGAAGCGACCAAGAGGGGGGAGGGTGATGGTAGGGGGGGGGGGGGGGGGGGGTGTCCGTCCGTGCACGGTAAGGGTGTTTTTGCAATGTTTTACTTGACATTATGCAATCTGGTGCATACTTAGGACGGACATTTGACTTGACATGAAGTAAAATCTGAGTTATCTTGTCTAAAGAAATAAAATAATTTTTTTTGAATCACTGGTATCGAATTAGCTATAAGCCATGATTGCAATTTTATTGGGGGGGGGGGGGGGGGGGCAAGCGCCCCCAAGCCCCCCCACCAGTACGCCAGTGATCATAACCATGATAACGAATAATCGGAGTTGTACCAGACGTTTTATTATGGAATAATTATTTACCGCATTCTCGTCCTGGCCCTAGAGCTGGGTCACTTGTGTCCGTCAGGCCAGCGTTACATGAACAGGTGAAAGTACCATTGGTGTTGCTGCACGTTGCATCCTCATGACAGTCATCTGTAGATTCACTGCACTCGTCAACATCTTAGGAGGAAAAGGATATTTTGAATAAAGGGTTATGAAATGTTGTGCAAGTGTTATTATTTTCATCATTATAAGTATTGATTTTGTATATCAATTATCACCCTTCTCCCCATGTTGTTGTTGTTGTTGTTGTTCTTCTTCTTCTTCTATAATAAGTATTACATTATTATTTCATCTAAGTATCAGCAAATATACAATATACAATCTAAAATTATCAACCATCAATTAGATGATACTGTACACAGAAAAGGGTAAATATTGATACATGCTGGTCAGGAGGAAAACAAAACAACTTATACAGTTGGTACCGCTCGAGAGCATGTCTCCCCCCAAGACCCCAAGAATCAACTGGACCTACCTGTCACTACTATTGGATCCATCCTTAGACCATCGATAGTATTGTTCTCCGGTAGCATACCATTCAGTACAGAAGCTAACTCGTCTGTAGTGACGTTGTTATCCGTTAGAGTGAGCTGTGCATCCACAGAGAGACTTCCAAGTGTTATAGTCAAAATGGCAACGCTTATGAAGCGGTTTCCGTAGCGAGTCTGGTAGATCTCAGTTAACTAGAGTTAACAAAATGGTAAATTAATCTTTATATTTACATGTATGTACATTTATTGTTTTTCCCTCATAACTAGTTGACATATTCTGTACAATTGTGTTTTACTTCAATCATACATATATTTATAACAAAGGAGAAATTTGGAAAACCGAAACCTGTTCAGTGTTTATACTAGAATTGGTAATACGAATTCAACAAGTCACATGAGAACCGCTAAAGTTCCAATTTTGAATTTTGCCAATGTTACTAGATCCCCTTAAACAATTTATCATTTAATATGATCCCCACTCTAATTAATCAACAAATTAATTACCTTTCATGCCTTTATTCAGGCTATCAGGCATTTTAATTATAATCATTTGAACTATAACATATACGAAACTTAAAGGCGATAATGACAACTCACGAACAGGGTGATGCGAACTCTGACTGGAGAAGATGGATTATTGATGATATCACTAAATGACCCATTGTCTCCGTCAATCGCAAATATGACAATGGAAAGAACGAATCTCGCTGGTCCTGTATTGGATAAAAAAAATACATATTATCCTTCATGAACATAACATACCGTACCATATATCAGGCCCCTAAAAAAATAATAAGTATATTCCCCTAGAATATAATTAAGAAAGTTATAAGCAACAAACCATTTATGATCAAGAAATTAACAAAAATGCAAAATGCCATTTGTTAACTCATTATCAAAAGTGTTCAATAATGTTGCTAGTACGAAGAATCCCTATAACCCCTAAAGCTCAAAGAGATTTTAACCGATGTTACATTTAACTTATTACAAAATACACATGTTGATAATATGGGATTGTGTGATGTTCTACGCTTTTACAATACAAGCTCATCATTTGAATACACGTTTTTAGACAAAGTATTTGCCAAAATATTAGTTTGAAAGACATAAATTAGTATAAACTAATACATTCCATTTATTCTAATGAAATAAGCGATAAGACCTGAAAATTCTTGTCGTACTTATGCAAGAGCCGCTCGGTTTTCTGACGAGACTTGTCCTGCAGACACACGCGTTTCCAACACAAGACTCTACCGCCGTACAACTGCTTGCACTGCAACTTGGTGGCACTGGGGAACAGAATGAAACAAGACTTATAACGAGAATCTACAAACACTAATCAAATATTGGTTTAGATCAACTTGTCTAATGCAGTTATTATTTGATACCATTAATGTAATATAGGTGTTAAGCATGAGATCCCTCCAATAACTCCTACACAAACGTGTAGTGGTATCATTATCACGTCGCATATACAAATGATAGAGTTTAAATTAGTAATACAAAAGCAGGAGACTTTGATTATTAAAAATATATAGACACGAAGAAAACCAAAAAGAGGCAGAGACAATTTCCCCGAAATATATCATTATATATACACTGAATCGTAAACATTATAAAGAACATACTTGTATACCATGAATGTGTGCTTACGGTGGTCTACCATACATAATATACTGTCTTACCCCCTTCGCAGTTCGTTCCGTAGAAGCCACTCGAGCATTGACAGAGGTATAAGCTTTGACTCGGTAGACAGGTCCCTCCATTCAGACAAGGGTTTGATGCACACGCACCTTGGAGGAATGTCACATATATGATGGATGATTAGGATAAATATAAATAGGTTTAAGGTCTACTTTGACTCTTGACAACTCGATCTGGGCCCCGTTGCAGAAAGAAAATTCATCGTAACTTTACGCACGATTTATCGATCTTAAGTTTCGACCAATTTAAAATGTTCGTTGCAGGAACGCCGACTTACGATTGATTTATTTACGATCGATAGCCATAGAGATTTGGCTTTCAAAACATAATCCAACACGGCTGGGATAAAGACAACGACTCAAATTCATGGAAAAGCAAAGAAAGTTCAACAACGTACAGCACAATTGTATGTTCACGGTGTACCTACATTATATAGGCTATAGCTTACCGAACCAAGTCGTCTATTATTGAGCAGTAAGTACACCGTTTTTCCCCCTTCCTGAATGTATTTATCGCACCAACAATGATATTAAATATGAACTTACTATGTTGTGTGGCTGTATGGAACATATCGGTCGTGCAATTTGTGTAGAATAAAAACTATTTTAGAATAATCATCGGCTATACCTATTTTTTGCGACCGATATTATACAGCCTTGCCCCATGTACTTAAATTCACGTAATACGTTAAACTGCAAATAATATACTGTTTAATGATGTGGCAGTGTTGGTGGGCTTATTATATATTATATACAGTGTTACCCCATATGCATGAAATGTTTAGTTCCCCATGCATGAGTATATATTTACTGGCAGGTAATGTTTTGTCAAATTCAATGTATTCCAATTTGGAGGACAAAATTTGCCTCTTGTGAGTCCATGCAGTCCTATGTGTTCAAATTCATGTGGTAATTTGCACTCTTTACTGCCTGTGTTATCAATATTCCAGTGTTACTGATATATAGTCAGTACAACAAGGGGGAGAGAGACAGACTTATCACACAATAAATTAACAGAATGGACAGGCTGATGGCATGAAATGAGGGAAGCGAAACTCCAAAAGAGAGAGAAGGATATTATGATGGAGGAAGCTGTCAGCTGTCCAGCCACTGGTGTCGCCCCCAAGCCACGGCTACGGGATAGGTGAGAACTTGATGATGTTACACACAATGCTTTTTCTAACAAACACCAAAGCCTAAGATTGTTCTCGGATAGTTATGACTTTAGTTTGTAGTTCATTAAGCATGATATTATAATTATTATTATTTGTTGTATGGCTATATTCATGTCCATTATTAAGTAGGTCACTTGCTAAAAGTTAATTCAAAAATGATATTGTTGCTCAAATTTAAAATGTTTTGTTATTATGGCATTCTTTACAAAGTCGACGTGCTAACATGTACATGACTTAATTCTTCTCTGTGGGCTCGTTTTCAAAGAGAATGCTGTTTTATAAAAATGTCATTGATTACTTATCCCTTGAACATTCCAGTTAGCAGGTGAGCATGGATTGGATATGATGTGACCAAAAACAAATGCTTTTAATTAGTTTTTTTTTTAAATCTCTGTGACAGCTAGTACCGTGACATTTCAAGGTGATACGTACAAGACATTGACAGTGGGAACAAGACTTATACATCTGAATGATGAAATTTTGTGTCATTGAATGTAGCTTAGGTAACTAGACTGTATACTATATTTCACAATCTATTGAGTACAACTTTGTTTTTATTTTTATGTTTTGTATTATATTTCAGCTCATCAAGCAGCCTCTTTTGTCTGCAGTAGACACCTGGATTTGCGGGGCTGCCTATCAGATAGAAGACCACGACAGAAGGGATCCGCCTAAGCTGGAGAAGGAAAGACGGGTTGGCACGACGTGGTTTGGCAAGATTGGTAGAGCGCGTGCCTTCCAATGTGAGGTCCCGATTTCGAACCCAAGGTAGGCCCATAATAATTTTATGAACATTATCCACCTGCTCTCGACCCAGGTGTGTAAATGGGCACCCGGAAGGATGGAAATGAGTTACGTAGCACTGTGTGCACCTTGGAGGTTGCCTAGCTGGAATGCTCCTCAGGGAGTGGACAATGTGCACTTTGTGTGCTGACCGGGATAAAGTGATGCACCGCAAGCGTCGAAAGACAGAACGTGCGCTATATTTAAGTAGCCACCATTATTATTTGGAAAAAAGAACTGGCATAGTAATAATCACTAGAGAATGTATTCATTTCACTACAAAATGATAACATTCTATTTGATGGAATGAATCGAAAGTCATATGTGTTGTGTACTCTTTTTGGATTAAAAATTTGAAGAATAAAAATACATGCACTTTGTTGGCTATTTCATTCTCAGTCAAGTAAAGCATTACCCTTTGTTTCTATACAGGCCTTTACGGTTTAATATAGTCAAACCTTAGTACTGTATAATGACCACTGCAGAGTAACAAGAAAAGTTACCACTGTAATTAGGTGCCCTCTACAAATAGATTAATACCATTGTTTTATTTATCAGTTTAGTGATCACTGTTGACAGGTTTGCTGGTATAGACAAGAGGCTGCTGAGAAAGGTTTGACTGGATGTTTGTGTGTGTATGTGTGTGTGTTTGTGCGTATGTGTGCGTGTTTGTGTGTGTGTGTGTGTGTTTATGTATGTATACATGTGTATATGTCTTATAGTATGCATGTATGTATGACATTATGAATAATGTGTAACACTGTATGATTATCTGTTTCATGAGGATGAGTTTTATCTGTTTGTATGTGCTTGAATGAATGTGTTTGTTGGTACGTTTGTCCATGTACATCCCCTTCTAGGATTGATCGTAAAGTTACAACACCCTTTTTATATCGTAAAGTTACGATCAATTTTAAAACTTACGACCAATAGTTACGATTAATATCAATCGTAACTTCTTTCTGCAACAGGATTGATCTTACATTTTGGATTGATCGTAAGTTACGAGCACTAAGGCCATTTACGATCGATTTTGGGACTTACGATCAATCGTAACTTTTTCTGCAACGGGGCCCTGGTCTCGTGGCCAAAGTGGTGAATTTAACGACGGACAACTCAACATTATGTTCCGTTCGTGTGAGATACATTATATCATGTTATCATTACATATGTATGACACTCGATAGTAGGCGTATCATTTCCAATGTGATAAGTATGAAGATAATAATATGTATCGTCAAAGCACAATACATACACATTTAAAAACATATCCATGATATAAAAAACACACCTCTTGTGCAATTGTTTCCATTGGCAACAAAGCCGGTGCGACACGTGCAGGTATAATTTCCCTGTGTGTTGGAACAGTCTGCATTGGCCTGGCAGACCTGCCTTCCAGCAGAACACTCGTCGATATCCACACACGACGACCTTCCATCGTCACTGAAACCGGCAATGCACGAGCACTGGTATGACCCGACAGTGTTAGTACAAGCCGCATTCTCGGAGCACGTCGAATTGGCCAGGCACTCGTTGATATCTGGAAAGAATTTGTAACCGGATAGTTTAATTTGTTATGGTCAATTTTGTTACCAAATCATCATCATCATTATCGTCGACATCATCAATATCATCATAAACATATTTGTCATCACCATAATCATCAATATCGAAGTCGTTGTCGTAACATCGTAATTATCACTACTATCGAAACAAATGTCATCATAACTTTTCTCTCCTTTGTCGAAGTTACATATCCGTTATCATCATTATCATTATTTCCATCATCACTACTATCATATTTCCTATTCTTGTCACCATCATCATACTTATCGTTATCACCCACTACCAGCACCACCACCGTGGTCATCGTTCCCATCACTTACCCGTGCACATCGGTCCCCGATAGCCAGTGAGGCACTGGCAGGAGAAAGACCCAATCGTGTTGGTGCACATCGACTGAGCAGGGCAGTCGTCGGTCGACAAGTCACATTCGTCGATGTCGGCGCACGAGACGCCGTCGCCCATGAAGCCTCGTTTGCAGGCGCATGTGAAGGAGCCACCCGTGTTCGAGCACGTAGCATTCTCGTCACAGTTATGACCTGACGATGCGCACTCATTGGTATCTGCGAGGGAATAGTATCAGTATACTTGTAAATGACGTCATCCCCGTAACAATTATCATAACTATCACTAGTTATTATTGTAATTTATAAGCAGACGGCGTCGGTTGCAGATGAAGGTGAAGGATCCGAGCACGCCGGCAAGTCATGATGCACTATCATCACTTATGGATATATTATATACATTCGAATACATGTGAATAATTGGGGGGATAGTTCATAAATACAAATTCATGTTATTTCATATTGGTCATTATTGTTATTTGTCATGTGGGGCATTAGTTCGGAAAATAAAAATTATAGGTTATTTCATGTAAGTATAGCGCAGGTACACCATCTGTCGATACTTTGCTTTTTTCGATTCTAATTAATCAAACAATTGTACTTGTATAATTCGTATGTTAAAAAACAAGAGACTATTTAAAAGGGTATTAACATACAAAGTGATATTTGATACATGTACAAGTGATAACTTACCCGTGCATACTGTACGTCCGTTACCATAGTAGCCTGTGTAGCATGTGCACATGAAAGATCCCTGTGTATTACTGCAATTCGCGTTAGGATCGCATGCAGTAGTTGATGAGCACTCGTCCACATCTATATGGTGGGAAAGGTGGGAAACAAGTTGATCTTAGTTTGTCATCATCACTAATGTTAAGATTTAGTGTATTATACATGAAAGCTACATTTAAGTCTATAAATTCTCAGAGACTCAGCTGAATCCATGACTGTCTACCCACATTTTCCTTTAATATAAATTCACTTCATTTGTACCCTTTTTTATTTGAATAATTGTATTCATTTATTTCAACATAATCTCATGATACAAATAATTATAAACATGAGAAATATTATCATTGAATATAACAAATGTTATATTTATACCTGATATATTGATTAAATAATAGTGACGGAGAAAAACAAAATATATATTTCCATAACAATAAGGTCGACAATTCCATTAACTTATATATGAGATTATGTACGGGAACATCACCCTATGCACCGACGATGCCTACCATGATGCATTAATCACATTGCTCCATTATTAGACTATTATGTGAACTTGAAATTAGGTTTTTACATGAGGTATACCATTTTTCTTTTAAAGTGGACTTCCATACGATTTCAAGCTTCTAATTGTTGTATTATATACGCGCACTATATTATTCATATGTAAGTACATTATACATATACGCTATGCAAGGAGTGCTGCGGTATGAGCAGCAAGATGACGCCGTTTGGACACGGACGTTTGTTTGTATTACTGGATTAAAGTTGTTATATCTTTACACAACCGCCTGTTATCTATTTATTCATACCAGTCCACTAATACAACATGGTGGCAGCGCAGTGGCGATACAGATTCACTGCCAAATCAGCACAGGACTGACGTTTTGTTAAGGAAAATCAACATGAGTGATTTGTGCTGAAACAAAGTTGGACCGATTCAATGGGACACACAACACATTCATATCTACTGCAGACACTCGTACATCAACTGGCTGAATGACTCGTTATCTGTAAGTAACATCGTGTGGGAATTAATTGATTATCTTCTCTCAAATCGCTGCTCATCAGAGAGAATTTTGTGCATGTCATTCGATATATGAACGCTATGCAGAGCATTTCTACGACGATTTCGTTGCACACATTTTTGACATTATACGCCAAGCCTGTTCCACACGCACGCTAGCTACGCCAGCCTAGCGTAATTTAGACATTGTACCAGTCGATCATCGATCGTCTACGCTGCGCACAGCCTAGCCAGCTAGCTCGCTGCATGCATCCAGTACTGCACCGACGCACTGACAACGCAGATCGACGCACCGCCGTGAAAAACTGCCTAGCAACGGAACGGGATCATCACCGCGCGGAAGGATATAGCTGACGGATCGAGTCTCTACCGTATGCTGTGAGATTGCCGATCGAGTAACCGAATAAACATTGCTGTTCATGTATGCCGGCGAAGACCGTACCGAAGTCGAGGGACATCATCAAAGACACGGCACAATATAGACTGAAACCTGAAACTAATCCAAGCCAGCTGAAGGAAATGGACTAAGTATCTAAGTAATATGCAAATAATGACATAATTTCAGACATTTGAAATATTTACCTGTGGGCGATTTTGCACCACTTTGTTATTTGTTATTCTTCATGAATGCCTTGACACATTTATATTTCATGCATTTTTGTGAAAGTTACCATATTATATGCCTTGATATCTTATTTTTACTGAGTGTAAAATATAGACAGAATTGATAATTCACTATCAATTTTTTTTGTCATACAGGAATATACATGTTTTGTGAATGTAATTGCAAGCTCGTATATTTTGATTTCTTCATTGTGTACACTAAATACCTAGTGATTTTGTGTCATACAATCAATTAATTTGTGATTGACATATTCACATCTATCTATTGTGATTTATTCACGGTGTACACCCTATATTTGAAATTGCACTCTTTGTAAAATTGCACTATTTAATATTGATATCAAGCAACTATACCATTTCTTCTTCGTTGTTATCAGTCATAATATCACAAGTGCATCATGTCGAGATATCCAGAAATGAATTGGAATAACACTGATGTGCCAGAAGAATTCAAGCTATTCAAACAACGCATGGAGTTATGCCTCCAAGACAATGATGTCCAAGACCCAAAGAAACAAGCAATTAAAATAAAGATAGCAGTAGGAAATGAAGGTTTGCGCAGAATAAATGCATCCGGGCTATCTAATGATGACCAAGAAAACCCTGCACTGCTGTGGTCAACCCTTGAAGGTCAGCTGAAAGTCAAGCTGAACTTCCGCATCCACAGGCTCGAGCTGATGCGATATCGACAGCACTCAGGTGAAACTATCGACGAATTTGTAAACAGATGTCGGAGCAAAGCCAAAGAATGTGACTTTACTGAAAATGAACTTTCGGAACGTGTCACAGAGCTAGTTATTGCGTCCACACCTAATGAGGCATTCCAGAAGGATTTGCTAGACCAGCCCAAAGGCTACAAGATAGAAGAGCTCCCAGGTGAGGGCAGGAAA
Source organism: Echinarachnius parma (assembly GCA_037951105.1). Taxonomy (NCBI): domain Eukaryota; kingdom Metazoa; phylum Echinodermata; class Echinoidea; order Clypeasteroida; family Echinarachniidae; genus Echinarachnius; species Echinarachnius parma. The sequence goes on along the minus strand of JBAMJV010002585.1, from coordinate 10,691 downwards.
TATGAAGCCATCGCTGTAGGCAAACAATGTCTTCGCTCAATCGACTCTGCAGCGAACAATGTAGATGCCCTATCACACAACCAAGCCGGACGCAAGAAGTGCGGCAACTGTGATCTGAATCACCCGCCACGCAAATGTCCAGCTTACAAAGATACCTGCAAATCCTGCGGTTCTAAGGGACACTGGGCCAAATGCTGCAGAAAGGCCAAACATAGAAAACCATTTCGAGGACGAAGTCAAAGCAGGGGACGCCAAGGCAGCAATCGCAGTTTTCCTCAACGAAGGCAGAACACGCCCCCAAGACACCCAGCGAAACAAAGGGTTGCTGAAGTCTCCAAAGAGCCAGGAGGAGAAACGCATGATGACTTCGAAGAATTCCATACTATCGTACTGGGAAATGACGAAGATGCTCGCATTGACTCTGTGCATCAGAAAGAAGCATTCGTCAAGATTGGGATCATCTGTCCAAGCAAACCAGGACAGCACATCCTGCACGCAAAGGTTGACACCGGTGCCAGTGGAAACACACTCCCTCTACGAACGATCAAGGCCATGTATGGAAGCAGATGGCAAGCAGTAACTCGCCCAACCACTGCACGTCTTACCACATATAACGGTTCTCCAATACATTGTGTGGGCACACTATCAATCACGTGCAAGTACAAAGACTCCGAGTGGAGAGATCAAGTGTTCTACGTGGTCGATGTCTCCGGACCAGTGATCATCGGACTGCCTATGTGCAGTGAGCTTCAAGTTGTAACCATCCACGAGATGCACCACCAGAGCCGTAGCCCGACCAGCGGACCGCCTCCGTTGAACTCTGTCAAGGACCTGCAAGCACTGTATCCCGAACAATTTGACCGTATTGGTAATTTTCATGGGGAAGCGACACTGCATGTCAGAGAAGAGGCTGCTCCCACCATTGATCCACCACGGAAGTGCAGTGTCCACATCAAAGACAAACTGAAGTCTGAGCTAGATTCGATGGAGAAGCAAGGCATCATCCGAAAAGTCGAACATCACACCGACTGGTGTAGTTCGATTACGACAGTTCTCAAGAAAGATGGATCCTTGAGGGTATGCCTAGACCCCAGGAGATTGAATCAAAATCTCAAAAGATGTCCACACAAGATTCCAACTCTCGAAGAACTCAATCCAACCTTCTCTGGAGCAAAGCATTTCTCCAAGCTAGATGCTAAATCTGGATACTGGTCTGTTCACCTATCCAAAGAATCCCAGGAGCTGACAACTTTTCGTACCCCGTTTGGCAGGTACTGCTACACACGTCTTCCTTTCGGACTGTCTGTCAGCCAAGATCTGTTCCAACAACATATGGACCGCATTGTTGGCCAAGCAGAAGGATGCATCTGCATCGCTGATGACATCGCAGTTGTTGGACGTACCGAGGCGGAGCATGACAAGAACCTCCACAGACTGATGGAAGTTGCGCAAAGAGAAGGACTCGTCTTCAACAGCAAGAAGTGCATCATCAAGACGGACAGCATCAACTTCTTCGGCTCCGTGTATACCAGAGATGGAATCCGCCCTGATCCACAGAAGATCGAAGACATTCATGCCATGCCGACACCCCAGGACAAAGAAGATCTACAGAAGTGTCTTGGCCTTCTCAACTATCTCGCTCCACACATCGCCAACTTCTCGGAAAAGGCATCACCTCTACGTGAACTGCTGAAGCGAGATGTGCCATTCACATGGCAAGACGATCATCAACACGCTTTCAATCAACTCAAGAAAGCAATCTCTGCAGAATCCTGTCTGCAATACTACAATCCTAAGGAAAAGACGACCCTGGAGGTCGACGCATCGATGAAAGGTCTTGGAGCATGTTTGATGCAAGATGGCAAACCAGTTGCATTTGCATCAAAGTCTCTCTCACCGTGCCAGGCAAACTACTCCAACATTGAGAGGGAAACACTAGCCCTAGTGTTTGGAATTCAACGCTTCCACACGTACCTGTTTGGAAACCAGTTCGATGTCGAGACTGATCATAAGCCTCTGGAAATGATCACGAGAAAACCACTAAGATGTGCACCACCTCGTCTACAAAGACTGCTCATCAAGATCCAAGGATATGATTTTGATGTCAGATACAAGCCAGGCAAATCGATGATCATATCAGACGCCCTGAGCAGGATGCCCAATCCAGACAAGAACCAAGATGTTCAACTCGATGTCAATGTGGAAGAGATCAATTCGCACATTGATCTGATATTCTTCGCGCAAAAGAAGAGGGACGAACTACAGCATGAGACATCGAGAGATCCTACCCTGAGAGCTCTGTGGAAAGTCGTCACAAATGGCTGGCCAGACACGATAAAGGAAGTTCCCACAGAGGTCAGAACCTTTTGGCCATACCGTGATGAAATCGGAGTATCAAATGGTGTACTTTTCAAAGGAAATCAAGTCATCATTCCCACAGAACTCAGACAAAACATTCTAAATCAACTCCATCAGGGCCACCAAGGGATCGAACGTACTCGCAGACTAGCAAGGGAAACGGTGTACTGGCCAAAGATCAACAATAACATTGAGCGAGTCATCAAGAATTGCTGTGCCTGCCAAGAAAATCAAACCAAGCAGCAAAGAGAACCTTTGCAACCTCACGACATACCAACGTCACCGTGGACGAAGCTTGGAACTGACCTGTTCACTTTCAACAAAGAAGAATACCTGTTGGTGACTGACTACCACTCAAAGTATCCTATCGTGCGCAAGCTGCACAATACATCCAGCATGTCGGTTGCGAACATACTGAGTGGCATCTTCAGTCTTTTTGGACCACCAACAACTCTGGTATCAGACAATGGTCCACAATTCGTTGGAAAATCATTCAGAGAAATGTGCGAGAAATGGTCAATAGATCACATCACATCATCTCCGCGATACCCAAGATCCAACGGACTCGCCGAACGCATGGTGCAAACTGTCAAAGGGATTATGACAAAGTGCACAAGAACTGGCCAAGACATCCAAACAGCACTGCTACATTTCCGTGCCACACCAATTGACTCCAATCTACCATCACCTGCAGAGTTACTCTTTGGGAGACCAATCCGGACAACGCTTCCGAGTCACCATCTGACCAGACAATCGTCTACGCCTGATCTGCTGTTTCAGAGACAAGAGAAGATGAAACACGATCACGACGTGCATTCTAGAGAATTACCACCTCTGCACGTTGGACAGAAAGTCAGAGTTCTGGATCCTAAGGACAACACGTGGCTTCCAGCCGAAGTGAGCAAAGTGCGGCCAGAACCAAGATCCTACGAAGTAGCAACTCCCAACGGCAGCATCTTGAGGAGGAACAGATCTCACTTAAGAGAGATGCCGAATGGAACCACTCAAAAACAGATTGTTCCAAAACGAGTACATTTCGAAGACGACAGCGACAGGAGTGAAGTGATGAGACAAAGTCAAAACAAAACACAAACACACAAACAAAGACAACATCACACGTCAAACACACGCTCAGACACCACACACTACACTACAAGATATGGGCGTGAGATCAGACGACCCTCGCGTTACCATGAGTAGTACACACTGGAGAGAAAACCAGCTACACTGTTAATATCGTAAATATTGTATGAGTAAATAGTTCTTGAACAAAGATATGTTCATCCATTGTGTTCTTTATTTGTGCGGATGTTGTTAACTTCGCAATGTTAATCAGTTATTGGTGTGTGTAGTTCATTAAGTGGTTACTATGTATAGCATCTTAATTAATACCGTTTGAAATATTTGTTGCATACTTTATGTACAAACATTAGGACCCCAAATATTATTTAAATTATTGTGAAGCTGATATTTCACATTGGAAAGTTCATTCAAATTTGACACAAAGGCTTTTAAATACGTACAAGACGAAATGCTTTTATTGACAAAAAAATAAGTTGAGTTTAAATGAAAAGGTTAGATTGTGTGATTGTGCATACTGCGTAGAATTAATGTTGTTTTTCTATTCATATGAAACAAGAAAATTAATTAGAGTTACATAAAGAACTATTATGAATATTTAAATATAAAAGAAAATGCATACAAGTATTTTGACAATTTGTTCAGTACAAAATCCTTAATTGTTTAAATAGTTACGTTAAATGTAAAACGCTTAATATGTGTCGAAAAGGTTAAATCGCATACAAGTACTTTTGACAATTTGTTCAGTACAAAATCGTTAATTGTGTACAACGCTTAATATGTGTTATAAAAAGGCTAAAACTGATTTATTAGGAATAATCATTAGACCAGTTGTTCGATAAGAATGAGATTGAGTTATTTCACCATCAAAGTTTTTATTAGATGATAATGACTGCATCCAAAGCTCAAACAAGTTTAGAATGTTAATAGTCTGAATGAATGTTTCACATTTATATGATAGTCAAAAAGTTATTTGCCATCTTATCTTTTCAGAAAGAGGGGGATGTTGTATTATATACGCGCACTATATTATTCATATGTAAGTACATTATACATATACGCTATGCAAGGAGTGCTGCGGTATGAGCAGCAAGATGACGCCGTTTGGACACGGACGTTTGTTTGTATTACTGGATTAAAGTTGTTGTTATATCTTTACACAACCGCCTGTTATCTCTTTATTCATACCAGTCCACTAATACAACACTAATGATTGAAAGACAGATATTCTAGGTCAATAAACACAATTGTGTACGAACAAAGTATGATTGTGGGTTCTTATAATTGGTTTTGAAATTCTAATGACACAAATTCGCGAGCGAGCTTGTTCTATCCCACAGTGCACCAATGTGTGACGTGCGACCCTCACTATGCGAGTATCTATGTTTTTACACTGCAGCGAATGTGTTCTTTTGATCGGACCAATACAATGCTCGATCATGAATAGTTTAGTCCACGCTGCGCCACTGACCGTGCCTTTGAGCATTACTGCATTGTTGAACCATGGAAGTCCCATATCCTTGGTTGAACCGTTTGAAAATACTTTCCTGCCCGATATTGTAACACGTTTGGCTTTCATTGGAATTTGAATAGACACAAAGTTCTGTAAACGTGGTTATTGAATTTGCTGGCTCTGCATGACCGGCTATTATGAATGACACATGCAGTGATCACAATGCAGTGGCACCGGATTCACGCCTACTCAAGAAATTGAGTAAAGTGAGGGTGCTGCGGTAAATTTAATTATTTCCTCAGAGTTAATGACATTATAAAAATCTCTTAGAAATCAACCAAAGTGAGTCAAATCCTGAAAATATTCAAGCACATCCCTAGATTTATTTCCAATATACTGCATTTTTTAAAAAATCGTCCGGAATTCTCCTTTAAATTTATAATTGGTTTTGAAATTCTAATGACACAAATTCGCGAGCGAGCTTGTTCTATCCCACAGTGCACCAATGTGTGACGTGCGACCCTCACTATGCGAGTATCTATGTTTTTACACTGCAGCGAATGTGTTCTTTTGATCGGACCAATACAATGCTCGATCATGAATAGTTTAGTCCACGCTGCGCCACTGACCGTGCCTTTGAGCATTACTGCATTGTTGAACCATGGAAGTCCCATATCCTTGGTTGAACCGTTTGAAAATACTTTCCTGCCCGATATTGTAACACGTTTGGCTTTCATTGGAATTTGAATAGACACAAAGTTCTGTAAACGTGGTTATTGAATTTGCTGGCTCTGCATGACCGGCTATTATGAATGACACATGCAGTGATCACAATGCAGTGGCACCGGATTCACGCCTACTCAAGAAATTGAGTAAAGTGAGGGTGCTGCGGTAAATTTAATTATTTCCTCAGAGTTAATGACATTATAAAAATCTCTTAGAAATCAACCAAAGTGAGTCAAATCCTGAAAATATTCAAGCACATCCCTAGATTTATTTCCAATATACTGCATTTTTTAAAAAATCGTCCGGAATTCTCCTTTAAATTTATAATTGGTTTTGAAATTCTAATGACACAAATTCGCGAGCGAGCTTGTTCTATCCCACAGTGCACCAATGTGTGACGTGCGACCCTCACTATGCGAGTATCTATGTTTTTACACTGCAGCGAATGTGTTCTTTTGATCGGACCAATACAATGCTCGATCATGAATAGTTTAGTCCACGCTGCGCCACTGACCGTGCCTTTGAGCATTACTGCATTGTTGAACCATGGAAGTCCCATATCCTTGGTTGAACCGTTTGAAAATACTTTCCTGCCCGATATTGTAACACGTTTGGCTTTCATTGGAATTTGAATAGACACAAAGTTCTGTAAACGTGGTTATTGAATTTGCTGGCTCTGCATGACCGGCTATTATGAATGACACATGCAGTGATCACAATGCAGTGGCACCGGATTCACGCCTACTCAAGAAATTGAGTAAAGTGAGGGTGCTGCGGTAAATTTAATTATTTCCTCAGAGTTAATGACATTATAAAAATCTCTTAGAAATCAACCAAAGTGAGTAAAATCCTGAAAATATTCAAGCACATCCCTAGATTTATTTCCAATATACTGTATTTTTTTTAAATCGTCCGGAATTCTCCTTTAAATTAGGAAATACATTTATATTTGTTGTATATTCACATCTCACTTTTCTGATTTGTGAATGTGTGTATAGCCTACTTTGTACTGCTTTTTTTTTGTGAACAGTGGATTATTAACTTAGTTGCATTGATTTGTATTAATTGAATTATTGTCTTGTTTTATAAAAAAAAAAAAAAATGTCATGTTTTTTTAATTGGACCCCTATGAAAAACAGCTGTGCTGACTAGAGTGTTCCGCCCATTTGTGGAAATAAATAAATACAAATAAAAAACATTCCATACAATCTCAACAATTTGTTTACAATTAGGTTTATAATTATGTGCAAAAAGTGATGAATGGTTAATTCAATGTGTAGTGATCTAATATGTCCATTGAGTAATGTGGACAATGTGGACAATTAGTTAACTTTGAACTTGAATGATAATACAGGGGCCGCGGAACCGGGGGGGGGGGGGGGGGCTGGGGGGCTGCAGCCCCCCACTTTTTTGGCTTAAAACAAAGAAATACATAAGCACAAAATAATAACTATAACAGCCCAATTAAATGAGGTCACCCCCCCTCCCCCCCACTTTCAAAACCTTTCCGCGGCCCCTGTAATATGAGCAAAGGTACTTACCAGAACAGTTCCTTAGGTTGGCATCGAGTATGTAACCATCCCAACAGGAGCAGTTGAAGGAGCCAGGAAGGTTGTTACAAGAGTGCTCGCACAGACTCATCGTGTCACATTCATTGATATCTGTGAAGAAAACATTAACAATGATTGACTAATTGAATGAATGCAACTCGATCCTTGCCACAAGGGAAGCACTTGTGAATATTAAGAGTGTTTACGCTAAATAATGATGAAAGCATCGATGCAAATTATTCAAACACTCGTTTTTAAGATGCAATATTGTGACATAGTGTGAGATTTAGTAATTTAACTCGCCCATTTATAACCCGCGTGCACACACACACACACACACACACACACACACACACACACACACACACACACACACACACAGGTGGTATGCTTTTCACATGTGCGTGTTAAGAACTGGTACAAGTACAAGTGCAAGCAATGGAAACGTTGATACATACATTTTTTTATTGCAACACTCTCATTCAATCAATCATAACGCACAAATTAAGATATAATTAGACACAAACACAGAGAAGTCAACACAATTCTTAACATACAACCATGCTTCTTTGGCGTGCCTTACAGGCAGTTACTCTTTGTGATAGCAATGGATCTATATTCATGCTATCATTGTCAGTATGGAATAACTTGTGTAGTTAATAAGGAATTTCAGTCAACCTTATAAAGCAAGATTATTGAATCATAACCAGAGAAGAAAACAAATGCTGTGTGCAGTCTGTATACCTTGACATGCGTTGCCTATGAGTTGGTAGCCACTCTCTGCACAGACACATGTAGCGTTGGTTCCATCCATGGTGATACACACAGCAGAGCTAGCGCAGGTGTCGGTCACACCAGCAGAGGAACAGGCCGAGTTGGCATCAACTGGGGAGTCAAATCAAATAGTATGAAACAGAATTAAAAAAGTACGAGACTCTGGTTTTTTTAAAGATGCCAAATGTGTCAACCAACATGGTCAAAATTGAAATTAAGTGAACTAACCTTAAACGTGTTTTTTTTTAGATTGACACAACTTATTTTCGCGAAATATAAATATCTGGGCTTAAATTTATCACCAATTCTGTGAAATGTCTATGAACATTTAGGATTTCCTGTATTTAAAAGAAAAATATGATATATTTTCACATTGCCATACTAAAATCCTACTATTCCAAATGGCATTACAAATAATACAAATAATCAAAGTGGGCTTCTGACATCATGTATGCCATTTTGGGGACTTCTGTCACATAAATCTCAGTTTTTACATCATTTTAAAGTGAAAAATAGCCTTAAAAATTGGATTTGGCAATTTGAAGTTTTTGTAAGGCAAACAATTTTTACTGTTGTTGGTTCAAACTTATTGTATGGAAACAATACATGATAGGACATATTTACATGATATAAAATTGGAGCAAGACACTTGCAATTTTATTCTTGTATGTGTTTCGGACGTTACACATTGTTAACATATACCCTTTTTTTTTACACTTCTATGACCAGTTGTGGCTTAAATCGTTGCTGTTTTGGAATATTTAAATACAGACAATATATGTTTACATGTAAATCTATCCAAACTCTTCTTTGAAATGGTCAAATTAACTTTATAGCACAGAAAGAGGTCTTCTATCAACCATTTGACATTATACAGTACATGTAAACTTGATTTATCTAAAAATATGTTCACATCTCCAAAGTAGAGACAATAAGGGTTTTAGTGAAATTATGCAGTACCTACAACAATAACTAAAATTTGAGAATTGTAATCTGTAATTTATTGTAGCAAAGTTGCATTATGTTATGACATACTCTATTTTGTTTCGGACGTTACATGGTGTTAACATCACTTCAATACATCTTAACTCACTTTGTTTGCATGATTTTGAAAGCAAAACCAATTATGTGCATTAATTGAACTCCCAATGAAAGGGATAGCGCATGTAGTCCATATTGATGGGGGGAAAAAAAAAAATCAAAATTTTGTACAAATATTACATGCAATTAGAAACTGTTATTATATATACAGTCAAAGGATTATCAATGTGACTTTCCAGAATTTCCTTCATCATTTTACAAAAGATGAAAGTATGTGTATTGTACAATGACATACATTGTATGTGATTTAAGTTTTCTATGTTCTTATTTTGATAAAATATGAAGCTCAAACTAATTTGATCAAACTCTTATCAAAAATTAAAATAACTGTCATAAATGCATTACTGATCAATATGATATTAGCAAAACCTAAAATTCAAGTTATGGCACATGTACAGTATGTACCAGGTTACGCTCAAGAAAATATATTTATTCCAGCAGATGGCTACATTTTTCAAAGATGGTTAACTTGCACACAAATGTAATTTATCATAAACCAGTAATGTTCTGGAAATTGTCTTAAGATAAAGAGTTTTCAATTATCTTGGTGTACCTACAGTTTATATGGCAATGATGGCATATATCATTACGTTTCACCCAAGTTAGAAAATAACCGCTTCTCAGGCCTGAGGAGAGGTTGAGAGATTCGTGCCTCTAGTAGAATTTTATCACCGTTTACACCGTTCTTATCGGTTTACTGCGTGTAATCGGAGGAGATTATCTCTATAATACCACTAGGTCTCGGGGGGGGAGTTAACAGGGCATGGAATGTTGACGAAAGCTATTAAAATGGTTGAGTTGATTTCCACCGTGGTGGAGATCACGGCTAACTTAGTGAAACGTAATGATAGTATTTCAAAACTAACTTTTGTTTTAACATGTGGATTGTTTTTATACAAATGATTAACATTTTAATTAGTGTCAGTAAAACATTTATGTGGATCAACGCAGATTATTTTCTTCTTATCAGTATGGAAAAACATATTTTGCAACTAATGAATTATATCAGAAGAGTAAATTTAACATCTAGTTATACAATACTTTTGTGTACCACTAAACGGCTTTGTTAATGAAAATGTCTATATTTCCACTAAATGAATAATGAAACAGTGTACATGTAGTTATGTGTAGTTTACAACATGAACAATTATAGGGGGAAAATAGCAATTCCTCACATTTTATAAATGAAAGTTCCTTCCCAGAGACAAATAACTGATCATTTATTTTTCAAAACACTTTTGCTTGAGCAGGAAGCATGTAGATCATGAACAATGTAGATAATACTTTTTTTAATGTTCCAAATTGAATTTGTTGTGCAATAAAAATCTGTGTTAACACCATTATGTAACGTCCGAAACGAGCTCACAATACCATACAAAAGATTCTGTAAATGGTAAACAAAATACAGGAGTTGTTGCAGCAGGTAGTGTTTCAGTTCCACAAAAGAAAGGGTATTGTTCCAAGTCGATTAGTCATATCATTCACTATATCAAGTGTCTTGTAAAACTTTAGTGGTTACAAATTAGCTAAGAAAAATCAATGAAAATTTTGTGAAAATGTGGATTTGGGGCAGACTAATCATCTGAATATTATTAAAACATCATGTATTTTGATAATTATGTTTTATATACATGATCTAAATGAATAAT
>JBAMJV010002584.1:0-207997 GCA_037951105.1 Echinarachnius parma | reverse complement strand
CCCTTCGCGTGTCATAAAAACAATGGGTCATTAATAAAATGTGAGAAGCTAAAAGTATACATTACATGATTCGCACTTTGATATCTCCGGGACTGATAAACATGCGGTTCAAATAACACTCAACAGTACAAGTATGCACTATGCAATGTGTTTCACCAATATTAACCCATTGCCTACATCAACTTGGGTTTTCCATGTACATTATTAACCCTCTTCAGTGCCATTGTTGAATCTAGGTCACGGTACTCATTTTTTAACAAATGCAAACTAGAAATATTACAATTTTGTATGAATTGTATAGAAACTCTGACTTCTTATCATGCTTAAATTCCAATTGACTCATGGTCAAGTTGAGATGAAAATCATAATCCCCTGTTTATCTTCTATGAATAGAGAGGAAATTATCAAATTAATTTGGGCCTAGAGGGGTAACTTAAAAGTATTTGGAGGGAGATCTGGAAAAGAAATGTACAGCAAGGAAATAATTAATTTTTAATTTTAGGGGGCTACTTTTTCAATCCGAAGGATATCAAATGATATTTCACATAATACCCTATGATAATTTTAGGGGCTACTCACTGATTTCAGGGGGCTATTTTGCAAATTAGGGGGCAAAATCGCCCTCAGCCCCGGTATATTTTCTACCCTGATGTACAGATATACCAGGGCTCCACACTTACATTACCTTTTTTGTCAGCTGGCCCGGGGTCAATACAAAATTAGCTTTGGGCGACTAATTTCATTGATACTTTTATTCCTCTGCAGGGCTCCACACTTACCTTTTTTGTCAGTGGCCCGGTCGGTCCAGTGAAATAATTTCTTCCCCTTTTCCTGGTGGCCCGAAAGAAAAATTTACTGGCCCCAAAATGTTATTTCATGAGTAAACTTTTTACTATTCAAAATATGACTCTTTCCTGATCAAACCTGTGATTATAGATGAAGCATGACATGGAAAAAAAAACAAGATTTTTCAAATTTTGTCAATGTCGGGTTGAAAATATGACTTTTATACTTTTTTGCAGGCCCGAAGTGCAATTTCACTGGCCCCTGGATAAACTACTACTGTAACTCAAATTCTATTTATTTTTCCACCCCCCACATTATAATTGTTGTGGGCTTTTATTTGGGCACTTTATGGGCTTAAAATTGCACAGAGCCCCTGTCATATAATTGTGTCCATCACTTGAAAGGATATGATTGCACTTTGACAGGTGACAGAATGATAAACATGTTAAAATAAAAGAAGGGAACATAATTTTAAAAGGTAGTTTTGGTGTAGGGAGAAAAGTCTGAACATATTTGCAATCTTGCTACCACGTGGCACAGTCAGATACTGACATGATTTATGGACTTATTGTTTATCTAATAAAGTAGAGTATTATAAACTTTGAATGTGGATATCTCTTTATTCAACAAATGAATGATAATGACTAGGACTAAAAACAATGTTGAGGTAAACTTGGTAAAAAAACAACATTGATATACATTTTACTAGAAATATAGAACTTCAAACTTTGCACAACTGCCCTGGCCTTCAAAGTTTGATTATCTTGAAGTCTATTTATTCACACTTTGTAAGGAAGAATTCGACAAATAACACAGGTAGTTTTGAAGTAGTGAGAAAAGTCGCATCATAATTATTGGCAACCCTGCTGCTGCTGTATATTGCAACACATGGGAATGGCAGATAAATGACGTGAGGTATTATTGTCTTATCTATTACTATGAGTAATACATTCTAAATAAGGGTGATATCGCTTTATAAATTTAACAAATTAATGATATTAATTAGTTATAACGTCCTGCTCACATTAAAACTAAAAACTAAAATTTGATATTTGTTTCATGAATTATGTATAGAACTTCAAATTTTACCGAACTACCAACCATGGCTTTCAACGTGTGATTATTCTGAAGTCTACAATCACACTTTGATATTTAATAGAATTGTTATATCAAAAGAAGAATGAAATAAGATTACAAGTTGGTAGTTTCCGTGAAGGAAGAATACTCAGAAAAGTCGCACCATAATCCTCCTACAGTTTTCTATGCGTAACATGAGGACTAACTGTCTTATCTCCGGGTAATAAACTCTGCATTTGGGTACTATCTCTTTATTCCAACAAATTAATGATATATCAAGTAGGACACATGACGCACAAAAAGTACATTATCTGTTCATCAATCAACCTTTAAATGCTTCCATTATCTCTGGGCTCAGACCATGGTCAAAGTCTGACCAGACAAAGGTATTTTTATGGCCGTCTTTTTAATTGACATTAAAGATCTATAAAACGTATTTGCTTTTTGTATCCCACAAACTTCCATGACACTTTGATTTCTCACTTTTACTTCATGAACTTTTAGATAATAGTTGTGACTCTTATTTCCTCTGCCTCTTTCTCATGATCAAACACCCCCAAACATTGATAATTTAAACTTAATTTAACGTCATGAGACATGTAAGTAGTTATTTCTACTGCAAACTTACGTGACAATTTACTTGATCTTCCTAATTCAATTATCCTCCAGTTTAGCTGGTATTTCCTATGATTGTACAAAAAAAGAGCAATTTTCTCTCTGTAAATTTTGGTGACACTTCCAATTCTGATTACTTCATTTAATATGAAGATAGTAGTAGTGACTATTATTTCCTTTGCTTTTACTAAAAGAAGGTGATTTTCTCGGTTCATACAACCCGACAGAGCTATGCAACATGTTGAAGATTATGGAGAGTGGGCTGGTATATCTTATCAACAATGTTTAACTCAGAAAGGGAAATTGACGTTCTTACAACTAACTATGACACAACAGTGACGACACTTCTTCACAATACCATTTAGTAACCTCAAGATTAGCCAGTAACATTTCCTATCCTTAAAAAAGTAGTAGATTTTCACAGCATTTTGATTTGGTCTGACCTCTCCCTTTTATAGCAAGTGCAAGCGATGGAATAATAACAGAGCTAATGCAATAAAGGCCTAGTTGAAAATCATGGAGAGTGGGCCGTTATCTAAACAAGGAGGTTCAGCTGAAGGGGAAAAAAAAGGTTCTTCATACATATCACAACCTACACACTTCTATGACAAGACACATTTTTTCATTATTTTACTTAGTAACCTCAAGATAAGCTGGTAACATTTCCTATCCTCTATAAAAAAGAGGAGATTTTCACAGCATTGTGATTTGGTCTGACCCTCCCCTTTTTACAGCAAGTGCAAGCGACATGGTATTATGCAACAAAAGCCTAGTAGTTGTATCTGGTAGTTCGTGGGCCAGTATCTGGTAACATTTCTTATCGTTTCCTATAAAAATAATTTGTTCACAGCATTGTGATTTGGTCTGACCTTACATTTTCACAGCTAGTGCAAGTGACAAAGTATTACGCAACAAAAGCCTAGCAACAAAATATTATGGAAGTAAGTACATGTAGGTATGTTATCAACCTCTCATGTTCTGCGGAAGGGGAGTCAAAGTACGCCCAAATGCCACTGAACAAAGCTAGAAATTAAGGTTCATTAACTTTTAATTTCTTTGTTACTCAGGAGGGAAAAGCAAATTCGAGGCTTCTTAAAGGTCAGTGGCCCAAAAGCTACATTAAAGGGATCTAGTAACATTGTGAAAATCCACAAAACTTGCTTAGACCTCTATTGGTTCTCTCATACCTTGTTGTATTGGAACCGGTTTCAGGTTTCTGAATTTCTCTTTGATTACAAAAATATTTATGATTGAAGTGTTTGGATTTGAAAGTCTCCCTAGGAGACTTTCAACTGTGTACAATACTACAAAGTTAGTGCAATGAGTATATTTAAAAGCAAATACCACGTTTCATTTTCACTAATTTCTCGGTCATATGACATTCATTTACCATGGAATTTTTACACATCACTCAGTGGACATATCAGATCACAGAAATACACAGGTTATCAACCCTTTGTCAGTTTGTGCACATGTCAACAAAGTTAGATCCCTTTAATAGTGTCCTTCAAACAAAGGAAGACATTAAAACAAAAGTATGTTTTTTTGTTGTTTCTCATTCAGACAAGTACAAAGACTATTAATTAATTGGAATTTTGATGGGTTGAAACAAACTACCGTATTTGCTGGTGTATTCACCGCACCTTAAAAAAAAATTGTTTGCAAAAATGGGGGTGCGGTTAATACACGGGTGCGGTTTATAGCGTATTAACCACACTTTTTTCAAATTTTTAATTTATTTTTTGAAAAAATGGGGGTGCGGGTAATACACAGGTGCGGTTTATATAAACCAGCAAATACGGTATCTTTTTTGCTTGCACTTCACAATTATGAATTGAGCGAGTCAGAATATAGATGGCGCTATTTAACTTTCAAACAGGGAGAGGGTCTCATTTCTTTGATACCCAAGTTGAATTATGACTTATATCAGTAAAACAAGTAAAACAAGTTCATAAGCTTTCTAGTGGGCTCATGGAAAATAAAATGTGCAATTTGTTGGGGCTACTTGTTTAAGCTTGCCTGCACAAAAATAACATTCTTAAAATTGTCCTTGAAGATAAAACTTTGAGAAATGATACTTTGTCACTTTTTTAAGCAATTATAACAAAAAAAAACTTAATTCAGTTGTGCAGTTACTGGTAACTAATGCAGCATATAAAGAGATATAATAACCTGAGAAAGTAAAAGGCTAGAAGTTCACCCTCCTTTTTTCTTCTTAGAAAGCAAACACAAGGGTCTTTCAAAATTATGTAGCTCAAAATCAGAATCGATTTGATTGGAGAGGGGGTTAGGAGGGGGAGGAAAGAGCTGTGTTACAGCATGACACAGCAGCATTACCGGCTATCAAAGTACATGGAGTTCAAGAAAGGTTAAAATAAAAAACGCTTTATAGTATGTGACCGGCTATAGCAAAACCCGGCACTCGTCAGAAATTCACGTTTTGAAGAAATGGGCATTTTAAGTTCACATAATGTGTGTAAAAGACCTATGATCGTAAAATTGAAACAATCATATCTTCGCAAATTATTGACCAATTTCTTGGAACAAAGCATCGAATGAAAGCTTGTTACGAGGCCTTTCTAATGGTATGAAAATCTACATTTAACCGACAAGTGCCGGGTTTTGCTATAGCCGGTCACATATATGGTGCTCAAACGTGGTACGATCAAACGTGTACACGTGTCAGGCACGCAACGCATAAAGGAAATGGCATTCAATTGAGTACCGGATACAATTGACCTAATGTCACTTTTCCTGGCAAGACTGTGTGAGTACATTGTTTGTCGATGAGTCTGCCGAGGGTATGGGGGTGATTGTACTTTTTTCAACAAACGAGAGAGATGTACAGTTAAACCTGTCTTAGCGGCCACCTGCCTACAGTGGCCATCAAAAGTGATTCCCTGCACAGGATAAGATTTTATGAAGCACATGTCTACAGCGGCCACTATTTACGTTTCCCTTTAGGTGGTCACTATACACAGGTCTGACTGTACATTGTTTGTCGATGAGTCTGCCGAGGGTACGGGGTGATTGTACTTTTTCAACAAACGAGAGAGATGTACTGACAGTTAAACCTGTCTTGGCGGCCACCTGCCTACAGTTGCCACCAAAAGTGATCCCCTGCAGGGAAAACAAGTTCATGGAACCTGTCTATAAAGAACACCTGTCTACAGTGGCCACTATTCTTGTACAGGTTCGATTGTACATTGTTTTGTCAATGAGTTTGCGAGGATACAGGGTGACTGTACTTTTTCAACAAACAAGAAGAGATAGTCAGTTGTCACCAATTCCAAAACCACTGATAACAGAGAATGGCTTTCCTATTTCATTAAAGGGCAATGCAACTCAAGAATAGAGTTTATCCTACTTTATATATCGTAATATACCTGTTTATTATATGTAACATTACTTCAACTCAGATTTCTGCTTTGGAAGAAATATGAGAAAACTCTATCGGGTATACCCGCTCTTCACGCGAACGCTGGAGGCCGCCATTATTAGGTTTGCGCGGACCCACATGCACTAATGCATTTCAATAGCACCCATTTTGTTTGAATGTGTGCTATTGAAATTCATTAGTGCATGTAGTCCGTGCAAACCTAATAATGGCGGCCTCCAGTGTTCGCGTGAAGAGGGGTATACCCGATAGAGTTTTCTCATATTTCTTCCAAAGCAGAAATCTGAGTCGGAGTAATGTTACATACAATAAACAGGTATATTACGATGTATAAAGTAGGATCAACTCTATTCTTGAGTTGCATTGCCCTTTAATGGGTAGTAACATCTACAGTCAAACCCGTCTTACCGGCCACCTGTCTATAACAGCCAACCTGCCTAGATAGCGGCTACTTAAAGGGATCCCCTGCCGGGAAAAATATTCAGAACCTGTCTATAAAGGGCACCTGTCTACAGTGGTCACTATTCATGATTTCCTTGGGTAGCCATTATACACAGGTTTGACTCTATAATCAACCCTGTCCATAAAGATCACCAAAGGTAGCCAGAAAAATGTGGTCTCATTGAACAGTTTTTTTTAAATTGGGTATTTCCATTATCATTGATATACAGCTAAACCTGTGAATGGTGACCACCCAAGGGACAAAATAAAAGAAACCGCTATTATAACTGACCTTTATAGACAGGTCATATTACATTATTTGTCAATATTTCAATATCATCCTAATGTATCCTTATCTAGGTGCATTATTTAGAGGCGCAGTATTACCCTTTGACATCAGGTACATTTAAAACCCGCACAATTAATATGTAGAGCACCATCTCATGTCCCTGGGGAGCATACTAGCCACAGCTGCTTGTCAAGAGCTCTAAAGGCTAAACCAACACCTGACTAAGTACCCATTTATACTCTTGGTAGAGAGCTGCAATGCAAATTTAAATTTCAAAATTGTATCTTATGATTAGAACTCAACTGTTCATCCTATCATGCCCTAAATAAAATAAAAACCTCCACAGGTTTGTAGTTAATATTTCACTCATTGCCATATTTGGAAAATCTACATCCACAACCGAGAGGTAAATGTACTTTTAATCGATGAGCCATTTGCAGAAAAATGGTTTACCCTTGTTAGATCAGGCCTAAGTTGCCCTTTAGACCAATCAGCAACAAGTATTTGTGGACTTTTGCTCAATTTCATGAGTCATATTAGTGTTATGCAACAGACCTGTTGTATGCTATACAGCGTGGAAAACAATGACTCTTACCTGTCCTTAAACCTTTCCACAAATCATCACAAGATGGCGCTATTTCAAAACCAATTCACTGTAGAATTGGCATTCAATGAGCATAACAAAATGTCAAATCATAACAAAACAGCGAAAAGACTATTCAAGATCAGTTCATCATCGCAAATATGAACCAATATTTCATTTCAAGATTCTGCTCCAAAAATAGTGTAATGTTGTACATTACGCACCAACACCATGACTACCACCATCATTATCATCACACTAAATTTGTGATATTAAATCATCATATCACTATCATCATCATCACCATCTTCTTCATCATCATCATAAATGCCAATTCCGCCGCCGCCACCACTATCACCATCATCATGCCATATGTCATATCATGATAATCATCATGATCCTGATCACCGTCGTTGTTATCTTAATCATAGTCATCATTGTCGCTATGGCTGCTGCCACCACCACAGTCATGCTCCTTCTCATCCTCATCATCATTCCTATCATCACCATCATCCACTTCAGAAATGTCACAATCATCATTATCATCATTACAACCATGGTCATCACAATAAAATGTTTAAAGCCAAATAACAGTATTGGGAAACGCCCCACACAAAAAAAATGAAAATGTTCAAAATAAAAAAGTCTTATTTCCACAGAATAAATCAAACTGCATGTTTGCTGCGTGCAAAACCTATGGCAAATGCTACCATGTGTGCTCCTCCGCATGGGAACGAGCATACAGATATGGCCGGCGTAGACGGGCCCAACTGGTGGTGAATTTAGGCCTAATGTCAGCGGCATGCAAACAACGTTTCAACTGATATTTCTGCATTTAACGTTACTATGGTTTGGCTTTGACCACAAAAGCACCTGTTTGTACTATTTCAACAATACTGATCAATTAATAGTTTGGCCAATATACATACTTTCGGCAACTTTCCCAATACTGTTATTCGGCTTTAAAGTAACTCCATCATCAATGCATCATAACCACTTACGTCATCCTTGCCCCCGTCATCACTGGACTCCTCCGATGAGATGTATTCCTTGCTCTTGTAGTTTCCTCCCGCTCCCGCAGACGATGGCTTCTTCGGACTCGGGGACACCTTCTTGGACTTGGTCTTTGACGATGTCGATGACGTTGTCGGCGAAGACTTCTTGCTCTTTTTGCTGGAATAAAAAGGGAATGTTTCATCTTAAATGGTTTCAGATCCAGAACATGGAACAATTTGGAACTTATAGTCAAATTTTCATCCTTTTTACTGGAATAATCTGTTGTTACAGATGAGGATGCTTATGGTTTCAGAACATAGATGTATTGCATAAGTGTCAATCACAAATGTGATTTGATTGCATGAAACAACCAAAATTTAGTGTAAATGGCAAATATTCTGCACATTAGCACATATGCTCTGGGATTCAATGCAAAACCTATCATTATTTCCCTCATCAAATTGGCTAATCCTTATCTTTGCTACCTTTAAATGACATCAAAATAGGAGTACAATATTGAGTTGTGGAAATTTAAGAAAAATCATTAATAGGTTTTGTCATGAAGTTGCCAATTTGATGACGAAATGGGATTTGAAAATGTGACAAAAGGTTGCTAATTTAAGAAATTGCAATCTAAGTAAAAAAGTGTTGTATGAGGGAAAGTAATGGTATATAACAAGTGCAGTATATATAACAGAATGGTGGCCCAGTGGTAGGTGCCCCAAGAGATCCTTACATCGCAGGTTCATATCCCTCCTCGGCCGCCTTTTCCCGGTACTCGGCCATCTCCACCTCGTAAATCTTCTTTTTTTCGACGGCCAACTCGTTCCACTTCGTCTTGTCCTCGATCTTCTGCCACAACTCGCCGGCCTTCTTCGTCAGCTCCGTTATGCTGATGCCCGGATATGACTCCTTGAGGTTCGATCGCTCCTCGCCGAGCCAGATGAAGTACGCCGAGGCAGGCTTCTTCGGTTTGTTCGCATCCTTTTCTTTCTTTCCCTTCTTCTTGCGAGGTTGCGACTGTTGGTCAACAAAAAAGGAAGCCATGATAATTTAAAGAACAAACAAAAGTGATGCAATCCCTAAATATTTTAAATTCAGATTCTGTCACTCCTCGCCGAGCACAATGAAGTACGTAGAGGGAGGCTACTTCAGTTTGTTGGCATCCTTCTCTTTCCTTTCCTTCTTCTTACGTGGTTTGTCCGACTGTTAGTTTAAAAAAAGAAGAAATCTTAATAAATGATCCAAAAACTAGGAGTGATGGTGATCTGTTAGTTTACCAAAAAAAGAAGATATTCTAAAAGAAAAAAAAAAACCAGGAGTGATGGTGATTGCTGAATATTTCTCCTTGAGTTTTTGCCGCTCCTCGCCGAGATGAAGTACCCCGAGGCCGGCTTCTTCGGTTTGTTGCAAACCCTTCTCTTTCTTTCCCTTATTCTTGCACGGTTTGTCCGACTGTAAGTTAAACAAAAAAAAGAAGTTGAAGTTGTGATAGAAAAGCAGAAAAACAGGAAGTGAGAATCATCCCTGGATAATGGTCCTTGATATACTGTCGCTATGAACAGAATGGCTTCTTCTGTTTGTAGTTATCCTTCTCTTTCTTTCCTTTCTTTTTACCAGGTTTATCCGACTGGTGGTTGAAAAAAATGATAATTCATGATGGAAGATTCGAAAAAAACAGAAGTGGGTGATCTGTAAATACTTCTCTTTGATCTTGCTGCTCCTTGTCGAGCAAAATGAAGTATGCCGATGGAGGCTCTTTGGGTTTGTCTGTAACTGAAAAAAAAAATGTCCCTTCTTCTTTACATGGTTTGCATTTAACATTCCAAGAAAGTTTACAACTGATCATTTAAGAAGCACCTAAACTTAACTTTGTGCTACCTTGTATTAGTCAAAAGTCAATTCCTTAAAATGACTCTTAAAGTCTTAAATCAAAAATCCTTTTTGTGAAACTATTCGGTTTTCAAAGGGATCTAGTAACATTGTCCAAATCCCCAAAACTTACGTAGAACTCAAGTGGTTTCATCATACATCATACCTTGTTGAACTGGTATAACCTATAGAAGCATGGAACAGGTTTCATTTTTTTCTCAATACCCTTTCATTAAAAAGACATTTACGATTGAAGTGTTCGGATTTGTAATTATCCACTGGAAAGTTGCAACTGTGTATAAACTCAGTGCAATGAGTTAGTGAATATCACTTTGCATTTTTGCTCATTACTCGGCCATATAACATCCATGTAACATTTACTTAGTGGACAAATCAGATCACAATAATGCTTCCGGCTACTTCGCTGCGGAGGCTTAAAAATACACATTTTATCAACCATTCATCACTTTTTGCACATGTCAACAAAGTTACGAGTTCCCTATAAATGATATGTTTTATTGAGCTATTGCTTAAAACTTCATTTATTCACATTTTTCTAATGCAATACATCCTATTAACCCATTCACTACGAGGTTCTAAAATCCCCATAGACATTGTACATAGCACACCCGGATCCCGTAAGGAACAGGTTAAAGGGGACCACAGGCAAAGAACAACACATCATTATATGTTTTGGTACCGTTTTGTGATATCAAATAGATACCCAACATTTTGCAAAGGGTTGTGTAATTCATAAACAAAGCAATTAATTTCCACCACTTACGGAACCACTACTATTTCTTGGTTCCATACGAGCCAAACATTTGCGAGTGCGCCAATGCTATTCACGTGTACGTTTGTAGACAATAGAATCCCGGGCGATTCGTTCGCTCTGCACACATTAGTCTTCGCAATTCAGACCGCATGAACGCATGCTTTAGAATGGTGATGCATTTTCCAATTATATATTTTTTCTGGAAAAATATTTTTGTGAACTTGTTAATGGAATGGAATACTAAAGATGTTACCTTTCTTTAATAAGAATATTATTTTTGGGTGGTGGTACCCTTTTTAAAGAGAGACGTCACTTACCGCTCGCTTCTGTGCCTTCTCCTTCTTCTCCTTATCCTTCTTCTCTTTCTTCTTCTCCTTCCTCTCTTTCCTCTCCTCCCTCATCTCTCGCTTGTATCCGTCATCGTCATCATCATCCTCGGCGGCGGCGCCGCTTCCAGCCGTGTAATCCGAGTCTGAGTCATCGTTACTGGGCTCAAAGTTACTGTCATACCTTCAGATTAAAAAGGGAAACACATTTTAAAAGTAAGTTAAGACATTATTCCATGATCTTACATGAAGTATTAAAAGGGACAGTCTCTCTTTTGCAAGCCAAATTTCAAAAGTTGCGAGGTTATTGTCTTATATGAAAGAAAATGTCATTTAATAGCATGCCTGAAAAAAATACGGCTTGAAATCTCTTTTTCGTGGAGTTATAGACCTAAATCTAATAAACCATCGTCCAACGGTTAATTGTGCATTATACGTGTATTCACCCGTCGAGAAAGTTCGCTCACGGATTCCACGGATTGCCACAGCGCTATGCGTGACCCCTATGTGACCCCCGCTAGCTACGTGTTCCGTGCACAAATAACAATGAGTATTAAAAGCGATTAAATCAAAATAACTAAACCTCGCTTAAACTGACTACATGTAATTATATATTCTTCATTTTTTGAGATCTTTTTCCGGGAAATACCTTTACAAATGTCGGCTTCACAACACCTTTACAAGAATAAGTACAATGTTGTTGTAATATTATGCTAAATCAGTTAAACTCCTTTATTGACCGATATATAGTTTGATGGAGGGACGCATTCGTTTTTCATTCGTAGAATTCAAATTACAGGGCTGTTCGATCTGATTTTTTGTGTGCGTGTTACATTCATCCCCATCCGTCAACTGGAAACTGTTCAGACAATTTGTAAAAGGGGGACAGTCCCTTTAACATTAATTCATGTTTTTGAAATTATTTCCGGACAATTGTCAGTTTGTCATAATCAAAATCACTTTGGAAACTTAATGAGAAGGAGAATAATGCCTCCGGCCACTAGGATGATTTTTCTGTCACGACAGTTGCTGGGCAAGGCAAAAAATTGTATCAAAATAAAATAAAATTCTACCAATTTGCTAATTTTAAAGAGCTAACATTTCCAAATAATTGAACTCTTTACATGCTGAAGGTATTGAAGTTCAAAACAGTATATTTATTACAAGGCTCCATTTTTGCTAGTGGCCTGGTTGATAATATTTAATTATTTCTTCTCAAATTTGCAGGCCCCGACCAAACGTGAACATGCCCCCAAATTGTATTTCATTGTAACTTGTTTACTCTTCTAAATCCCATTATGACATGGGCTTGATATTGAAGACTATGCTATACTGTGCTATTGGGCAACTAAAATCTGACTCAAATATATTGTTGCTAGCTGAAGAATAATTATACTCAACCTAGGCAAGTTGGACAATGTTAATGACAAGCCCTACATATGACTTTTTTTTTTCAAGCATCAGTGATGCAAAAATTAATCAGGAAAGTTGCTCAATTGTATGCAAACTTTAATTCTGAAATGACTGGTCCTGAAAATATTCAGGCTGTGGTCTATGGAGAATGCAAACAAAAACTAGATGGATCTTCGACTGCGCGCAGTTGAAAATGATGCCTCAGCCATTACGCGATTACTCAATTTTGATGGTACTCTGTCTTTTAGATCTTGACATATCACAATTATGAGCTATAAGTGACCTTGACCTTTGACCTCATGACCCCCAAAATCTAATCAGTTCACTGGCTCTCCAAGGAACATACATGTACCAAGTTTGGTCAGAATCCGTCAATCCGTTCTTGAGATAACGCGATCACAATCTATTTTTGCATATATAATGAGCTCTGTGACCTTTGACCTTTGACCTCATGACCCCAAAATCTAATCAGATCATCGGCCCCCCAAGATACATACATGTACCAAGTTTGGTCAGAATCCGTCAATCCGTTCTTGAGATAACGCGATCACAATCTATTTTTGCATATATAATGAGCTCTGTGACCTTTGACCTTGACCTCATGACCCCAAAATCTAATCAGATCATCGGCCCCCCCACATACATACATGACCCAAGTTTGATGAAAATCCGTCAATCGGTTCTTGAGATAACGCGATCACGAGAACGGGACATACGGACGTACGGACAACCCGAAAACATAATGCCTCCGGCTACTTCGTTGCGGAGGCATAAAAATCAAATCGTCTTGAACGGGTTAACCCATTGCCTACGTGATCCTAGTGTTATGTGTATTACCTCTATGGGGATTGCAATTTCTAGTAGGGAACAGGTTAATACATATCAACTAATAAAAGAAGATGACTTACTCTTCAGCCACATCGCTGGCACTTTCAAGAGGGTTGAAGTCCTCATCTGAGAATGAAATAAGCAACAAATAATCATATCCATAAAGTGTCATTCAACTATTGATAATCATCTCTAAGCGCTTTACAATGATATTATTATCCCCGGTCATAGGATACAATTGCAAACCAGCACACATTGTGTGCACCATCTCCACTCCCTGGGGAGCATTCCTTCCAAGCGGCTCATGGGCATTGAGAAGATCGTTCACATAAAGGCTTTCACCTCCTACCGGGTCCCCATTTATACACCTGGGTAGAGAGTAGCAATTGTGGATAAATTTTCTTGCTGAAGGACAAACGCGAAGGGAATCATTGTTGCATTTTAAATTGTAACAATCAACATTTGGTTAATTTTCCAAGAATTTCATTGATGCTCTACAGGGAGTTAAGAATGTGCACACTGCCACACCATATCTTTGCAGGTCGGAAATGTGGCCAAAGGTGCCTATATAAAAGCATGTTTTTGTTAATAATAAGATTTAATTGTTCTAAGAATTTACAGCTGCTTGCGACAAATTTGAGCAAAAAGACCACTGAAGAGGCTAAAAATAAGACCCCCCCCAAAAAAAAAATTCTTGTCAGCATTAAAGATTGTCATGTGTGGGGGGGATCTTGAGGGTGGACTGAACATTTGTAACTAGGCTAGTTTTTGCGCACTACGTAAAACTGAGCCAGTGTGTACTTTGCAACGTGCGAAAGTAATTTGATAGATGGCACTGCACATATCAACCCAAAAAATACTATTTTTTAATGAGGGCTATTTTGAACATTTTTAGGGAAACATTTTTTTTCATCATATTTTGGAGCTCAAAGGGGCTCTTAATTTTTTCCATCGTTTTCACTGCTCAGAGTCTAATAAATGATTATCAATATTTATCATGCTGTTAACTATCCAATTATGCCATGATCGGCACGTTTCTGCCGATTACCGATTATGCAGATCAGATTTTTTGTCTTTCTCGCCCCCCCTGAATTGGCTCACGGTGGCGATTTCAACGGTTTCGGGGGCGAATCGCCCCTCGCCCCCGTGTATTTTTTTTTGGGGGGGGCTGGCACATATGATTTATGAATCCGAAAACCATTCCAAAGATATTTGAATACCTGACGATGCATCCGAGTCTTCATTCTCCTCGTCCTTCTCTCGTCCCTCCGCCTTCATCTGTTCCAGGTAGGCATCGTGGGTGTTCTCGTCGTCGCTGTCCCCCATGTCGTCATATTTAACAGTGTCCTGTAGTGGAAAAATCAATGGTTATTCTATTATGATGCTGTAACCGATCGCCAGATCGGCATTCGATCAGGATCCGATCATGGTTATTCTATTATGATGCTGTAACCGATCGCCGGATCGGCATTCGATCAGGATCCGATCACGGTTATTCTATTATGATGCTGTAACCGATCGCCGGATCGGCATTCGATCAGGATCCGATCACGGTTATTCTATTATGATGCTGTATCCGATCGCCGGATCGGCATTCGATCAGGATCCGATCACGGTTATTCTATTATGATGCTGTAACCGATCGCCGGATCGTCATTCGATCAGGATCCGATCATGGTTATTCTATTATGATGCTGTAACCGATCGCCGGATCGTCATTCGATCAGGATCCGATCATGGTTATTCTATTATGATGCTGTAACCGATCGCCAGATCGGCATTCGATCAGGATCCGATCATGGTTATTCTATTATGATGCTGTAACCGATCGCCAGATCGGCATTCGATCAGGATCCGATCATGGTTATTCTATTATGATGCTGTAACCGATCGCCAGATCGGCATTCGATCAGGATCCGATCATGGTTATTCTATTATGATGCTGTAACCGATCGCCAGATCGGCATTCGATCAGGGTTATTCTATTCTGATGCTGTAACCGATCGCCGGATCGGCATTCGATCAGGATCCGATCATGGTTATTCTATTCTGATGCTGTAACCGATCACCGGATCGGCATTCGATCAGGATCCGATCATGGTTATTCTATCACGATGCTGTAACCGATCGCCGGATCGGCATTCGATCAGGATCCGATCATGCTATGATCGGCACATTTTCTGCTGATTTCCGATCATGCAGAAAAAATTGAAAAGATCGGATCGGATTTTTTTGTTTGCATCACTAAACTAAAAAAACTAAACAAAATTGGTTTGTATCACTCACTGCACTTTTTTTTAATTATCCTTCAATGGTCTGCGGTAGTATTTTTGTCAAAATTTGAGCCATTTTGACTTTGGCTAGGTGCATAGCTGCTCGTTAAGTTCCACTTACTTTGATTTTATGGACCGCAAGTACAAATTTTAGGGCGAATTACAACTTCATCATTGAGATATTCACTAGTCATTTTTGTAATGAGGATATTTTAAACTGTATAAATACAAGGGATTCTCATAGGCTCTTTGGTAAAACTCTTCCCAATGGGATTCAGCTGATCGTGAGACCCCGAGTTCGAACCCTGCGCACTGCCTTTGTCCTTCAGCAAGGCATTTAATCCACATTGCTGCTCTCTACCCAGGTGTATAAATGGGTACCTGGTCTGGTGAAAATTAGCTTGGTGCACCTATAGGGTTGCCCGCCGCTAGTATGCTCCCCGGGGAGTTGAGAATGTGTACAAGATAATTGTGCGGGTCTGAACTGTACCAAATGACCAGGGATAGTAATAAGCGCTTTGAGCACCTTATTTTGGATATTGCGCAATATAAATATTCCATATTATTATTATTATTATTATTTTACTCACGCTCTTCATTCCTCGGTTCTTGACGCGGAGTTTCTTGCCGGTAACAAAACCAAACAGCGGCTGGTAGTCATCCCTGCAAATTGTGCAAGAAAAATAAAAATTAATTTTATAAGCTACATGTTTTAAAATATTTCAAATATCTTTTCCATTAACCCCCTTGCCTACAGGAACATGTAGGTTGGTTCTTGTGGGTTTTTGCTACTTGATTTGGCACTCAAGATGGTTAATACAAATAGAAGAAAAGAGGATATGATAGATAAATATAAAATCAAACTTACTTCTCAACTCTACCGAAGCCGAAGAAAAATGTAACATACATGGCTACCATTTAATACTCTTTCAATACCCCCACCCCTCCAAACAAACAAAAATTACGAAAAGTTAATTAGTAAATAAACCTTACTTCTCAATACTGCTGAAGCCGAAGACGGTTCCGTTCCGCGTCTCGATTTCAAACTCGAAGTTCCTCAAGCTGCCCGTCCCGGCGAAGTTGACGCAGGCGATCTCGTCGAAACGAATGTGGAGAGGCGGTTTGTGCACGTACATGAAGCCTCTTTCCAGGGGGTAGAGGAAACCGCTGTTTGACTTGTAAGAACAGCTGATCGCATGGGCTCCTTTGCTTCTGTACGATTCAGAAGCAAATTTGGAACAAAATTATACAAGATTTAAATACAATATAAGTTCAGTGTCCTACATGAAGGAAGAGATTTAAATCCTGGTCTTAACGGACTGGCCCCCATTTTTGTTACGACACGATTTAATAAAACAAATCAAAACAAATGAAGTTGTAAAGTTCAAACAAAATAACTTTATTAATGTCTTCTTCCTTTTTGTTCAGACAAGATCTCATGTATACACAAAGTAAAATATTGATGAAAACATCATACAAACAGCTGCTAAAAGTAACTACAGAGATTTGCTTACAAATAATCCAGTTAGCAGTGTGTAATGATTAAGAAAGTCCTCTCAGTATATATAAGTCCAAACGAGTCCAAGTAGGTGGGGAGAAGTCTTTCAGATTAATGAAATCCAATGCATAGATGCGGTAATACAGAATATCACGTACACGAAGCCCCTTTCCGGTGGGAAGAGGAACCCGTTGTCTGACTTGTAAGAGCAGCTGATCATGTGGGCTTCTTTGTGTTTGTTAGTTTGAAAAACGAAAGAACTTCATCAAATAATGACAATGAAGTTTGACTTAATAATCTGGACATCAGTTTTCCTTAAACTCTATTAACACCTGGAATGCCAGGACGGCAGTGATTTAACAGCTCTATGGCATGACATTTTTGTATTGTCTGGTGCAAATATGTGACATTGGCACCCCATGAGTTACCCAGATGCCATCTTGTCTCATTTCCACCTAAAAATGTTGCTTTAGCCTGCTACACACACATTTTAATGCCAGGGTGGCAGGCATTTTACAGCTCTGTACAAGCATATAGCCAATATAAAATCTCAAACCATATATTTGGCCCATTTTCCACAAAAAGGTCTGACTTAAATGCAGTGATTTGAAGTATTTTTCAAGAACTTGCTTGTAGTTTGTATTAAAGAATGATGACAATTGTGTACACCTTTTATCCCAAACAATAGAGTACCGAAGCGGTGATGTTACATTAATTTGTTACAACATAGTAATGGTTTTATTAAACAACTTGTCTATTGATCTAGGCTTTCAGTAGTGGGCTGAAAGCTAGACGATTGCTTTTTTAGCAACCGCTAGGTTAAAGATTTCTGGCTTGCCTGACATATATTAGAACCATTACCCATGGCAACGAATAGCTTTGACGTCACACTCAGTTACTCTATATGAGGCAAGACAGAATGCAAGCCTCCACACTTACTTTATTTTCTATTTGCCCTTTTGGGCAAGTGAATTCATGATTTTTTCTGATTTTACTTGCCCAAACAGAAAATTAACTTGCCCCCCCAAAAAATGTGGAATGAAATAAGCTTTAATCATGCTGGGTAAGTGGGTTTGTTTTGCTACTTTTCTTGCTTGCTTCTAAATTGTAGATGAGATTAACATACTGTACAAGGAATGACATATTTCTCTCATAGTTGGATAGAAATGTTAGTTGCCCAATCAGGCAACCAAACTATGAAATTTTACATGCCCTGGGCAATAGGGCAAGTGAATTCCCCGAGATGTACTTACGCTTTGAAAGAGCCTGGAACGGTGATCTTGCGAGCGACGAGACATTTCATGAGCCGGCTCACGATCTCAAACATGGGTCCTGCCATCTCCTTTGTCAGTTTTCCCTCATACCTCTCCTGTAGCTCTTCCCTGAGAAAATGTAATAACAAAAACAAAGAAAATGTGTCAGTCCTGACGCCGGACAGGCAACCTGTTTGAAACGACGAGCCCCTCCTACCACCCACCCTCTCCTTACAATAACTATACTGGCGCTGTAGCTCTTATTAGAACTACAAGCTCAAGAAAGAATACCAACAGTCCTTTCCAGGACTACCACAGTCCTTTTTAGGACTATCCTAGAAAAAATACCAACAGACGTTCTCAGGACTCTCCAATCCTCCTCTCTCACATGGTGCAACCGCAAACCAAATGTATTAACAAAGAAAATAACAAAAGTATGAGATGACAAAATAATCTCAGCTTACATTACTGGAATAAACCAATACAATTTTGTATTTTTTAAAAAATATGTAGAGGCATCCTATGTTTTAGAGGGATAAATACAATTATGTACATCATTATATTTTATATCTAGACAGATTAGATAGCTACCCAAACATATGTTGAATTAGTTCAGACTTCATTTATTTACTTGAATAAATTGACATGCAAATGTCACTTATATTTCATGACATTTATGATTTTATCATGTCAATATTTCAGGGGGGGGGGGGGGATGGGATATGTTGTTTACCAACTGTATGTAATCACGTGTTTTACATTTTGAGGTGCAACTGCCTGAAATGTTTTTTTTTTCTTTCAGTTGTTAGGGTGCAAATTGCTTGAATTGTTTTTTGAATTCTTACTCTGTGAGGTTGAGGTCCAGGCTGAGTGTGTCTTCCTTGTTGAAACTCAGGATGAGAAAGTGATAACGTGTCTGACCCTGGACGATGGGTGGATCTAAACTCATCTGCACAAAGGAATCAATCAAAAGGGTATCAACAACATATTGTAGGAAAGAAATAAATTTGAATTTTAGGGGGCTACTTTTTAAATCTGATGCGATATCACAAAATGGAAGTGGTGTGGCAAGATTGGTAGAGCGTGTGCCTTCCAATCGTGAGGTCCCGGGTTCGAACCCAGAGTATGCCCATCACGTTTTTCCTTCAGTAAGAAAATTTATCCACATTTGCTGCTCTCCACCCAGGTGTATAAATGGGTACCCGGAAGGATGGAATGTACAGTGTAGTTGCTTTATAGCATTGTGTGTGCCCACAAGGTTGCCCATGGCTGGAATGCTCCCCAGAGAGTGGAAAACGTGCACTTTGTGTGCTGAATTGATTGCAGAATGTATCCGATGACCGGGGTAATAATATAATTGTAAAGCGCTTAGAGATGATTGTCAATCGTGATAGGTGCTATATAAATCAAGAATATTATTATCAAAATATTTCACATAATAACCTATGGTAACTTTAGGGGCTCCCAACCAATTTCAGGGGGCTATTTTGAAAATTAGGGGGCAAAATCGCCCTCAGCCCCCGTTTATTTCCTACCCTGACATATTGCCCTATCATGAAAGTAATATAAGTAATATAAGGCCAGTGATAACAATTACAATCAGAATTGATTGGCACTTAATAACAAAAAACATACAATAGGAATCGGTGTCCCATAAATGTACATATCTACAATATTTCAAGCTGTGATTATTAAAAAAACATTCCAATATTTGTAAGAACAATGCTTTGCATCATGATTTTGACTGAAAAGATCATACAACTCCACTTTTAGCTTTTCATGCCACAAAGAGCAATTTTGTTTGTCCTTATATGACATTAGAATAGATTAAGCACCACCATGAAGTGGATTTTGTAATAGCTACCATTTGAAACCCATTTTGCAACATCATCATTAACCAATGCAATGAATTAAGGTGGCACAAACTTTGCTATAGAAGAGGAACAGACGGCAATATTATTAGAAGTTGGAATACTTACAACAAAAAACATCTGCCTGTTGTCCTTGTGCGGCAGCAGGAATAACCTCAGGACGGTCGTGAAGGGGATCTTGTAATCGAACGTCTTTCCGTGGAGTTGCAGGAATGTGGGGAAAAACTTGATATCGTATCGACCTCTACAGGGAGAAGTTTAAAGTGACACAGTAACAGGAAACAGTTAGTTGACAATGTTGTAATTAGGTCTTTGTAATTGTAATTGTTAAGTAGTATAGTAGAATCATTGTAAAGCGCTTAGAGAACATTTAGTCATTAAGCGCTATATAAGTAACAATTTATTATTATTATTAAATGTTTACATTCTGTTCAATTGTTCAATTTGAATGAAAAAATTGAAAAAAGAAATGTTTTGATTCTCAAATATTAATAAACCGAACAATTAACCAGTAATAATAGCAAAAGAAGCAACAAAAAAGTTCTTCAACCACGTAAACTGCAAGTAAAATCAAGATGTTAACAAGTTTTGATGGCCCAAAACTGAAAACAGGTGGTCCTAAACAAAGAAAAAACAACAAAACACACACAATAGGTTGCCCGTTTTGGATAAGTAAAATTTGACATTAATACAATTTTGGTGTGAACCTGATTTACTGTGGCGCCTGGCCAATGAGCCATTGCTAATGTCAAGCCCCATTAACTAATACAGGGTTCATTTATTTTCAAATCAAATTTCATGACTTTCCATGACCATTACAACAAGGATTTGCTGCCATACATGTACGTGTTCAAAATAAATACCATGAATAATTAAATAAATAAATAAATAAGAATTCCATGACTTTGCATGACCATCACAACAAGGATTCCATCACTTTTACATGACTTTTCACCACCATGGTATGTGAACAAGGTTTTTACAATTCTTTTGGTACTTTTGGTTGTGAGAAAGTTATGAGGAATGCAGATAAAAGTAAATTACTTGACTTTCCATTATGACCCATGATATCAATTTACAATTTTCCCAGACTTTCAACAATGCCTGGAAAACCAAAAAAAGGTCAAATTCCATGACTTTTCAGGCCCTGAGTGAACCCTCTTATATGTAACCGGGTATAGCAAAACCCTGCACTTGTCGGTAAAAATCTAAATGTAGATAGTCATACCATTAGAAAGGCCTCATAACAAGCTTTCATTTGATGCTTTGTTCTAACAAATTGGTAAATAATTGGCGAAGATACGATTGTTTCAATTTTACAATCGTAAGTCTTTACACACATTATGTGAACTTAAAATGCCAATTTTTTTCAAAACATGAATTACCGACAAGTGTAGGGTTTTGCTATAGCTGGTCACAAAGGATACTAATGTTGAAATAATCCAGGGTGGTTTACCTTGGAGTGAGGCATGGGATCTCTTCCAGCGAGCAGATGGCGTCTCCGGTGGCCTGGATGATGTCAGCCTTTGCCAACACGTTGTCCAGGAAAGCCTGCAGGAGGGGAAGAAAGAAAAAACGCCAAAATCATCATTTCAAGAGAATTAAAAATTTCGCCTACTTTCCTTTTTTCATGATGAAATACAAACGACTGAATAACGCTTTTTTACATTCCAAGCGTGGAAGTCAAGAGGTCCACTCTTGTACTTGTTGACAGCCGATAACGATAAAAAGATATTTTTTTACAAATTGTATAAATGTTATAATTTGTATTAAGACGATGGAAAAGCGAGCAAAGTTCTCACCCCTGCAGCATCTGTCGTTGCGTCCGTCGACGGGACGAAGAATCTCATCTCCATCAGCGACACCTCCGCATCGTCGTTTTGGTGGAATTCCAGGATAACCTCATTTTTAGCAGTGGTGGCGTGCGACACATTGCCGAGCGGGATTTGAAACGCAGACTTCTTTTCCACATGGAAATCCAACTCTGACCCTGCAAAAATAAATGTTAAGAAGTATAAGAAAATGCTTTTTGAACTTTATCATCAGTAAGCCTGCAGGTTTTTTGTTTATTTTTATTTAAAAAATAATATGGTATCAGTATCAGTAAAGCCTGCAGGTTTTCTGTTAATTTTGTTGTTTAATAATATGGTTAAACCACATATTTGGAGTGTAGCATTGCCAAGCAGAACCCAAAAAGCTGACTTCTTATATGTTGCCCAATCGAGCAAGTACATTTATGAAAGCATTATTAAATGACATTTTGGTGGCTCTGGGCCAGTAATAATTACGAGCCCTGAATTACCTATAAAGTCTGTCACATTTATTTGCTCGTAACATTTGAGACTTCAAACATTATATACCAATATCATTGGAAGATTCTTGAGAATGATAAGTGAGATTTTCATAGAAAAGGAATAATGTTTTCCTAGTGAGAAAATGTCTGATTTTATCCCGATCGTTTGCGTGAAGTATCCAAATTTGGATACTATGGAGGATTTAGTCTCGGAATTTGGAAACTCTTAACTAATATGGTCAAAAGCATCTACAGACGCTTTAAAATTCAATATCACCATAATTAGGGAGACATTTGGAAAATCGAAACCCATATCAATACTTTGTTACCTCAAGCGAAACAACATGGTACAAGAGAAGTATGAAGGCTCCAAGTGATTTTGATTTTGGTTGAATTTTTACAAAGTTACAGGATCACTTTAATGACATTTTGAAGGCCCAAAGATAATTTTTTGGTGGCCCTGGGCCGGTGGGCCAGTGACTGACTGACCTTCAAACCTGGCTGTACCATAGTTCCATCCCTTCAGAGACAGGTCTTTGTCTTGCAGCTCAACGTTGTAGTTTCTCTGGAGAAAGTCTGCAACCTTTTCTCTATCCTGTAGAAAAAATATTATCAGCAAAATTCACTGTTTTAATACTTATATTTTCGCACATTTTAAATACACAATTATGGTAGATCTTTGTATAATGAACAAAATTGGAAGTACAACAAAAAATTGAAATAACTGAATAGGGCAAAGAAAATAGAAAAAGAATACAAGTCGTAATGAATGATACATTTACTGCAGATAGCAATTTGTTGAATCATTCAGTATACAATAACAAAGCCTCCACACAAACTTTTTTTTTCTCTACTGGCCTGTTCAGGTAAATAAAATCATAACTTTTCAAATTTGACTTGCCCGAACAGAAAATGTTGTTGCCTGCATACTTCTAGATGACAGTTTTCTCTCCTAGGTGACCAATAATTTGTTTGCCCAATTTGGCAACCAAACTCGGCCATTCATGAGATTTTAATTGACAGACATGAATTTTAACTTGCCCTGGGCAAAAGCTAGTGTTGAGCTTTGCAATAACATTTTCAAGGCAAAATCAGAACAGAGATCGAGTACATTGCCATTATTGTTCAAGTCTGTCAAAACGGCAAGACTTACTGTAAGCAGGGCTATCACTTGCCCGCTTGACCAGGAAAAGTCAAAATTCATGTCGGGCAAGTAAAATTTTACAAATGGTCTAGTTTGGTTGTCGATTGGGCAGCTAGAATGTCTGTTTATCTAATAGAGCAAAGTGTATTCCTCACTTATAAATCTGATCTAGAAACAAGCAAGACATTTTGCATGCAAAGTAAGATACCTAACGCGATATTAGCCGATAAATTTCTTCTTTTGTTTCCCCTTTAATTATACGGGCAAGTAATATTCTTCTGTTCAGGGCAAGTCAAATTAAAAAAAAATCATAAGTTTACTTGTCCCAATTGGGCAAGTAGGCAACAAAAATCAGTCAAAACAGCAAGACTTACTGATTCTTTGAAGCCGTCGTATTTGTAGACGGAGCCGTTCTTGAGGTACAGCTTCAGCTGGTGACCCCTTGCGACGCGGAGCCAGTTCGTTCTCTCCAGGTCTCCGGACTGAAGCTGGTCTACTTTCCCGGTCTTGTTGTTCTTGAATGTCACACCTTGCTCGCTCAGCCTCAGGCGCCCTCCATTCTAGAAACAAGAACAAAGAAATAAGGTTTATTAATTCATTTTTACTGATACAATTCAGCAGCCCTGGAAACAAATATCGCTTTATTTTTAAAGCTTACATGAAATTATTTATCAACTTTGCCAGTCTTTTTGTTCTTGAATGTCACACCTTGCTCGCTGAGCCTTAGTCGCCCTCCATTCTAGGATTATGAAGTAAAGATAACATTCAACACTATCAGCAGGGAAATATATTTGCTTAAGTTATCTTGAAGCTTCCATGGTATTCTACAATTTTTTTTCTTCTTTTTCTTTTTAGTTCAAGTTAAATTCCTTTCAGTTTCAGTGCCAAATTGGTACATAAGGTGGCACCCAATTCTCCAACTCTAGACCCGGTCTGCCTACTGGTCTACTTTGCTGGTCTTGTTGTTCTTGCTTGCTCAGCCTCACACGCCCTCCATTCTAGAAAAAAAGCATGTCAAAGGTTTTTCTTATTAATTTTAAGTGATAACATTCACCAGGGAAACAAATATTGGTATTATTTTAGCTTATGTCTGAAATTATTTATTAAGGAGTATGCTGAAAATTGGTTTGCATTGATTTCCTGAATAGCAACTTTCACACGATCTATTTCTTTATTTTATTTGCTTCATCGACACAAAAAAAAAAAAAATTGTTTGAAATTTTTAAAAGAATCATCATCCTCTAGACTGTGCAGATACTTTTCATGTAATCTATTCTAGATATGATAAGTAACAATACATGGGGAGTGTACACCACAACGTCATCCTCTTTCAGATGATCATCAGCATTTCAATTAATATTTGGTATTTGTTCTTCCATCAATCCTCCATTTAACTGGTTGTACTATAGATCAGGTTCAATATAGACTAACAAAGTAACAGTAATAGTATTGGTCTAACTCTAAGTAGATAAGGTCATGCGTCATGAGGTCGCCTCCTTTTGCGTTACATGCCGATTTGGGATTCTGCGAGACAATGTTACAGTTGAGAGCAAATATTTTCTGAAGAACTCCCCCTATCCTATCAAAAGTATACATTTTCTAAAAGGAAATTTCACAAGGAATCCAAATATGTACTCAGAAATAATACTAGGGGTATTCCTTTTTTTGTATATTGACCACAATGTGAAATTTTGTTTCCTTTCAATATTTTCCATAATTTTTTCTGAGGTAGCTCTAGACAACTAATGATAATGTTTTCATGCAGAGCACACTTAGACCCTTACAGCAATATGATATTGTATGGGGTTCATTATTATTTTGCAGGAAATATTTTCCTTCATACTTATTAAAAAAAAGTACAAAAAAGTAATCAACCATTTTTAAAATGTAAGAGTCACTACTTATAAAGGGCAGGCCTAAATGAGTTGAGAAATGATAAGATTTCATGTGTAAGCTTTAATATGATACCAAATTTGTAGTCTCACACCTTGTCTTTGTGCAGATATTAACGTTTTTACAAAAAATGCACAAAATTTTTCTGTACAAATTGTGTCCCCAAGCAGGGGGCTTGGGGACACAAACATTGAGTTTGTACAGGTAACGCCCAATTTTCTATGTTTGTGTTGATTTAGTTTGAAACTAAAATAGGAGTACCACTAGTGCTGTAACTGACCTTGATGATCGGATCGTTTGATCGGATCGGCAAAATTTTATCGATCTTCGAAATCGGATCGATGATCGGGATATCAGCTAAAAAAAAAATAAAAAAAAAAAAAAAAAAAAAAAAAAAAAAAAAAAAAAAAAAAAAAAAAAAATCGTTTTTTTTTTCTTTGGAAAATGATCCCCAAAAAACACATTTTGGGAATATAAATGAATACCAAAGCAACATATATCCATATGAATAAGCCCAAGGTAATCTTGTATGGGTATGCTTTCATTTAAAACTGATTACCTCTCCTTTTACAAAATTATTCGCGCCGATTTTGAGCTTAGTCCCATGTGATTAATTTGGCGTAACCTTTCAGAAACACATGGGACTAAGCTCAAAATCGGCGCGAATAATTTTGTAAAAGGAGAGGTAATCAGTTTTAAATGAAAGCATACCCATACAAGATTACCTTGGGCTTATTCATATGGATATATGTTGCTTTGGTATTCATTTATATTCCCAAAATATGTTTTTTGGGATCATTTTCCAAAGGGAAAAAAACAGATTTTTTTTTTTTTTTTTTTGCCGATCCGATCTTCCGATTTTTTCTGCATGATCGGAAATCGGCAAAAACGGTCCGATCATGTATGATCGGATCGTGATCGGCATGCCGATCCGATGATCGGTTACAGCACTAAGTACCACTTTTAAATGATTAAACATTATAGTTCATTGTTTAAGCTTTCAGTTTCATTTGATACCAACATTGCAGCTATACATCTAGTTTTCACAAAGTTATTGACGTTTTAGGAAAAATTGCAATTTGAGAGGCATTTTCCCATAGACTTTGTACAGGGGCGCCGCTTCCTGTGCCACCCTCTTGCTCCAACCTTCAAATAGCTGTATCTCTACTTTGGAAGGAGGAATACCTTTGAAACTTTGCATGCAGATAGCATTTTGGTAGTTCTTTAAAATAATATCAAATTTGTTAAGAAAGGTTTTGTAGTTTTAAAAGAAACTAAGAAAATGTTTGCAAAAAATCCCAAAATGTAACAGTGCCACAGTATTTGGAGGCGAGTTCATGACGCATGACCATAATCATTATTTTCAGCTAGGCATCATCAGTAGCTATCATGTAAATTGTAAAATGTAATATCATTAATCATCATCATCACAATGTAGTTTCCCAGTCGGAGATGACCACACATCACCCCTCAGTCAAGGCTCAAGTTCTTCTCCATCATGATAATTCACCTTTCTTTGATTTTGAATTTGATCTTAGCTTTGGCATTGCCATTGCTAATTTTCTTCTTCATCATCTGACATTGGCAATAGCATATCATCAACAATACAACATCATCATCATCAGCATCCCCATCAATCATCCTTATCATCATGATCATCAGACATCACCATCCTCATCATCAGATATCCTTTAAAATAAATAAAACTTTAGAATGTTCATAATTTATTATAATTAATTTAACTAAGTCAAGATATTGATTCAACACTTGGTAATATTTTCATTTAGATTATCAAAAACAGTCATATTTACTCGCATAATTGAGACAAGACCTTCATCAACTTTTTCATCATATCCATCTTCTTTGTCAATCATGTCATAGAGAATTACACGATACAGTCACATCAAATCAAGCTCGCATGATTCAGACGAGCCGAGACCGCGACGAGTGCCAAGCGGGTAACTTCGGGGTCGAATTCGGGCCGCAGGCACCCGGCCTAAGCCTGCGCTGCAGAACTTAGGACAAAATGACGCGACAACATTCAGAAATGAACTGTTTTATTTACTTACCATGGCCCCTTTCACTTCTTGTGAAATATCTGGAAAGTCAAGGATTTCCGCCATCCTTGTAGAATACGATGAATATTCTTGCAAATCTTAGAAACAAAAGTTAAGTGTACAGTTTTGACATCACAACACTAGACAAAGTTACAGACGTACGCGTGCATTCATTCAGATCAACCCGCGGGAAATTTACAAGAACGTGCGCGAAATGCTGAAAAAAATGTTTGCCGCCCTCTTCTGGCATATCGTTGATAAGGGAATTTCCCCTATTAAAGGGGTAGTCCGGGCCTGATAAAACCATTCGTTATTTGAATAAGCAGAATAAGAGGCATAATTGGTGAAAATTTGATCAAAATCGGACAAGAAACACGGGAGTTATACCTATTTGAACATCATGTAGTAATGAGCGATCGTTTCAAAATTGCCGCCATATGCAACATCATTGACGAGCAACTCGCCATGCCTTTAGTACATGAAAATACACTTATTTCTCATTTTCGTTGCTAAAAATTAATTTTTCTCTGCTTGTTTTCACGAATTCAGAGAATAATATCGATGGGTCAACCTCTTTGGAATATGTAAGCTCATAAATTTGCTTTGTTATTAAGAAAATTTAATTTTTTTTAAATTTCCATGTAGAAGTCAAAATGGCTGCAGCTCGCAAGTGACGTCACGATCGATAGCAATTGCGAACGATACTAAAAATCGGAGCAAAGTTCATCCTGTCATAACTTTTTTATTACTCTACCGTTTTGGCTCAGATTTTCGATCATCATTCTTCATATTCACTTCATTTTATAGCAAACATCACATTTCTGGGGTGGAATTCCCCTTTAAAATTCCAGTTTGCAGCGCAGCACTGCACACGGGGGCAAAAATGCTACACTTTTTGACAGATGAAA
The DNA here is from genome assembly GCA_037951105.1 of Echinarachnius parma. Lineage (NCBI taxonomy): Eukaryota > Metazoa > Echinodermata > Echinoidea > Clypeasteroida > Echinarachniidae > Echinarachnius > Echinarachnius parma. Next base: position 179,409 of record JBAMJV010002584.1, on the reverse strand, counting down.
GAACAAAGGGACGACAAGTTTTGATCTATATTGATACATTTCTGCTTTTATCAGTGTAGACAATATAACTTTTGAATAGTTCGAGATAAGTCAAACTCCCTGTATTAAAAAAATACAATGTTTATCCCATTTCCCTGGTACAATCCATGTCTATATCAATACCACTACAATCAGGTGAATCTTATGTTGTTTTTTTTTCGAATAAGAACGTTAATGAAACCTGTCAAGTGGAACGACTCGAGAGTGATTATGACCACGGATTTAGATTAATTATTTAAAGTTTAGGTGTATGTGTGAGTGTGTGTGTTTGTTTTGGGGGTTGTGTGTGTGTTTATTTCTGTGAGATTGATAGTTCGCTGACGGTAAGTTTTGTTTGAAAGATTGGCAAGTTAGGACATAGAGCAAAATAAATGTCCCCAATAAGCAATAATATACTATCCCCTCAGTGGTTGAACAATTTCAAACACATCACATAAATTGTATCAACTCTTTGTCCGTTTTTTATATTATAAAACATGTCAATAGAGTGGTGAAGTGTGATGTCATCAAAAATCTATTTTTCGAATTTTCAAATTTGAACTTAATTTTCCGAAAGAGCATCAAAAATAATGTCCAAATACCGAAAATCAATTGAATATGTTAAGTATTGGCTGAGATATGCCCATCCGAAAGAATTTTACTTCAATGGGCAATCAGTGTTATAGTGCACTGGTTCATAAAGTTATGAACCAGACCACTATAACACTGATTGCCTATTGACAAAAAATTAATTCGGATGGGCATATCTCAGCAAATACTAAACATATTCAATCGATTTTTGGTATTTGGACATTATTTTTGATGCTCTTTCGGAAAATGAAGTTCAAATTTGAAAATTCCCCAAAAAGATTTGTATGACGTCATGGCTTCTGTACTCTATACACACCCGCACATGGGCGTAGCCGTAGGGGACCGTTTTTCTAAGGGGGGGGGGGGGGGGGGGGGGGGGCGCAAGTATTTTGCCCGAATTATTTTCCTTCCGAAGTTCCCGACTTTTCACGTGACAAAAAAAAGAAGGAAAAAAAAGGTCGTCGCCTTTTTGATGCCCAAAATTTTATGTTTTTGATGGCTTAGTCCCAAAATAACACGATTTCCCCCGAATCATGAGCCGGTTTTTGGCCCGATAATAAGATGACTTATGAATTTGCCCGAGTGTAACATGAGTTTGCCCGAATTTGTCCATGGTTATGCCCGAATATGATGATAGTTTTGCCCGAAAATGACATAGTTTTGCCCGAATTTCAGGTGCTTTTTGCCCGAATATGGCCGAAATTGTACGTGAGCGCTTAGTTCATGGCCACACGTCACAATATCGTTACGCGTGACATAACTGACGTAACAACGCCTAATTTCTCCGTCGCGCAATGAAAAATGAGTAGTTATTTTGTTGCCATGCTTTCTAAAATGTAATCAAATGAAAGGAATTATGAAAATGTTTGAATCATAGTATAAATGTTAACGGTCTGCCTTCTACATTTGAAGTGGTATGCCTTGGTGGGTGGATGTCCACTGCCAGATTGCATCATTCTGTATACTGTTGGAACAATAACTGAAATACAGCGATTAAAATCAATGGTAAAGGATATATGAAGGAGACAGTTAAAATATGAAATAAATGGAAGAATTAAACACAGGAGGAACCGAATGAAAGAGTGGATGAGAGGAGAAAAATTGGATTATTATTTTCCTTCCGAAGTTCCCGACTTTTCACGTGACAAAAAGAAGAAGATGTTTTTGATGGCTTAGTCCGAAAATAACACGATTTTCCAGAATATGAGCCGGTTTTTGTCCCGATAATAAGATGAATCTTATGAATTTGCCCGAGTGTAACATGAGTTTGCCCGAATATTTCCATGGTTAATATGCCCGAATATGATGATAGTTTTGCCCGAATTTCAGGTGCTTTTTGCTCGAATATGGCCGTTTTCAAAACTCCAGAAGAGGGGGGGGGGGGGGGGGGGGCTTCAGCCCCTGCAGCCCCCGCCTCCTACGCCTATGCACCCGCACACAATTACAAATAATTGAATTAAACAGTCGTGGATAACGATAATATTATTTGATTGCAATTATATTTATTTATTCTGAAGATGACAATGTTTTCGGTGGAAATGTTTGACAAGAGCTAGATTTATTGCACATTTTGAGAAGTTCATTCCGATATTGGATAACCATGAACCGTTTAGGTGAGCGAGGCTTTTATTCGTTGTCCCAGCCGGGTAAGGCATCGGATCGTACGGTAGCGGCTGACTCTCTTTGCTTTGGTGTAGGAGACAGTCTGTTCTTCAAGAGGGCATGACGTAATTATGTCTTTGAGGTCATTACTCATGTCACTTGCAATGCCTATACCCCCATGGGTCTCTTGAAATATCAAAGGTAGTTTGGACGAAGGCGTGTATGTGGAAGAATCACTGATAACTTCGCTATCGTCTTTGGTGACTTGTACCCCTTTCATGCACGCGGAGACCCTTCGACGAAACTTGAGTACGCGTTTCAAGGAACGCTGCAGCGCTTCCAGGTGGCGTTTATTGCCGATGGGTTTCGATCCGTCCTGATCCTGTGGTGATGATGATGATGCGGGTTTTGTTGTGAATTCTTTATCATTCGCAACATCGCATTCTGCCTCCTCCAGGGGTTCGTCCATCTCCTGAATATCTCCGAGTTTCTGCTTCCAGCGCCTTTGACGTCGCTCGGGACACAGAGACCACTGCCGTCGACGCTCCAGGAAGATAGAGCGAGGTCTTGGTCGCGGATCCAGCAGGACCAACAGCGACTTGGACTGGTTTACTTGACGTCGGAATCGCCAGATGTCGATGTTGTCCTTGACGGATGTCATGAAGCCGAAAAATCCGCCAGAGGAGAAGGCTTCGCTTCCATCGCAATAAAAGATTGAACCGCTAGGGCGATTGAAACTGCGGCAAAGGAAGGGTGGTACAACCCTTTACGATGGTGCACCCTTCGGCGGTGACGTGGCAAGCTTGGCCTGTCGACTGAGAAGGGAGCTGCGCTTAGCCTCCAACACGGGATGTGCGCTTGTCAGGATGACAACTCTTGGAGAGAGCTCAAAGTATTCAGCGACCCTGTGACGATAAAATGAAAAGAACATAATATTTTACAATCAAAATTGTCTTGTTTGTTGACAAAACAATACATATTCATATATGTAATTGATAAATGCTTGTTCAAGCTGTTCCGAAAAGGTCCTACTGGACAATTTTAACATTTTATAAAAACCCTCGATCTCTTTAATCAAGACTGAATTGAGACTGAATAGATATAATTCATGTTTTGAAAAAATTATTATAATATGTATATTGGCCCCTATAATCTAAATTTAATGAAATTAAATGGATAAATGTTGAACTCACACAACAGACCATAAATATGGTTACATGTGTGAACTGTAAAAAATGTTATGTACGTAATATAACAAACGTAGGGAATTATAACATGAACGAGAAATGAAATCTACCTACCTCGTTTGAAAGGCTCGATTGAAGACATGTCCACGCCCAGCGGTCTGCCCTGGATGGGTGGATGTCAACTGCCAGATTGCATCTACTGCTGGAAAGATTTCTGATATCACGCACAATCTCCTCTGTTTCTATGGTACCTTTGTTATAAAACATGTAAAAACGAGTAATAACATTAGTTTGCTCATTTCGATTCTGCTCTATCTTGAGTTCGATCGTTACTTACAGCTCTCTTTTCGAGAATTCCGAAATTATCTTTCTTCTGATATTTCAGATCAATTTATAACATCTACAATGGGTGAGCTGAGAATTTGATAAAGATATTCCAGATTTGTTTTGTTGATAAATTGTAGTTTATCTTAATATTTAATGCATATTTTGTCATAATCCTATTTTTCTTCTTTTAAAATAATGCCAAGTGGCATATCTCTTCGATATCTTCTCATCAGTCTAATAACATCGTAAAAAGTATGATTAGATATTTCAGTATCATAGAGAACTAAATGTCTCAACCTGAAAGCGGTTTTAACCTAGTCGGCAAGACTTTTCCAACTTTGCCTGCTATTCTCTTATATTTCTATCTTTCCTTCTTTCTTTCTTTCTTTTTTTTTTATTTCACCCTTTCTTCATTTGTTGTCTTTCTTTTCTTCTTTAATTCTTTCTTTCTTTCGTATTTATTTTGTATTTCCTTTTCCTGTCATACTTTCTTTGTTTTGTGTCTTTCTTTCTTCCTTTCCTTCTTTCAATTTTTCCTTTTCCTCCTTCAGGCTCTCATCCACTCTTTAATTCTGTTCCTCCGGTGTTTCGTTCTTGCCTTCATTTCCCCGTTTATTTGTATTCTTCATCCTTTGTCTCTTATAGAAGTAACATTGATTGTGTTTCCATGTCTATACCAATACTACAATCAGATGAATCTCATGTTATTTCTCATGTTATTTCTTTTTTTCGAATAAGAACGTTAATGAAACCTGTCAAGTGGAACGACTCAAGAGTCGAGAGTGATTATGACCACGGAATTATAATAAAATTATTTAAAGTTTAGGTGTATGTGTGAGTGTGTGAGTGTGTGTGTGTTTGTTTAGGGGGGTCGTGTGTGTGTTTATTTGTGTGAGATTGATTGTCGCTGTGTGTGTGTAAGTTTTGTTTGAAAGATTGGCAAGTTAGGACATAGAGCAAAATAAATGTCCCCAATAATAAACTACCTCCTCAGTGGTTGAACAATTTCAAACACACCGTGGTTGTCCTCGATTGGCATACACCGTAGTCATATCGAACACTCACGTGCACGTTTTGCATAGTAAATTTTGTATGCATGTGACATTTGTAATTTTCACCCATCACTCAGTGAACACAACACATCACATAAATTGTATCAACTCTTCGTCCGTGTTTACAATATAAAACATGTCAACAAACACCCGTACATGGACGTAGGGGGGGGGGGGGGGGGGGCGATGGTATTTTGCCCGAATTATTTTCCTTCCGAAGTTCCCGACTTTTCACGTGACAAAAAGAAGAAGATATTTTTGATGGCTTAGTCCGAAAATAACACGATTTTCCAGAATATGAGCCGGTTTTTGGCCCGATAATAAGATGAGTCTTATGAATTTGCCCGAGTGTAACATGAGTTTGCCCGAATATGTCCATGGTTATGCCCGAATATGATGATAGTTTTGCCCGAAAATGGCCGTTTTCAAAACTCCAGAAGAGGGGGGGGGGGGGGGGGGGGGCTTCAGCCCCTGCAGCCCCCGCCTCCTACGCCTATGCACCCGCACACAATTAAAAATAATTGAATTAAACAGTCGTGGATAGCGATAATATTATTTGATTGCAATTATATTTATTTATTCTGAAGATGACAATGTTTTCTGTGGAAATGTTTGAAGATTTTGAGAAGTTCATTCCGATATTGGATAGCCATGAACCGTTTAGGTGAGCGAGGCTTTTATTCGTTGTCCCAGCCGGGTAAGGCATCGGATCGTACGGTAGCGGCTGACTCTCTTTGCTTTGGTGTATGAGACAGTCTGTTCTTCAAGAGGGCATGACGTAATTATGTCTTTGAGGTCATCACTCATGTCACTTGCCATGCCTACACCCCCATGGGTCTCTTGAAATATCAAAGGTAGTTTGGACGAAGGTGTGAATGTGGAAGAATCACCGATAACTTCGCTATCGTCTTCAGTGTTTTGTACTCCTTTCATGCACGCGGAGACCCGTGGACGAAACTTGAGTACGCGTTTCAAGGAACGCTGCAGCGCTTCTAGGTGGCGTTTCTTGCCGCTGGGTTTCCGTCCTTCCTGTGGTGGTGGTGATGATGAGGGTTTTGCTGTGAATTCTTTATCATTCTCAACATCGCATTCTACCTCCTCCAGGGGTTCGTCCACCTCCTGAATGTCCCCGAGTTTCTGCTTCCAATGCCTTTGACGACGCTCGGGACACAGAGACCACTTCCGTCGACGCTCCAGGAAGATGGAGCGAGGTCTTGGTCGCGGATCCAGCAGGACCAACAGCGACTTGGACTGGTTTACTCGACGTCGGAATCGCCAAATGTCGATGTTGTCCTTGACGGATGTCATGAAGCCGCAAAATCCGCTAGATGAGAAGGTTTCGCTTCCAATGCAGTCAAAGATTGAACCGCTAGCGCGATTGAAACTGCGACAAAGGAAGGATGGTACAACCTTTTCCGATGGTGCACCCTTCTGAGGTGACGTGACAAGCTTGGCCTGTCGACTGAGAAGGGAGCTGCGCTTAGCCTCCAACACGGGATGTGCGCTTGTCAGGATGACTATTCTTGGAGAGAGCTCAAAGTATTCATCGACCCTGTGACGATAAAATGAAAAGAAAAGAATAGTTGACAATCAAGATTGTCTTGTTTGTTGCCTGTTTTTCTTCTAAGAGATTTTGACAAAATAATACATATTCATATATTTAAGTGATAAATGCTTGTCCAATTCCTGTTCCGAAAAGGTACTATACTGTACAATAAAAAAAAAAAAACCTCCGATCTCCTTCATTAAGACTGAATAGATATAATTCATGTTTTTTTGTAATGATTATAATCTGTATATTTGCGGGATTTGCCCCTATATAATCTATAAGTTTGATGAAATTACATGGATAAATGTTGAACTCACACAACAGACCATAAATATGGTTACATGTGTGAACTGTAAAAAATATTACGTATGTATAACAAACATAGGGAATTATAACATGAACAAGAAATGAAATCTACCTAAATATACCTCGTTTGAAAGGCTCGATTGAAGACATGTCCACGCCCAGCGGTCTGCCCTGGATGGGTGGATGTCCACTGCCAGATTGCATCTACTGATGGAACAATTTCTGAAAGACAATAAACAAAATCAATTTTACTTCTTAGAGAAAAAGGATGAATAAAGGATACATATACCGTAAACGGGGAAATGAAGGCAAGAACGAAACACAAGAGGAATCGTATGAAAGAGTGGACAAAAGGAAGGGGAAAAAAGAAAATTGGACCGAAAGAAATTAAGAAAGAAAGAAAGAAAGAAAGAAAGAAAGAAAGAAGAAAAAAAAAGACAAAGTGAAAGAAAAAGGGAAAGAAAAAAAGAAAGACAGAATTGATAATAGAGTAACAGGGATAGGTGGAAATATTTTGCCGATAATACTAAAATTGCTTTCAAGTTGAAATTCTTATTCTTTATGATACATAAATATTTTTTAATAGAATATATCGAAGAGATATGCCATATTCTCTATGCTCTAAATTTTAAAAGAATAACTTAAAGGATTAGAAAAATATGTTTCCAACATCTTGATTAATATCAAATTATCAAAACATTTTGCTGGAATATCATAATTTTATTGACTCATCAGCTCACCCATTGTAGCTGTTGATCTGAAATAATGATCAGAAGAGAGATAATTTCGGACTTCTCGAAAAGAGAGCTGTAAGTAACGACCGAACTCAAGATAGAGCAGAATCGAAATGAGCAAAATAATGTTACTTGTTTTTACATGTTTTATAACAAAGGTACCATAGAAACAGAGGAGATTGTGTGTGATAACTTGATTACGTAACAGTGGAAAATTGTACGTGAGCGCTTAGTTCTGGCCACACGTCACAATATCGTTACGCGTAACATAACTGACGCAACAAAGCATAATTTCTCCGTCGCGCAATTAAAAATTATAATGATAAGAATTTAATTTGTTGCCATCGGCTTTCTGAAATTTAATCAAATTAAACGAATTATGAAAATGTTTAATCATGGTATAAATGGTATAAATCATGGTATCTTACAGGGAAGTGGAATGCCCTGGATGGGTAGATGTCCATTGCCATATTGCATCTATACTGCTGGAACGATTTCTGAAATACGAAATAAATGTAAAGGATGTATGAAGGAGACAATTCAAAGGCAGGGGGGGGGGGGGGGGGCGGCCGCCCCCCAAAATAAATACAATTCTGAAAAAGAAAAGATTTCTGAAAAAAACAAATTCTGAAAAAAAAATTTCTGGAAAAAAAAAAAATATCTGAAAAAAAAATTTCTGGAAAAAAAAATTTCTGAAAAAAAAAATTTCTGAAAAAAAAAAAATTTCTGAAAAAAAAAAATTCTGAAAAAAAAAATACGGTATCTGAAAAAAAAATTTCTGAAAAAAAAAAATATCTGAAAAAAAAATTTCTGAAAAAAAAAAATGACAAAAAATTTCTGAAAAAAAAAATTTCTGAAAAAAAAAAATTATAACAAATTTCTGAAAAAAAAAAATATTTGAAAAAAAAATTTCTGGAAAAAAAAAGTTCTGAAAAAAAATTTCTGAAAAAAAAAATTTCTGAAAAAAAAAATTTCTGAAAAAAAAAATTTTCTGAAAAAAAACATTTCTGAAAAAAAAAAATTTCTGAAAAAAAAAATATCTGAAACAAAAATTTCTGAAAAAAAAATAAAGAAAGAAAGACAGAAAATAGAGTATCATGCCCGGGATAGGTGGAACTATTTTGCCGACAATGTTTAAAATCGATTTCAAGTTGAGACGCTTAGTTCTTTATGAATAGAGAAATATTTTTAACGATGTTAATTGAAGGTATCGAAGAGATATGGCACTTTCTCTCTCTAATTTCTAAGAGGAGAACGAAAGGATGAGAAAATATGCTTTCAGTATCTACATTAATTACAAATTTTCAAAACATTTTTCTGGAATCTCTTTATTAAATTATCAGCTTACCCATTGTAGATGTTATAAATTGATCTGAAATATCAGAAGAGATATAATTTCGGAATTCTCAAAAAGAGAGCTGTAAGTAACGACCGAACTCAAGATAGAGCAGAATCGAAATGAGCAAACTAATGTTACTCGTTTTTACATGTTTTTATATTAAAGGTATCATAGGAACAGAGGAGATTGTGCGTGATAACTTTATTACGTAACAGTGGAAACTTGTACGAGTGCGCTTAGTTCAGGCCACACGTCAGAATAGTCACAATATCGTTACGCGTGACATTATTGATGACGAAACAACGCCTGTTTCTCAGTCGCGCAATGAAAGATTACAAAGTTAAAGAAACATCTTTGAATCATCAAAGACGAAGACATTATTTTGTTGCCATCAGCATTCTGAAATTTAATCAAATAAAAGGAATTATGAAATGTTTAAATCATGGTATAAATTTGAAATGTCTGCTCTGCCTTCTATAGGAAATTGGTCTGTTCTGGATGGGTGGATGTCCACGCCAGATTGCATCAACTGCTGGAACAATAATGTGAAATACAATAAACAAAATCAATATAAAGACTGACTGAATGAGAAAAATAAAATATGAAAGAACTAAACACAGGTGGAACCGATTGAAAGAGTAGATGAGAGGAAGAAAAAAGGTAAACTGGAAAGAAAGAAAGAAAGAAAGAAAGAAAGAAAGAAAGAAAGAAAGAAAGAAAGAAAGAAAGAAAGAAAGAAAGAAAGAAAGAAAGAAAGAAAGAAAGAAAGAAAGAAAGAAAGAAAAAAAGAAAAAAAGAAAGAAAGAAAGAAAGAAAGAAAGAAAGAAAGAAAGAAAGAAAGAAAGAAAGAAAGAAAAAGAAAAATAGAAAGAAAGAAAAACAGAAAGAAAGAGTGAAATAAAAAAAGAAAAGAAAGCAAGACAGATAATTTATAGTAACAGGGATAGGTGATGGAACAATTTTGCCGACATTGTTAAATCGCTCTCAAGTTGAGACGCTTCGTTCTTTATTATACAGAAATATTTTTGACCATGTTAATAGAACGGATATCGAAGAGATATGCCAATTTCTCTAACTCAATTTGAAAAGAAGAAAGAAAGGATCAGAAAAATATGTTTTCAATAATTATCTTGATTAATATCAAATTATCTAAACATTTTGCTTGAATTATCAGCTCACCCATTGTAGATGATATAAATTGATCTGAAATATCAGAAGAGAGATAATTTCGGAATTCTCGAAAAGAGAGCTGTAAGTAACGACCGAACTCAAGATAGAGCGGAATCGAAATGAGCAAAAGAATGTTACTCGTTTTTAAAGTTTTTATAACAAAGGTATCATAGAAACAGAGGAGATTGTGCGTGATAACTTGATTACGTAACAATGGAAAGTTATAAGAGTACAGAAGCCATGACGTCATAAAAACACTTTTTTAGATTTTTCAAATTTTGACTTCATTTTCAGAAAGAGCATAACAAATAATGTCCAAATACCGAAAATCAAAGAAATAGGTTACGTATTGGCTGATATATGCCCATCTGAATTAATTTTACTTCAATGGGCAATCAGTGTTATAGTGCACTGGTTCATAAATTTATGAACCAGTGCACTATAACACTGATTGCCCATTGACAACAAAATCATTCGGATGGGCATATCTCAGCCAATACGTAACCTATTCCTTTGATTTTCGGTATTTGGACATTATTTGTTATGCTCTTTCTGAAAATGAAGTCCAAGTTTGAACATTCTTAAAAAAAAATGTATGACATCATTTATGACATCACACTTCACCACTCTATGGGCCACACGTCACAATATCGTTACGCGTAACATAACTGACGTATAACAACGCCGAACTTCTCCGTCGTGCAATGAAAAATAATAATGAGAAGAAGTTATTTTGTTGCCATCGGCTTTCTGAAATTTAATCAAATAAAATGAATTATGAAAACTTTGAAATCATGGTACAAATTGTAAATGTCTGCCTTCTTAGGGCATTGGTCTGCCCTGCATGATGGGTGGATGTCCACTGCCAGAATGCATCTACTGCTGAACGATTTCTGATAGGCAATAAACAAAATAAATGTAAATGATGAATGAAGGAGACAAATGAAATATTATGCAATAAATGGAAGAATTAAAAAACAGGAGGAACCGATGCGAGAGTGGATGAGAGGAGGAAAAGGGTCAAATTGGAAAGAAAGAAATGAAGAAAAAAAAAAAAAGAATTAGAAAGGAACAAAGAAAGAAAGAGTGAATGAAAAAAAAAGAAAAAGAAAGACAGATTGTATACAAACAGGGATATAGGTGGAACTATTTTGCCTACAATGTTAAAATCGCTTTCAAGTTGAGACATTTGTAGTTCCTTATGATATACAGAAATATTTTTAACGACGTTAATAGAAGATATCGAAGAAATATGCCATTTCTCTATACGCTCTAAATTTTAAAAGAAGAAAGAAAGGATTAGAAAAATATGTTTTCAATATCTTGATTATTAACAAATTATCAATTACAATCTGTAAATAGGTCGCTATTTATTAGAGGAGACGCCTTTCTATCATGTCCGATGTCCACTCTTACATGTTAGACCCCCAATATAGTCTATATATTATTCCAACGGTTCAACCCCTCTTATCATGTTGGAAAATTATATGGCCAAGTAATGAGAGAAAATGCAAGGTGATATTTGCTAACTCATTGCACTGACTTCGTACTCAGTTATAACTTTCCAGTGGATAATTAAAAAACAGAACACTGAACAATCGTGAAATTCGGAAATCGAAACCTGTTCCATGCTCGATCTATATTCAAATACAACAAGGTATGAGAGAACCACAATAGTTCTAAGTAAGTTTTATGAATCTGGACAATGTTACTATTGTTTCAACTTCCACAGTGAATGAGCGGGGGCATTGATCCTTCGTTGTAATGTTATTTTATATTTTTGAACCCCGGGGGGGGGGGATACAAGCCATCGCCCCCCCCCCCCCCCCCCCTCCCATCGCCCATCTCAAATATTGGGGATTTCCTCCCCCTGATCGACGCCCATTATAGCGGTTATAAACAAAAAAAAGGGGGGGGGGGGGTAGATTGTAACATATCACCTTATATATCATACTTTACGATGTGAATTATTGGTTACAGAAAAAAAGGCGATAATGGGTCCAGATGTCTCATGCGCATGCGCACACGTGAATAATCGATCAAAATGGCGACTTCCACAGATTTATTTCGGCAACTCGGCGTGGGTGCCAAATTTGATTTGAAGCGATTCAGGAGCGATGCAGAGAAATTTCAGGTAAATTTGAATAGTTAACTGTATTTTATGAAATATTGTGGTATAAAGCGATTTAATTAACAGCGAATTTATGATAAAATGCATTGGCAAAAATGTATCATTCATGACAACAGTCCCATGTGTTGCGTTTCGTGTTACTGTCAGATGCATGGGGTGTCTGGAAAAGCTATGTTTGGCTGTCAATTATCATTTGGCATTTCTTTTTGATTGCATCGTATGATACATGGTCACGGGAGATAACACAATTTATGATCTAACTAAATCCTTAAAACAACTGGGGACGTGATATTACTAATTCAGTGCCCGGGCCTTGCATTTTGCAATTGAAATGATATTGATCAGCGATCTGACAATCATTCTGAATCTGAGATTGAGAATATTGCCATATTGCATTTGTTCATGACATGTCGATGTCCAATCACCAATGATCGAGTTTAGTTTTGATTTTGAATGCCACAACTGCACAGTGCACAAGTAATGATGTCATGGATGTGTAAATCTTAAAATAAGGATGACTCTGTCAAGTGAGAGGGGCTTACTCACTCATATCACTGCATTAATTATGTGGGGCTTAGCTTAACTTAGTGTTAAAAGTTAAAAAGAAAACGTATTGCTAATTTATGTTTTATTTTCAGATGGTCAAACAAGACAGCACCAAGCTTCCAAAACAGCACATCATCAAGGCTCTTGACATCTTTGGAAATACCAAGAGAAGTGGCAATTCTACTGCAAATGAGAGACCAGCAAAGAAGCAAAAAAGTAATACATTTTATTCCATAAAAATCATCTTATAAATTGTTCTGAATCTTTCTGCTTTATCATACTGACTACTTTTATGTTTGTTTCCAATTCCACCATACACAATTCCTTTTGTTAGCACGTGTATTTTGTTTATAGCATGTATTTGCGGCATTCTCTACCAACACGTGCCCACGACTTGTCATGCATGACTAAAAGAACTGATGCTATAATTACAATTAGTATAGAACATTGGTTCTTTTTAATCTTTTAGTCATGCATGCCACGTCTACGCACGCTTTGGTTATCGTGGGCATGTGTTGGTAGAGAATGTCCATTTAAAAACACTACATTTTGAGTTTTTGTTATGTGTCAAAAACATTTTCTGTCTGATATATTTAATCATTCTTTTTCATGGTCAGACATTTGCCTAAATCAAACATCTTTGTCCCCTTACAATTTTTTTGCATCAAGACTTGAAAATGATTGTAAAGTTGCAATTAATTGTAAGTCCAAAAATGTGCGCATTTAAGGGATGTGCGCACATGATCAGACTTACAATTAATTGTAACTTTGCAATCAATTGCATCTCTTTCTGATACGGGGCCCTTGTGATATATTGTGGCCCAGTTGGGCAAGAAAAATGGAGATTTATAAAATTGTTCTGAATGAGTGGCCCATATAAAAAAAAGAGCATTAATTACAAAGTCAGTTAATTTGGTTGCCAAGTTGGAGAATTAAAATGAGACATTTCAATTTGTTAACACTTTGGTAGCCCAAAGCTCATTTTTATGGCCCTGTGCCCACTGCCCAGGGGCCCAATACAGACCAGCGACATTTACCATAGTAATTGCGATCATTGGATCTACCTCATTCATGTCAATATGTTAGAAAATGTATAAAAACCCAAAAGAATGTGGCAGCGCACACATACTTGTAATATCAATGGGGGCTGAGGGTGACTTTGCCCCCTAATTTTCAGAATAGCCCCCTGAAATGAGAAGGTAGCCCTTAAAATTACCATAGGGTAATATAGTGTAATATTTTGTGATATCCATCCGATTGAAAAAGTAGCCCCCTAAAATAAAAAATTAATTCTTTCTCGGTGGAACTAGGGCTTGTCCTGGGCCAGCAGACAAGTGCTGGTGTTGAGCCCTGCCTATATAACCTACTTATTTTTCCTTTGACAGCTACAACAGCGACAGATGTTGATACTGTAAAAGGGGATGATACTGATCGACATCTCGCTGAATCGGAAGCCGTTCCACCAGCATCTCGGACCAGAGAAGTTAGAGAACAGAGCAGGGAAGAAAGGGTAATTATTGTTACTTTAAAAAAAATGAAAATTCCACAACCAGATGTCAGAGCCGTGCTTTTGTGATGTTTTTAAGAGAGATATTATTATATGTGATGCTAGAAATGTACCTTTGTTCCATGTGAACCAGGTGGGCAAGTATAAACAAAATTTGTTTTTCTAAATTTGGTGGTCTGACACGTTAATCTTGGGCACCCCCCAAAAAATAAATTAATGGATATGTAATGTATGTTCGCTGGTAGGCTGCTATACACGGGTGGCCACTAAGGCTGGTTTGATTGTAGTAATGTTCTATTATCTCATCTTTCTCGGGTAAGAGGCATTCGCAAGCGCAACAAGATCTGCGTCCAAGGTGAAGAACTTTCCGGATCCTCTGGAGAATTTTGTAGAACTACAGATGGAATATGGTCTTCAGGAAGAAATTATCAAAAAATGACCAGTGTTCCATGATATTGTTTTTCTCTGGAGGGGGGTCACTTTTAATGGCCAATATAGGCAGGTTGGCTGCTATATACAGGTGGCCACTAAGTCAGATTTGTCAAATAACTGTCTGTTTTTATCATTTAGGTAAGAGGCATTCGCAAGCGCCACAAGATCTATGTCCAGGGTGAAGATATTACAGATCCTGTGGAGATTTTTGCAGAACTAAAGACAAAATATGGTCTTCAGGATAAAATCATCAAAAACATGAACAATGTTCTATAATATCAGTTTCTCTGGAGGGGTCACTTCACTTCTAATGGCCCAAATGGACAGGTTGGCTGCTATATATATATATATATATATCAGGTGGCCACTCATACAGGTTTGACAAATAATTGTCTGTATTTATCACTTAGGTAAGAGGTATCCGCAAGCGCCACAAGATCTATGTCCAAGGTGAAGAACTTTCCGGATCCTGTGGAGAATTTAGTAGAACTATAGAAGGAATATGGTCTTCAGGATAAAATTATCAAAAACATGACCAATGATATTGGTTTCTCTAGAAGAGGTCACTTGTAATGGCCCACACAGACAGGCTGTCTGCTATATATACAGGTGGCCACTCATACAGGTTTGACAAATAACTTTCTGTATTATCATTTAGGTAAGAGGCATTCGCAAGCGCCACAAGATCTACGTCCAGGGGGAAGATATTCCGGAGCCTGTGGAGAGTTTTGCAGAACTACAGAAGGAATATGGTCTTCCAGATAGCATCATCAAGAACATCACCAATGTTGGCTATGATGCCCCAACGCCCATTCAGATGCAGGCTGTACCAGCTCTTATGCACGTAAGTCATAATACCTTTGGCCTGAAAACTTTAAATGACTTTCCCCTGCTGGTCCTGTGAATTATTTCTAGGGAAAAGATAAATCTAATACCTTTTCCATTTCTAATGTTCCAATACTAAAATTTGATGGCTCTTATCCAAGAAGAAGAAATCATTCTTATTTTGCAGCTAAGTAACCAAATTGTTGTTGGAACAGCTCATAATGTATGTGGCCCTAGTCATATAGGCACGGATTAAATACTTTTGTATCTATTAGTTATTTTAATAGAGCTTGGTAATTCAGTTCTGTATGTTGAAAAGGAAGTATTTACATGAGCAAAACGATGTTTTGTGTTAATCTGACAAAGTTCATTCAGTTTGTGCAAGTGATAAGTTGCCACTTGAATTTATCTTGTATGTCTCCTTGATGTCATTTGATTCTAGCGCCGTGAATTGCTTGCCTGTGCTCCTACCGGATCAGGGAAGACTGCAGCTTTTCTTCTCCCAATCATCCATCAACTGAAGGTAAAGAGTTCTTTTAACACTTCCACTAGCATCATCATAGGTCTACGAGGCACCCCTTCAAAGTTTTAAAACGCCAATATTTGTGAAAAACACCTCATATTCTTGCAAAACCAACACATATTTAGGCAAAAACCTCACAAATGTGGGTAAAATGATTCATGTATCCTGTACAAATTGAATGTAAGCTTAGGAATAGCTATGCACCTTATGAAAAATCATATAATTCAAAATTATGATATAATCAGATACATATTGTAGCATCCATAATTGTATGTCATACAGTGTGCTAGTTTTTAACCCAATGCCTACAAGATATTGCAGTGGTGAAAGTTTTAAGTTTATACAACCTGTCTGAAAAAAGCAGCAGTGGTAGCAGTTCTTCTTTAATTTTTGCAGGGCCATCAGAGGAAAGGGTTCAGGGCTGTTGTCGTGTCCCCGACCCGCGAGCTTTCGCAGCAGACCTACCGTGAACTGTTGCGCCTCTCTGAGGGGACTGGTCTCCGCATCTACACCATCGAACAGGGGGCAAAGCTGACGCAGAAACACCAGAAGAAATTGGAGAAATATGGTAATTTCCTTTCTTATGTAGCACTTAGATTTTAGCTATGTCACATTAAGTTTTTTACGTCCATCATCATGAGATAAATATTACTTTTTGATGCACTGCATCAGTCTGGTTATTTTGTTTGAATGTGTTTTTAATGTGTCTTGTTTCCAGATATCCTCGTGACAACACCCAACAGACTTGTCTTTTTGCTGCAGCAAGACACCTGCCTTATCAAGCTCAACAAGTAAGACAATTTCTTTCTTAGTTTTCTGTTATTTAGCACGTTGATGAATGAAATACAATATCCTTGTGTATTAAAGGGGCCTTCCACCCTAGAAATTTGATGTTTACTTTGAAAAAAGGTTAGAAAGAGGAATCATGAGCAGAAATCTGAGCAAAAACTGTCGACTAGCAAAAAAAAGTTATGACAGGTTTGTGTGTAGTCATTGTGTAACTGCTCTGTTTCTTCTGTATCAGTGGGGATTATTACTGTAGTCAAACCTCCTTTAGTGACCACCTGTATTCAAAGACGCTTTACACTATTATTACCCCGGTCATAGGATACAATGCAAACCAACACACATTGTGTGCACCATCTCCACTCCCTGGGGAGCATTCCTTCCAAGCGCTCATGGGCTCAAGAAGATCGTTCACATAAAGACATATATAATATATAATCTTAATGCACTGGGAAGCAGTTTGAATGTATGTTAACATGAATATAATGACCACCTATCCATATAGGCCAATGATCCCTAGGAATCAGTTTGCATGTAATTGATCATGTCTATTTGTATTTTTAGACCACCTGCTTATAAAGATTGCTTGTATGAAAGACCAATAATCTTGACTCCTTAGGAAGCAATTTGTAAGTACCTGAACCTGTCAATAAAGCCCAGCTGCTTATAAATAGAACCCTTGTTCCTGTCTCCCTTGGGTGGATATAAAATACAGGTTTGACAGTCAAACCTGTTTTTTTTTTGTGACCACCAAAGGGCAATGAGAAAAGTGGCAAATAAATAGGCAGGTTCCATTACATGGCTTTCCTGTGGTGGCCATTATGGACAGGTAAGCGGCTATAGACAGGTGGCCACAAAGACAGGTGTGACTATTTTTTTTTTCTTCTCCATTTTGTTGTAGTGTTGAGTGGCTGATTGTGGACGAATCTGACAAACTGTTTGAGGAGGGAAAGACTGGTTTCCGTGAGCAGCTGGCGATCATCTACCAGGCGTGCGACTCCTCGCAGGTGCGCCGCGCCATGTTTAGTGCGACCTTCGCCTACGACGTGGAGCAGTGGTGTCGACTCAATCTGGACAATGTTCTGATGGTCAGCGTCGGGGCAAGGTAAGAATCGTTATTTAGAAAAAAATATTTCTGCCATTTCTTAACTGATTTATCTGAAATAATTATATCACCATTTAAAAAAAAATAAACTGGGCTCCAAAAGAAACTTATCACTTTTTCAGAGCGACGCTCACTAAAATCCATAGCATCAAATTGAATCATATTTAGACACAGATAAGCTATCATTCTCATTATGAAGCATATCCTAAAAATTAAAAGTTTGCTTTTACCAAAAATGAGAAAAATTCGATGGAATCACTGCAAATCACTTTTCAAAAATCACAGAAACTGCTCGCTGCGAACATCCACGAAAGGCGGTCTATTCAGAACTTTCAATAGCTATTCATTCAACTTCAAAGCGGGTTACGTAACCACTAGACTGGCTATTGTCCGTACCGAGCTCTGTGCCCGGAAGGCGAGCAGTTTCTGTGATTTTTTAAAAATTACCTCTTGCGATTTCACCTTATTTTATTCTTTGTTAACTAAAGCAAACCAATTTTTTTTTCAATGAGCTTGCTAAGGGGTATTATAGCTAATCTACGCCCAATTATGATTGATGTTTATGCTTTGGATTTTAATGTGTGTCGCTCTGAAGAAGTGATAAGTTTCTTTTGGAACCCAGTTTAGTTAATTTTGTTCAACTCATTCTCATCATCCATGAAACAAAGTTCTGTACCGTCTCTCAACCCATTCCCTTCAAGATTCTGAAATCCCCATACTAGACTTTGTATATAGCCCACTAGGTTCCCGTAGCCAAGGGGTTAAGAACTGAAATCATATCAATGGTCATAGATGAAGCATGTTTTTTTTTTTACTGAATTTATTTGTCATTTGCCATTTTGAATATATGTTAATTGATGAATGATGGATGCATTGTGTTTCAATTGACAAATGACATATGTTACTAGATAGTTCATTGAATCAATGACTTGATAATCAAGTCGGCTATTTAATTGAAAATTATTTCATAAATATTCACATAATTAGACTCGTCATCGTATGTTCGTCTTGTTCAATGTCCACACAGGAACACAGCCAATGAGAGAATAGAGCAGGAGCTCACATTTGTCGGCAGTGAGGGTGGCAAGCTGGTCGCTGTCAGAGAGATATTCAGCAAGGTTAGTTAGACAGAAAGGCTTTTCCTTTATTAAAATTAGGTGAACAATTTAAAGTGTTATATGAGATAGTTGAACACAAATCAAACTTTTCCAGAGGTTAATATGGCAAGCTTGACTATTTTAGAAAGATATTCAGCAATGTGAGTAAGGATGAAATGATCTCATAAAAAGTATCATGTATAGTTTTTTTTTGCCCAAGAAGTAAATGGTATACATTTTTGATAGAGAATTTAAAAGGAAACAGATCTTGTCAGAGGTGAGTATTTTTACAAGATCTATGAAGGCTTTTCCCTTCTTTAAAAATTAGAGCAGAATTGACTGTAATAAATCTCTTCAAACTGTAAAGGTGCTTATATCAAATTCATTCCATGACTCTATTTGATTTTTTATTTTATTTTCTACTAGGGTTTTGCACCACCAGTGCTAGTATTTGTCCAGTCCAAAGAGAGAGCCAATAAATGTTCCAAGAACCACGGGCGTAGCGTGTTACGTAATACCTATTCAACTGGGGGGGATGAATGAATAGATCATCCCCCCTACTTGAATGGGTATCAATGTCATGTCTACGCCCGTGCCAAGAACTAATATACAATTGCTTAGATGGAATAAGCTACTTCAATATACAGTAAACCAGCCCTCACTTCATACATTCCAGAATGCGCTTGCTAAGGACACTTCTGTCCTTAGGGGCTAACCACTCTCTCGGACCCACCTCCAGTTAAAACTCCTATGGAGTATTTTGGAGGATACCAAGTACCAAGTGCACCAAAAGTGATAATGTTATAACAAGTTCACACAATTTTAATTTTCTTACTCCAGGGCTATACACCACCGGTGCTAGTGTTTGTCCAGTCTATAGAGAGATCTTAAAAACTGTTTCAAGAACTCATATACAATAGCTTACACAAAATGATGTTATAACACGTTTCCACTATGTTAACTTTCTTACTCCAGGGTTTTACACCACGGGTGCTAGTGTCTTACAATAGAACTGATATACAATAGCATACCTCAATAGTGTTGATTGTATAAGTTTCCCCATGTTCATTTTCTAACTCCAGGGCTTTACACCACCGGTGCTAGTGTTTGTCCAGTCCAAGGAGAGAGCAAAAGAACTGTTCCAAGAACTCATATACAATAGCTAACACCAAAAGTATTAATGTTATAACAAGTGTCCACTATGTTTGTTTTCTTACTCCAGGGCTTTACACCACCGGTGCTAGTGTTTGTCCAGTCCAAGGAGAGAGCTAAAAAGCTGTTTCAAGAACTCATATACAGTAGCTTACACAAAATGCTGTTATCACACGTTTCCACTATGTTAACCTTCTTACTCCAGGGTTTTACACCACGGGTGCTAGTGTCTTACAATCCAAAGAGCTGTTTCAAGAACTGATATACAATAGCTTTCACCAAAATTGTTCATGTTATAACAAGTGTCCACTATGTCCATTTTCTTAATCCAGGGCTTTACACCACCGGTGCTAGTGTTTGTCCAGTCCATAGAGAGATCTTAAAAACTGTTTCAAGAACTCATATACAATAGCTTACACAAAATGATGTTATCACACGTTTCCAATATGTTAACTTTCTTACTCCAGGGTTTTACACCACGGGTGCTAGTGTCTTACAATAGAACTGATATACAATAGCATACCTCAATAGTGTTGATTGTATAAGTTTCCCCATGTTCATTTTCTAACTCCAGGGCTTTACACCACCAGTGCTAGTGTTTGTCCAGTCCAAGGAGAGAGCCAAAGAACTGTTTCAAGAACTCATATACAGTAGCTAACACCAAAAGTATTAATGTTGTAACAAGTGTCCACTATGTTTGTTTTCTTACTCCAGGGCTTTACACCACCGGTGCTAGTGTTTGTCCAGTCCAAGGAGAGAGCAAAAGAACTGTTTCAAGAACTCATATACAGTAGCTAACACCAAAAGTATTAATGTTATAACAAGTGTCCACTATGTTTGTTTTCTTACTCCAGGGTTTTACACCACGGGTGCTAGTGTCTTACAATAGAACTGATATACAATAGCTTACCTCAATAGTGTTGATTGTATAAGTTTCCCCATGTTCATTTTCTAACTCCAGGGCTTTACACCACCGGTGCTAGTGTTTGTCCAGTCCAAGGAGAGAGCAAAAGAACTGTTTCAAGAACTCATATACAATAGCTAACACCAAAAGTATTAATGTTATAACAAGTGTCCACTATGTTTGTTTTCTTACTCCAGGGTTTTACACCACGGGTGCTAGTGTCTTACAATAGAACTGATATACAATAGCATACCTCAATAGTGTTGATTGTATAAGTTTCCCCATGTTCATTTTATTACTCCAGGGCTTTACACCACCGGTGCTAGTGTTTGTCCAGTCCAAGGAGAGAGCCAAAGAACTGTTTCAAGAACTCATCTACGACGGTTACAACGTGGATGTCATACATGCGGACAAAACTCAGACACAGGTATGTTTCTATTATGAATCTTTCTATGATTGGAGGCATTCTATACTTCTGCTTAGCATGTTGTATATATTGTATATATGGTCGATTCCAACGAAAAGTGTACACGACATGTTCAGACCTATTTGATTTTTTTTAGAGATCCTACGATCTCGATTTTTATTTGAGCAGATGCATCTCGGCGAGCCCTTTCGCGCCATACCAAATTTGGGACCATTGCATGTTTATTTCTTTCTACAGGAACAAAAACCATGCCATTTTTGACCACTTTTGAAAAAATCTCTTAACGTTTTTTTTGAGCGGTTAAAATCTTAGAATGAAGACTTGATACGAATTAGTTTATTTTTACATGGGAAGTTGTTGCATATGTCAGGACTCATTGTATGAGTTTTTGTAAGTAACTGGCAATCATGTGATTTTTGGTGATTTTTTACCTAGTGGTAAATTTTAAGCGTTGCCTACGAATACATTTTTTAGCACTCATAGCCTTATTGAAGAATTCGTCACACGATTGAAAATGTGTGCTCAGCTTAAACCCTCATGTGTCTACTATTGAAATGCATTATCAAAAATCCTAGTGTTTTTATTGTATAGCCGTCAGAAATGTCAAATGCTGAAAAGGCCCGTTTGGTAAAAAAAATGGCATTACCTACGAATACACTTCAACATGTCGTAGCTTCAATATGTATGTAGATTAGTGAGAGATAACT
Organism: Echinarachnius parma; assembly: GCA_037951105.1. NCBI lineage: Eukaryota > Metazoa > Echinodermata > Echinoidea > Clypeasteroida > Echinarachniidae > Echinarachnius > Echinarachnius parma. The sequence goes on along the minus strand of JBAMJV010002584.1, from coordinate 157,392 downwards.
TGGTAATAGATGAAATATAGCATAACGCTAATATGTGCAAAGATTTATCATTTTCAAATAATGATTTTAGGAGATATTCAACAAAATGTGTTGCATTCGTAAGTAATTATTAACAAATTAAACGTTACTTACGAATACACAAAAAGACATAGGGAGTTTGATACCTGCGCTGACATTATTTCGACCGCAATATCACGCAGATATTTTGGCTATTTGAAGAAAATGAACGTGTTTTGGTATGAAACTTATTTTCTTTTTATGCATCATAATGTTTATATTTTGGGGGCATTTGGATTACGAGCACACTAGGTTTAAAAAGCTACCTTTTTTTCCCATTTAACATTAAACCATTTTCTCCTCCTTGTTTAACAGGCGTTATCATCATATTAATAATTAAATGTATGTGTATGATTCGAAGGCTTCCTTTGGCAATAGATTAAAATCAAAATAACAATAGTCAATGCTTTAATAAGAATATTAATGTGGCATTTCATCATGGGGACACTCTGTATTCGTAGGTAAAATGTACTCGTAGGTAACTCGATAAAAGTAAACTTTCGGATATTAAAGCCCATTTGGATGTCACAATCAACCTGATAAGTATGCTTTCATCATCTTGAGTTTCGACTGAAAATATGATTTGTTTATACAAAGTTCCGAATAGATACATAAATAACGATTTTATCATTTATTTTTCAAATCGGTTAATTAAAAAAAATGTTTAAAAACCATATGCATCTGATGACCCACTATCTGCATCAAAATGATCGACCCATTCGATCCAAAAGCAATTGCGGTTTTTTGATGTGCATTTTTTAAAAACTTTTGTATATGAAATTTTCTTGTAAAAGCATATAATCATGGAGTATGTGCACTATATACGTTGACGTATGCACTATGATTTTTGGCGAACAGTTGTAATATAAACAACACATTAGTCGACGTAATCAATTACTTTCATTTGTCATCCAATCACACAATAGATTGAATTATTGAATCAGATATGGCTCTTTATAAAGTAGGTCAAATACCGAAAAACACACTATTTGACATCTTAATAAACTATATAAAGATGGTTAGAATGTATAAAATGGCACTTCATGTAATTTTATTAAATTATTTATCTCACAATACACCCTTACCCCCTCCGAAAATTTGAACTGAGTATGTTTCGCCTAACTTTCAGCTATACCGTATCCCAACCGTTCTCCTATTACCTCAGATAATATACTTTTTGTATCTTGGGTAGATAGAACATTCGATTATTATTTGTAATTTCGCAATTGAGTTTTAGTTAGTATATCTATAAGATGATACAACTTATTAGCATTTTCTTTATCTAATATTTATATCCCATATAACACGGGTATGTACACTGAAATATTGAAACTGTTAAACAGGTTATGATTGTTATAAAGTTTTATTTAACGGCCATTTCTGTAAGTTGCCAAAAGTAAAATAACGGAATAAAAAACAATGGTGATGCCGTGTTGTGATGTTTTCATATGATGCCGTTTGATTTGAATTAATATCACTGCATCCTTACATAATGTACACAGAAATCTCCAAGAATAACTTCGTTCATAATATTCTTGATAAAATGTAGCGCATAATGATATTAACATTATATTTTAGCACTTTACAATAATATACTGTAACACATAAAACTGGAAACAATACGAGTTAATCTTAGAAACATTCCAATTAAATTGGAGGGTTCGAATAAAACTAAGTAATCTGTTGGGATATGCAGCATTGGCCAATGTGTTTCATTAATATTCAATCCCTTACGAACATGACAAGACCGCTGTATGAATTGTTTTTAGGAATCTCATGATCCTTTATTGCATTTATCAAACAGATAAGATATTACCACTCATCTTTTGTATGTTTGCGCAATCGTTTCAAATGTCTGTTTGTCATCCATACAGTTTATCGTAACTTCTATTTTATGTGCACGCTGATGTACACCTTATACAGTGATTCGCTTAAATATAAAAACAAATATATGCCCCCCTCTTTCTCAAATTCGTGTTTTTTATAGCTATTTCAGAACAGTATATATTTACAGATCATAGGTATACAAGGTGTTTTTCGTATAGTCCATATACAGTGATTAACTTTGCCTACTAATGGTATCTTGAAATATGTGTACACAATTATGTTACCTACGAACACACTAGAATATTCTTTTCTGTATTACCTAAATGTATCGTTTCCCTAGAAATTCCAGATTAAACATTTTCTTACAAAATGTTTGCAATATTAATGATGTGGATACTATCAATCAACATTACGAATTCAAATAAGTCAGGTTTAAGATCGCCAAATGTTCACATTGAATATATATTTTGTTTTGAGGACACCACTTATAGTGCCAATGTAAATGTTTAAGAAGTCTTTTTCACCCAATTGATTGTAAGCACATTTGTATGATCGTATCTCACTTAGATTTGACAAGGGACCCCTATATTTCGTGACAGTCATTGTGAATAAAAGGTTTTTGTTACCTACGTATGAAGTAAATTACATGTTGCCTACGAATATCAATTTTCCACGTACATTGTCTACGTGTCATTTTTTTGCGCACAACCCTAAATTTTATATTTATGGAAAGGGTATTTCCCACTCTTTACAATAGTGGAAAATAGTTCTGATTCACATCTCATTAAAGAAATTATGAAAAGTGATACAACCTCATGTTTTTAAGACAGGAAAATCTCAACACACTAATTAAATATTTGAACTTGAAAATGTATAACAGAGTGATGTTCAAGACACAACATGCGAATGTATTCCATGATTTGCATCTTATAGATGAAATAAAAGCAAATGTTTGCATGAAGCAGATTGATTTGGAGTTCCATAATCACATTTGTTAAGTAATTCATCTGCATTCGTAAGTAACGTTAGGAAATGTACCATTAACTTCTCAAGGTCATTACTTGGCCGTTCGGAGAGATTAGTGATGGCACTTTTTTTCTGGTTATGGTTGACATGTCTACTTAACATGTGCAAAAGGGTTAAACAAACAAAGCAGTTTGAAATTCGGACCTAAAAATCTGGCCGTGTACACTTTTCGTTGGAATCGACCATATATATAGTTTTTGTTTTGTTTTTTGTACCTTCTAACTTGGTAACTTTGTTTCCACATTTCAATATTTAAAGTAAGTTACATAAGTTTAATAAGAGTCCTTTATAATATTAGATAGTTATCTGAAGTACAATGCATACCGTGGAATATGACCTGTTTATTTAAAATGTTGAAGTTTTATTTCTTATTTATAAATAAAAATGGGCATAAGTAGAATAAGTGTCCGCTCAGTATGAATTTTAAAGTGAAATTTAAACATATTTGAATACATAACAAAATCTGGTCTTTACTTTTCAACCAAATGTAGAGAGACAACATAGTGAAGGGGTTCCGGGCGGGCAAGATCTGGGTGTTGATTGCTACGGAGCTGATGGGGCGCGGAATCGACTTCAAGGGTGTCAATCTCGTCATCAACTACGACTTCCCGACTTCGGCTGTTAGCTACATCCATCGCATAGGCCGGACAGGGAGAGCGGGGAGGACGGGAAGAGCTGTGACATTCTTCACAGAGGATGACACCATTCACTTGAGAAGGTAGGTAGTGGAGGTCAGTTCCGGGATAGGACACAAATTGCTGTAACTTTTCTCACAAAGTATGATTACAAAATATAGTTAGTGGTGGTCAGTTTTGGGTTAGGGAAGAAAATCCTGTGGAAATCTTTACAGATGATACCAAATTTATTTGCACTGACTAAATACAATGTATTAACCATTCTTATTTTGAGAAAAATAGAAATGAATACTGGATTATCTGAGAAAAAGTTTGTGTATAAATGACAGATATTACAGTGGCCTCCTCAAGCACCTACCTGTATAGAAAGTCCACCTGTCTAAAGACCACTAATCTTGACTCCCCAGGAAGCAGATTGCATGGAAATGGATCTTTATTTAAAGACAACCTCTTTATAAAGAACTCTTTTTCTGTCTCCCTTAGGTGGTCTTTATACACAGGTTTCATTGTGGTTAGCTTAGTGGTTATGTGACTGACTGATAATTTTTGTTTATCCTCTCTCTTTTGTGTTTATTTTCTGTAGCATAGCAAACGTGATGCGTAATGCCGGCTGCCCCGTCCCAGAGTACATGTTGCAGATCAGGAAGCTGTCCAAGTAAGTATCTATTTAACCTGGGGGGTGTTTCACAGAAGTTGATCTTAGCACTAAGATGGTCTTAAATATTATGGAAAGCCATTAGTGTCTTGAAACAGTTTTGTAAAAATTATGTTGAAATGCATAAAATGTTGATTCAAATCATATATATTTTCTAATTATCAAAGAAATTTCATGAATTTTATGTGAAGATCATGAATCTCTTTGATATATGATTTGAATCAACATTTTATGCATTTCAACATAACTTTTACAAAACTGTTTCAAGACACTAGTGGCTTTCCATAATATTTAAGACCATCTTAGTGCTAAGATCAACTTTGGATCTTTGTGAAACACCCCCCTGGCCTCATAAGCCTTACTTTCGAGAAAATATGCAGTTATTGCTGGAGCTGCCACCTTTGAATACTTAAAACCGATAAATGGTGCCATTTGTAAATAAATTTACTCCGAGTATAATTGTTAGACAGTGATTATAAACTGGGCTCCAAAAGAAACTTATCACTTTTTCAGAGCGACGCTCACTAACATCCATAGCATCAAATTGAATCATATTTAGACACAGATAAGCTATCATTCTCCTTATGAAGCAAATCCTAAAAATTAAAAGTTTGCTTTTACCAAAAGTGAGAAAAATTTGATGGAATCACTACAGATCACTTTTCAAAAATCACAGAAACTGCTCGCTGCGAACATCCACGAAAGGCGGTCTATTCAGAACTTTCAATAGCTATTCATTCAACTTCAAAGCGGGTTAAGTAACCACTAGACTGGCTATTGTCTGTACCGAGCTCTGTGCCCGGAAGGCGAGCAGTTTCTGTGATTTAAAAAAAATGACCTCTTGCGATTTCACCTTATTTTATTCTTTGTTAACTAAAGCAAACCAATTTTTTTTAGATGAGCTTGCTAAGGGGTATTATAGCTAATATACGCCCAATTATGATTGATTGTTATGCTTTGGATTTTAATGTGTGTCGCTCTGAAGAAGTGATAAGTTTCTTTTGGAACCTAGTTTAGATAGTTATACAAAATCGTGAAGGACAACGAAAGATGCATCCCACTTGGAGAATACTCTGAATTGCTGTTATAGTTCACTTTATTTTACAATCTTGTATTTAGTTTATATTCAAGAAATTTGTTAACATGGTCACCTCAAAATAACTTGGTACGTGGTAGGTTAATCCTTCTGAATACTCCAAAGGAGTTATAACTGATCAACACTATTATTATTCATTGACAGTTGTTGCTGAATATTACTGTATAAATAATAAAATAATAATAATAGTAGCCACTACTTATATAGCGCACGTTCCGTCTTTCGACGCTCGTGGCGCATCACTATTATTACCCCGGTCATCGGATACGTACTGCACTCAATCCAGCACACAAAGTGCACATTGTCCACTCCCTGGGGAGCATTCCAGCTAGGCAACCTCGTAGGTGCACACAGTGCTAAGTAACTTCATTCCATCCTTCCGGGTACCCATTTATACACCTGGGTTGAGAGCAGCAAATTTGGATAAATTTTCTTGCTGAAGGAAAATCGCGATGGGCATACCTTGGGTTCGAACTCAGGACCTCACGATTGGAAGGCACGCGCTCTACCAATCTCGCCACACCATGTCCACAAAGTGGTGTTCAGCATTTTGGATTTCTGATTGCTTTTGAATTTCCTAATTTAGGACTACCTTTGACGTCTTATTTTGCGTTCTTTTGTGAATACAGGAGGAAGAAGAAATCGCTGGAGAAGCACCCAGTGAAAAGAGGCACGATCCGAACACTGCCCAAGGATGAGCTGCGGAAGGCTAAGAGGAAAACGTGAGTTGAGATGGTAGTGGCCCGGTCAGATATCAACGGATAGCGGAAACGAATGCCCAAGGAATAGAAAATTTGCGAAATGAAATTATCTGGTGATGAAAGTCCATTGCTTTATGTACAAAACATAGAACAACGTACATCACCGGACAAGGAACAAACAAGAAACGCATACGAACGGAGATGAACGGATGGAAAATTTAGCTCTCCGTTTGACGTCCGTTTACGCAATCCGTTGATATGTGACCGGGCTATCAAGGGATCTAGTAACATTGTCTACATCCTCAAAACTTCATCGGAACTCTAGCAGTTCTCTCATAACTTTTTGTATTTGTATTAACAATAAAAGCATGGAACAGGTTTAGGTTGTTCAAATTTTCCTTTAGTTAAAAAGATATTTATGATGAAAGTGTTCAGATTTTGAACTATCCACTGGATAGTCATAACCGTGTACAAAGTCAGTGCAATGACTTTGCATTTTTTGCTCACTACTCAGTCATATAACCTCCATTTAACGAGAAATTGTCACAAATTACTCACTGGACATATCAGTTCACAACAATACACATTGTATCAACCATGCATCGCTTTTTGCACGCGTCAACAAAGTTACCAGATCCCTTTATAGGTTGTCATGCATGGAGATGAAGAGGGCAGTCGACACATTCGTATCTAGGCTAGTTTGTGCACACTACATAACACTGAGCAAGAGTGAGCTTTGGGCCAACACACAATGCCAATGGCCCGTATTCACAAAGGAGGTTTGTACAAACCCCGGTTCAAACCGCGGTTTACATAGATGGAATGCCAATTGTAAACTGATGGAGAGAGAATGTAAATTCCTTACTTGTTAACAGTGTTGATGGTACACATTCTCTCTCCATCAGTTTACAATTGGCATTCCATAGATGTAAACCGCGGTTTGAACGGGGGTTTGTACAAACCTCCTTTGTGAATACGGGCCATTGTATCTAGGCTAGATTGTGCGCACTACATTCACAGAGCGAGTGGGTATTTTGCACCCTGTGGAAGGGGTTCGCAAGATGGCACCACACAAGTCTGATTTACTAATCATAAGCACCTTTAATCAATAGTTTTGGTGGTGATGCTGAATATGGCAAATTAGGAGGAGGAAAGCATTTGTGCTCCCAATAAAATATCTTAGAGCTCAAAATAAGCACTTGCCCCCTGGCCCAGGGCCACCATTAACCCATTAAGGACGGACTGATTTTTACTACAACATGTATTCTCCATAGACCTAAGCCCAAATATTGTCGGGACCAGTCCTGAACATGAGCTTCAGGCCACCAATTGTCCATCGATGCAAAATCTTACTTGCCAGACTTATCAATCTAATTTAACATAATTAAACAAGTTTTCCCCTGTTTTTGGGTCACCCAAATCCTGTTTTGCCCATTAAACTTGTTAAGTCTTGATTTTTACTTACACGATAGAACATAAGGAATAATTGTCAGTCTATGAACAACTAATAATAGACGATTGATGCTGGAACAAATGCTATGTAATCTACTTGCAAAAGGGGAGATAGAAGGATGTATCTATCAAGGCAATGACAATAAGGGATTAATAGTTTTTACACATTTCAGGCATAATATTTACTCGCTGTCATGCTCATGCTAAGCTACTCCTTTTTTGATTTTGCAGAGAAATGATGAATAAGAAGAGGAGGAAGAAGACATCATCATCGGAAGAGACGGTGCAGAACTCTGAAAAGGAGAATCAAGCTGGGAGACTGACAGAAGGGAAGAAGGAGAAGAAGAATATTAAGAAGAAAGGTCCATCTAACTCGAAGGAAGACGGAAGACTTGTCATCAGCTCAAAAGTAGCTGAAAAGTCTCAAACAGGAGTGAAGAAAAAGATGAAGAAGAAGAAAGTTAAGGTTAGCTCATAGTTTCATGCACTAACGACGATGTGATGTTGTGATGATCCTAATGTGAGACGAAGAAGCGCCAACAGCTCAAAAACTGACTGACAAGTCTTCATAAAAACAGGAGCCAAGAAAAATACAGTGGAACCTCTTTAGAACAAGGTTTACAACGTGCTCTGTGAAGTGTGATGTCATCTATGACGTCATAAGCATCTTTTTTTAGAATTTTCAAATTTGAACTTCATTTTCAGAAAGAGCATAACAAATAATGTCCAAATACCGAAAATCAATTGAATAGGTTACGTATTGGCCGAGATAAGCCCATCCGAATGATTTTATTTGTCAATGGGCAATCAGTGTTATAGTGCACTGGTTCATAACTTTATGAACCAGTGCACTATAACACTGATTGCCCATTGAAGTAAAATTCATTCGGATGGGCATATATCAGCCAATACGTAACATATTCAATTGATTTTCGGTATTTGGACATTATTAGTGATACTCTTACAGAAAATGGAGTTCAAATTAAAAAAATTGAAAAAAGTGTTTTTATGACGTCATGGCTTCTGTACTCTATAGCGATGGTACCTTATATAGCGAGGTAATTTCACAGGTCCAGGTTCTATGTATTTTGTTGTTCTATTAATATAAGCCCTGATACAACAATATATCTTATATAACGAGGTAAATTCAATGGACACAGCATGCTCGTTATAACAATGTTTCACTGTAGTAGGAAAACAAATAATAAGAAGAAAACTGTTCTTGGCTCATGAAAAATGAGTAAAATCTTAGACAGAGTTGATGACACATAAAAGGGAAAGGTTCAGGAAGAAAGAAGATGTCAACTCATAGTCAAGGACCATTGCCCACATATTTGTGGTTTGGAAGTCCTACATTTGAACAAGAATATATGACAAGTTATATCAAGTGTTCAAGGAGAAAGAGCATGAATCTTTCTATTATTTGAGCCCTGTTTTGTACTGCACCTGTTTTCATCATTTTCTAATGATTTTTATTAATGTGTATATCGCCATAATTTTGGAAAATCCTTAAATTGGCAACTTATAGTCAAATCAGATTTTGTTCAAATTGGCAACTTCACAGCAAACCAGTTAAATGATTTTTCTAAATTGTAATAAATACTAAAACAATTTACATCTATTTTGATGCCAATTTGACGAGGGAAATAATGATCAAATTTGCTTTGAAACAGCTCTCATCCTGGATAGGTTAAAGGACCTAAAGAATACAACGTCCTTTGGCACTTATTCCATAGTTGATGACTTGTAAAAATAGATCTGCCGAAAAAAAATCCATGAAAATAAACACAGTAGTGATTTAAGACTAATTTTTGTGTCGCCAAATCTCATTTAGCAGCCAGTTTACGCCCCACCAACATTTAGGGTCCAGAATTGGCAGCGTGATTGACATGTGATTGACAATTCATTCTCATTGGCTTATGTCATGACGCGTCATCTACAGAATTTAGTTCATTAGTCCGTACTTTAGATGACGTCACATTTTGGCGATATAAAAGGGGCGTTGCCCATGACAATAAGATATTTACTAATTACCCCAAAATGTATTGATTTCATGAGAAATGACTGCCAAATTCTTTTTCTTCAGGAAACATTACTTATAGAGAGCCGAATTGTGAAAATTAGGCCATCTAGACGCTATAGGTCCTTTAACACTGTAATGGCTATCAGTGTGAGTGTCCGAGGCAGATTTGATCTGACCAAAATACTAGATCATTATTTTGTGTGTTATTATGAAAATATAACTCCACAGTTAAAGGTGCACCTGTAAAGTGTGTAACTCCACAAAAATTAATTTGAGCTTCCACATTTCTCTTCTCCTGTGTTGTTTGGCTTATGGTAAGAGAAGAATAAAATAGGATTAGATTTTTATGCCTCCGCCAACGAAGGGGCCGGAGGCATTATGTTTTCGGGTTGTCCGTCCGTCCGTCCGTCCGTCCGTCCGTACGTCCTGTTTTCGTTCTCGCGATATCTTAAGAACCAGTTGATGGATCAATTTCAAACTTGGTATGAGTGTACATATTAGGGTGACAATGATCTGATTAGATTTTAGGGGTCATGAGGTCAAAGGTCAAGGTCACAGGACTCAATATATATATGCAAAAATGCCTCGTTCTCGCGATATCTCAAGAACTGGTTGACGGATCAAATTCAAACTTGGTATTAGTACAGATATTGGGGTGGCAATGATCTGATACAATTTTGGGGTTCATTGGGTCAAAGGTCAAGGTCACAGGACTCAATGTATGTGCAAAAACTCCTTGTTCTTGCGATATCTCAAGAACCGGTTGACGGATCAATTTCAAACTTGGTATGCGTGTACATATCGGGGTGCCACTAATCTGAGTAGATTTGGGGGTCATGAGGTCAAAGGTCAAGGTCACAGGACTCAATATGTATGCGAAAATGGCTTGTAATGGCAAAATTTCAAGAACTTAATGTCAGATTTCAATCAAACTCGGTACCTGAATGTATCATAAAGAGTCAATGTAGCCATAAAATGTTGGGGTCATGAGGTCAAGGTCACGGGACTCATTATACATGCAAACAATCTTGTAATGCCAAAATCTCAAGAACTAAATGTCAGATTTCAATCAAACTTGGTACCTGAATGTTTTTTAGGGAGCCATCAACGATTGGGGTCATATGGTCAAGATCACAGGACTCAAAATATATGAAAAATATTTGTAAAAATTAAAGCAGTGCATGTTAATTTGGGCTTGATATTAAAATCGTGCGATAGCGGAGGCATAATTTTTGATTGCGCGCAATCGAAGATCCATCTAGTTTCAAATGCCCCTTTCAATGAAACTTTCACACATCATTCGGACATATCTTACAATGATTTTGGTATAGAATTGAAGTCTCAAATGTCATTTTAAGTCTAACTTAGAGTTAAGTTCAACTTAGGATCTTTGTGAAACACCCCCATGGTCTTGAGGCAAATGAAAATCCCCCCTGCTATCCTTCGTTGTGCTTGGTTTGTAATGACTGCAACTACATTACCCAGGTATTTTCACCACACAAAACATGTTAGAATCTAGTTTGTTAATTTTACCTTACAAGTACTAAAGTATATCCTATTTATACATGTATGGATTATGGAAATGGGGTCTTTGCATTGTATTGCAGGTGCAGAGAATAGGAAAAGATCAGGGGGTGTATTTTGAAGTTAAATGTTTTTGATATTTCATATCAGGGGAAGTATTCTGAAATCTAAAATATTTTTTAACAAAGTGGTTTCAGAATACCAATTAGGCTAAAAATATATTGTGACGTAGATACAATGCATTTTTTTAAAGCTTAAAATCGTTTTCAGAATACTCCCCCCTGATATGAAATGTTAAAAAATTAGTTCAATCATGTATTTTTGAGGTTTTAATTCTGTATCAATTCAATTTCATATACTGGCAATTAAAAAATAATCATGCTTGAGTTTTTGAATGTCTTGCTAAAAGTGCTTTGACATGGAATTAAAACAAACATAATCATCCACAAACATTTTTTGTTCAGTATTGGTTTCTAAGTATGGTGGCGTTCTAAAATTTGTAAGTCAGAATTTCTTCCTAAGGTAAGTCATAATTTTGTCATTAATGGTAATCCAATATGCTTCCTAAATTTCTTTCTAAGTCGCTTCCTAACCTTAGGCAAGAACTTTAGGCAAAAACTTGCGAAAATATGCAAATTTATGCAAATCAGCAACTTAGGAAGAACTCGATAATTATTCTAAAATGTATTTAGGAAGAAATTTCTAGGAAAATACCTAGGACAGTCTGACCCCTTCCCTAACTCCCATTTGTTGTGTACACAACATAGCAGTGACCTACAAAACCAGTGGGGTTTACATCAGCGCAGATAAATTACCGGGCACTGCACTTTCATGGCGCAGATCAAAGACAATAGAGCAAGCGCATTTGCACAACTTCTACGCAGAAAGTCTTAAATGAGAGTTGCTGTGGCTTCCCTCTCTCCTTTCTGATTGGATGCTTGTAAATGAAACAATATCATTCATTGGTTCACAGCTGCCCTGTGGGCGTGGTCAAAAGCTTACTAATTTGCATGAAGTCAACATATTGGAATAGCAATTGTGCACTTCCTAACTTCTTGACTTAGGCAAGAAGTTAGGAAGAGATTTAGGAATTTTGTTTAGAATACCACCCTAAGTTTCTTTAAAAGTATATTGTTTATAAGCTGAACTTGTCACAATGCAATCATTAATACAGTATTGGTGTAAAGTAAACTGTAAAGCTCGGCGCAGACAGAGCTGACTCGACCCAATTCGACTGTTTTTTTTGTTGGTTTAGTCTGTGTGCGTTGCCCCACGACTCAAATTTTGCCAGTCAGGAGCCAGTGTGAAGTCGGTCAAGGCCGATTCGATTCAACATGTTGAATCGGCTCTGACTGAGCAAAACCCACCCTAGCCTGACTGAAAACCTGAATCGAGTCGGCTCTGTGTGGGTGGGCTTAAGACAATCATGACAGATTCTCCATTTTATTTTAGTAAAAAATACAAATGGGCAGGAGTTTACCTTGAATTACTTCATTTGGCCTGCATTGAATTGAATTGAATTAAACTTTATTGTTGTCCATGAATTTTACACAGAACATTGTTTTCCACTGGCTACTTTATGATTGACATTAAGTTACATCCTTGGCCATTTCAATATATCAACTACATAACAGTTTATCATATTCCTTTCATGTGTGTTATTTCCATATAAACAAATTAAGTTAGCTGAAAAAAGAAAAGGATTTTGAAATAATATTAGAGCACACAGGAATCGAATTTGGAAAGAGAGGAAACAATATGCGACATGATTTTCTCCCCCTTTTCAATATAAATAAATGAACAATTGTTATTGAGAATTTCCTTGTACTTATGTTTTTGTAATTCATATACAGTAATATTTGTCAACATCCTACTCAACGTGATCTTTGTAGAAAGCGAACCTTTTTATTTGTGTACGAGTTCATGTAAGTGGGTGTTTGTGTGTGTGTGTGTGTGTGTGTGTGTGTGTGTGTGTGTGTGTGTGTGTGTGTGTGTGTGTGCGGGCTGGATTTATGAAGCAGATCCAGAATACGTCACATATTATATATAAATCAATGGAGCCGCGAGCTATCGAATCTATAAATGTAAAAAACTGCTGAAAACTGCTTGTCCACTATAAAGTGTAGTATATTATATATGTGACACTCATGACGCCATTTTGAACGCGCGTTTACCATGTTACCATGGTGCAGAGAGGAAATGAACGGTGTCTTCGTCCATACAATCGAAAATCTGTTCATTCCACGCGTCTACAGAAACAAAATAACCAACCAACCTATGTCAGATGATCTTCTCGCACTAATTCGTTTTCTAACGGGGGAGTCACTCGTTTTGCACACTAGTGCTAGTGCGCATGACAAGAACTTACTACTACTCTCACGAAAATGCCATCTGGGTAAATTGGAATATTGACATGCATTATTGTCATAATGTCCGTCGAGCACGAGTTCTTGAAAGGGGTAATTCAGTTTCGGTTTCAAGAAGTAATTTGTTTGTGCGGTAATGAAAAACTAAGTGTTTAACCGAAAAAGCACACAAGTTGAATGACTGAATCAACTTCGTTTGATCCAAATCGGTTCAAAAAGCTGAAATATCCTTAAATGTATCTGATTTGAACAAATGTGGACGACCAACTTATATTTAATAATCAAAGAAAATATGAATACATCCTGCATATTTTTGAAATAATTACGAAATCGTTTTTTATGATCTCTTTACCAAATAATTATTTTCACCAAACATCACATAAAATGGATCAAACTTGAGGTGTCTGGAGGGTACCCTCTTGTGTTAAAAGCTGCTTTTTTAATGAAAAAAGCCCTGTAACTTAGCAGTTAATATGTTTACTACCAGTCAAGCATCATTGAATTATTACTGTTAGTTTTTTATTATAACTGACAGGTTTGTTTTACTAACATTCTCTTTGACCAAAACTACTATCCATTTAAATATGTATAAGATTTTTTTTCTGGATCTCTGCTTATTCTTATAGCCGTGTCCATTTGTTATATAACATAAATTCATATTATGATCATATCATGACAAAAAATAAACTCGGCAAAGTCCTTACTATCATAAATGTTGTCACGCGAAATATAATTCAAATATGGTAAGAGGTTTAGGGAACAATGGTTTAGAAAGACACTTTATTTATCCTTGCGGCTGCATCTATGGCAAGGATAACTACAGTATCACAAAAGATACCAAATTTAGAAAAGGCACGAACACATAATATCAATCACGTCTACACAAGACAAACCCATTTTATTGCGTTGAATATCAAAGATGTATACATTGGAAGAATCGAGGGGTTCAGAAACACAATATATGAATGCTTATTTTTTTTTTTTAAAGGGCTGTCACTTACAACATTAATCAAGCATTGTGAATATAGGAGGAGTGCCGAATGGATAAGAAATGAACCCTCTATCTTGCCGAAAAACGTTTTTTAAAAATTAAAATGCATTGCTTTCTTTGGGCATTATAATTAATGCTTGTAGAAGTATTCAATGCCTACAAGTGCTTATGTCTTCTTTTATAAAAGGTTGTCTCTCAGAACATTGTTTATGTTCAGTATTTGAAGGCCATTTGCTTATGGCTTGCATGTTGTTTTGTTGTTGTTGTTTAGAGTTTATTGGCGGTTCATTCAATTTGAATATTTTCACCAATAACTAAATATTATTTTAATTCTTCTCATTAATTTTCTTTATTTTAATATTTTTATTATTTTTTTCTTTCTTTTCTTTCTTTTGGGGGTGCATAAACGTTTTCAAACCATCGATAAACAAAACCAAAATTAAAGGCATCATCGGGCCAACCCGGCTCGGTACGTTGAGCAGGCTTCTCAACTGACGAATCAGTCTAGGCCCCCCGATGCATGGAGATGCGCTCTGGTCGCCTTCGTTCTATTTTGCACCTGCATCCGATTCCAAAAACAAAACAAAATTATATATCAAATCAAATCAACTCAAAAAACAAATTTTCAATTATTCAAGAACATACAAGGTAGCAAAACATTTTGGGGCTTTGAAAGTGAAAGTGCAAAGTGCAGGATGTAATTTACTAATTATTTACATAAACAAGTACAAAAGAAAGTTACACATTACTTTTTCAGCAATATTTATATGCACTTCTGTCTGCATATAGTCTTTCGTCAAGACTCTCGCGCTAAATGAACAATTACGTGAGCGGAGCGAGCATCGTGAGCGAAGCAAACTGACCCCGTGCCGTATAGCTCTGTCAGTGTCACAACTATCTAGCTCGCGATCGCATAGAGAATCTCAAGCCATATATAGCCTTGACTAAAGGATAGTCTGCATACAGATGTTCGATTTCTTTTAGTAGAGCAGATAGTAGTCTATCAGGTTATGTAAAGCAGCATTTTTTTTTGCTATAATCTTGGAAACAGTTTTTAATTTGGTCTAAATACATTACTGATGAGAAAAAGTGATGTTTCCATTTTTTATTTTTGGTCCCAGGGTGCATTTTGGCGATTTTAAAGATAATTAGCTAATTTGCATATTTGTGAAATAAGGTCAGGGGTCATTTTCTATCTAGGAATAGTACAATATTGCTGAAAACTAGTATTCTAGGGTATTTTGAGGCAAGGATTCCATTTCCGGTGCTCGTTTGTAAGCGCTGTAGTGGGAAACACCCTGAAATCCAAGATGGCTTCCCCTAATTTGCATATTTATGAATATTATTGATTTTCATTGGCTACAGCCCCTAATAAGCAATAATTCCGGATTATTATTTGTCAGTTATGTTCTAAGTATGTATTTAAGATATCAAAGATGAGTTGCCATCGTGGCAACCTCTAGCAATGCATATTATTTGCCTAATTATGTATTTTACCTAATTTGCATATTCCCCCAATCGAGTATATTGGGAGCCCGGCAAGTAAAAAAGATAAGTAAATGCAAATAATATGCATTGCTAGAGGTTGCCACGATGGCAACTCATCTTTGATATCTTAAATACATACTTAGAACATAACTGACAAATAATAATCCGGAATTATTGCTTATTAGGGGCTGTAGCCACTGAAAATCAATAATATTCATAGATATGCAAATAAGGGGCAGCCATCTTGGATTTCAGAGGTTTCCCATACAGCACTTACAAACGAGCACCGGAAATGGAATCCTCGCCCAAAAATACCCTAGAATACTAGTTTTTATCAATATTGATAAATTGATAATACTATTCCTAGATAGAAAATGACCCCTGACCTTATTTCACAAATATGCAAATTAGCTAATTATCTTTAAAATCGCCAAAATGCACCCTGGGACCAAAAATAAAAAATGGAAACATCACTTTTTCTCATCAGTAATGTATTTACCCCAAATAAAAAACTGTTTCCAAGATTATAGCAAAAAATTTCACAACATTTATTTATACTACATTAGGGGATATACTATAGGTGTAACAATCGTTCAAATAGTCATACAAGCACCCGAATTGGCTTGTACATTGCCTTTGGTTCACTTTTTCGGAATCAACATTGAGCCATGCAAAAATCCAACATGGCGGCCATTTTCCAAGATGGCCGCCAAGAAGCTACTTTTTGTCATAGAATATAATTAGTTGGTCAATTTCAATGATTTAAGAGTCGATTCCAATTATTTACAGAATGCAGAAACTAAATATGCCATGTACAGACCTACCTTGTGGCATAGGTACTGAACAATCCAACATGGCCGCCATTTTCTAAAATGGCCGCTAAAAAGCTACTTGTTGTCATAACAATAGAAATAGTTGGTAATTTTCAATGATTTTATAGTCGATTCCAATTATGTGTCGTATGCAGAAACCCAATATGCCAAAATACAGATCTACCCTGTGGCATAAGTACTGAGAAATCCAACATGGCGGCCCTTTGTCCAAAATGGCCACTAAAAACCTACTTTTTTCATTTAAATATAAATACTAAACCCTAAGAGACCAAGCGGGGGAGTGTATGGGAGGGTGTGTCCCCCTCCCACCGTAGGGAGCTTTTGCAATTTTCACTCGAAATTATGCAATCTGGTGCATATACTTTGGAAGGACATATGATAAGCATTACTTAAATCTACGCCACTGATTAGACCGAAATACATCTTGGAAAATGGCCGCCATGTTGGATTTTTCAGTACTTAAGTCACAGCCCAAATAACAATGCGACGTTGGCGGAACGTAGTCTATAGTCGGCACCGTCGCGGTTGGAAAAACAACGTTTAGCCAACGTTGGCCTACGGTAAATTCACAACCATATTTTTGCAGTCGGCGAGCTGACGTTAAAACAACGTTAAGCCGACGTTGTCTGTTGACTGTTGGCAAACTGGTCGGCAAATGTACGTTGAAACAACGTTGGCTGATAGACGAACAATCATATTTATATGGTCAAAAAGCAAACGTTGGGCCAACGTTTCGCCTACTACGTTGGATATTGGTTGGCTAGTTGACGTCGTACTAACGTTTGATAGACAACCACATTACGACGGTAGGCAAGCCAACGTTGGGCCAACATTGACTTATATAGTCGTATGAACGTTGGGGTTTAGTCGGCTCAATGTTGGCTTGACGTCAGAAATAGCAAAATAAAAGGTTGGGCAAACGTTGGCGCAACATTGGCAATTGACGTTGGCTTATGGGGGTTGGGCCGACGAGGGCCCAGCGGCAAGAATGACGTGGGCAAAACGTCACGTTTTGACGTTGGCCCAACATGACCGCCTACATTGGGCCAACGATGGGCCAACGTAGCATTGTTATCTGGGAGGGTATGTCTGTATTTGGCATATTTGTTTTCTGCATACCGTTCATAATTGGAATCGCCGGCGAGCCTATTATATTGAAAATGACAAACTCTACTCATTATCATACTTATAAAAATAGCTTTTTGGCGGCCATCTCGGAAAATGGCCATCATTTTGATATTTTGCTTGGCTCAATGTGTTTCCAAAAAAGTGGACCAAAGGCAATACACTTGCCGATTTGTGTACTTGTATGAAAATTTGAACGATTCCAGCGGGGTTCAGCACTTATCTGCCCCATGCATCTATAGTAGCGATTAGTGTGATTTACGGGAATACACAACTTTAGTCTAGAACCTGGGGATGTTTTGCAAAGATTCTTAGTAAAAAATGATAATTCATAGTTGCAACATATGGCGCCATGTATGTCACAGCGTGACACTTCTGGCGCTTAAAGTGATCAAGTAACTTTGTTGGCATGTGCAAAACGTGATGAATGGTTGGTGAAATGTGTAATGTTATAATCTGATATATCCACTAATGTGGAGTAATGTGTGAACATTTCACGTTAAATTGATATTATATGGCCGAGTAATGAGCGAAATTGCAAAGTGATATTCGCTAACTCATTGCACTGACTTACACAGTTATAACTTTCCGATGGAAAGTTACAAAATCTGAACACTTCAATCGTAAATATATTTTTAACGAAAGGGAAATTCAGAAAACCTAAACCTGTTCCATGCTTCTATTGGTAATACGAATACAACCAGGTTTGAGAGAACCACTAGAGTTCTGATGATTAACTGGATTTGGACAATGTTACTAGATCCCTAAAAACCAACTGACACTGACACCAAATACTAGGTCGGACTTAAATTATGGGAATTCATTAGTCGAGATAATTATGTATACTCAATAAACTAGTAATAAAACAAAGCAAACACTTTGATTTAAATCATCAATATCAAGGATATTTCATGTTCTCGATATAACAGTTCTGATTAGTCTCAATTATTTGCATTAACAAAAATAAATTAGTTGTATCACAAGGCCATGGCCTACCATTGTTTTAAGTCCAAGAGTTGTGATCGATTGTAAAGTTGCAATGAAGTGCAAATCAGAACATGTGACTAAATGCTAAAATCGTATTGGTTCAAATTCGAATATATTAATTTGCAATAATTGCAAATTTACAATGGATTAAAACTCTTTTTTTTTAACACTGGACTAGGTTCCGCCTGGTTCTGGACACACAGTAAATATGAAGTATACATTTAATATTGCGCACTTTACCGTAATATTTGCATTTGAATACGCTGTATGGTCACGATGGTACGTAGCATAAAGAGTGCAAATACCTAGCTGTCTTTGTCAGGTCTTCAGTTTAGTTCTAGCTGTGGTCATGAAATGAATCGAACTGTAATGTTTGTTCTACGGTATTGATTGTATTCGTATAAATCTGGTAATCGTCCTTGCATGCTCGGTGATTTATCATAAAGCTATTACTGTTCGGTAAATGAAAACGAAATAAAAAGAGACTGATTTTTTTGGTCTAGAGTTTGCCCTATATGACTTCGCCCGAATATGGGTCAGATTTGTGAACGATGTACAATTGGCTATTTTTTTAGACTTTGAGCACTTCTATCCTTCGCTGTGTTTCCCCATTTATAACGATATTGCTTCTATTGGTATCATCTTAAAGAGATTTTTATAGAATGTATAGGCTTATATAGTTTCACTATGTTTTAAGCGCTGGGGGCTTAATAGACCTTCCCCAGCCTGCACATGTGGCTCACCAGAGCAAACTCGTTATACGCGTTATAATGCATGCGTACATTGTATTCATGTCGATTTGTTTGAACGAACTGTCTCTTTTTGTTGTCACCTTATAATGTAGGTCACCCACTTGACGTCATTTAGCTCACTCAGCACGTGGAACACTTATTTACTATTGCCGTTCATAAGTTGACATCCCACAATTATTTATAAATAAGCCATTGGCCTGGTGGTATTTGTATCCTGCCCCTCAAATAAGAAATAGCCACTGCTTATATTATTTAATCTCACCCTCACCGTTTCTTTAGAATTCATTGAGACCCTCATTGCCTGATCGCTATAGCCTGCATCACATCTTCTTTTAAACCCTGAACTTTCTTTTCTTTAAAATCTTCCTGCAATGTATGCTTACCGCATTCTTTTTTATATGCTCCTTTTCTATTTATTTTAGATAGCTTCACTGATACCCAATTGTTAGACCTTAATTTTTTACTCGCCCTACTAAGGGGAGGGCCAACATCGAAAAAGTGGCTTCCTTAAAGGGCCTTTGCGATCAAAAAGGAGCAAAATTTGACTTTTCAACACTCTAACAAAGTTTTCCACGCAGAATTCGATAATGACAAGAGTTTTTCTTCGAAAAAAACGCATTATAAAAAAATCTGACTCCAATATCTCTATCGGGAACGACCCGTGAAATTTGTCCAAGAGCAGCTTCGAGTCTGCATAAATTACGTGAGGTCTGTGACGTCATTGCAGGAGCCTGTGTTGTTTACATTCTCACAGCTCGCATCGCTTGTGTACTATAGTACATGTTCTCGCTGAAGTACTCAAGGAAAATTGTTTAATTTAGCAAATAAATGTAATTCCCAATAGATGAATTCAACTGTGATTTATCAGGCAGTGATAACGAGCAAGACTATGACATTGGGAGTGATATATCAGATGCTGAAATGTTACATTTTGAGGTGGAAGAGGAAGATGGCGAAGCAGCTGCAACTCTGACCAGCGGGTGTACAGCCGTACTAATCTGCACCCGTAGCCTCGGCGGATACGCGTACCGGCGATCGTGATAAAGCTTCCGAGTACCAGTCACTACCAGCACTCAGCAGGCCGACCAGGAAAATAGGATTGATTGGAAACAACAGTTGGTGAGTTTCAATTTTACAATTTATGATGATATTATCGTAAGATATTAACTGCTTATTTTGTAATCTATAATAGCAGAGAAAGTACTGATCGTTGGATAGAATTGATAAGCATGGGCATAATCGGATACTATAGGTGATCCGAGCGATTTGATACTGTACTGATTTCAATTACCTGTGCCCGTTGCATGGCCTTATTGAGCTAGCGCAGTCGGCCCGGCTTAGGGGCGGGGCACAGGCCAACGCACCCCTACAACTACAAGGGGATCACTACAGCTACGCTGCAACAGACACAAGATATAAAGTACTAAATGATGATAGGACTGTAAATAATAAAGATAATGTATTTTGAAGCAGCATTTAGTATGAGGCTCGCTCTGTTGCTCAAGCTTCAAACACTACTGCAATATACGGTATATGGACTATAATTTGCTGTACTGAAGAGGTATAAATAAGCTATCAATTTGGACATTTCTACAATTTGCAGGTGTTCATGTGCTGGAGGCTGCTCGGCCATGCCGACGGTGAAAGAGTTCACATGTTGCAAGGAGATCCTGCAGGTGGTGGAGAAGGTGAACTCTTATGAGAAGACCCTGGACTGCATCACAGAGCACCCAGGTTTTAGGAATTTGCATGCAGTGCTGGAGACTGCATACTATCAGTTCCGCCAACAATATCTACGGGAAGGATACGAAGATGAACGCATCAGTTAATGAGTAGGTTGGACTTTTTAAAGATTGTAAATGTACTTTTAACCATGCCTGATATGTACAGTGCAGTGGCGTACCCAGGATATTTTCAAGGGGGGGGGGGGTTATTTCGTCAGCCAAATTTCTGTTAGCGAGGGGGGAGGGGTATTCGTAGAAAATCTTTGAAGCTGAGACGAAGTACCTTCAAAACTTTTTGACACGAAGACCATTGGTTGAGAATTCTGTTAGTGGGGGGGGGGGGGGGGGGGGGGGGGGCGGGGGCAAGACCAAGATTATATGCACGTTGAAAAGGGGGGTTCAAACCCCCCAAACAGTAATTTTTGGTCACCCCTCCTCCACCTCCGGGTACACCTATGATACAGTCCATGTACATAAAGACATTTAGAACTACTATACAATACCCTGTATATTACACATTGTATTAATAACAACTGATTAATAAGCACTCATATGGGTCATACAATTAGATTTTTGTAATACCTTTTCTCACAAACTTTTCTTTTCTCTTTCTATTGCTCTTTTCCCAGGAGAAACAATCATGCTGCCTATAGGCAAATGGCACGGTGGTGTTGGGGTTATCTGGGGTGCCAGGTGAGAGTGCCACTACCATCCTGCGCCGTAACGATGGATAGGGCAACCTTCCCTTCAGACTCGTGTACAGGCTTCAGGAAGCCTTCGCATCACGATCATCTACTGGCACTTCTAACCTGTAGGCTGTACAGACTATTTATAACATTTTCAAAGTGACATTTCTCTGCAAATCTCCTTCAGCACAGGAATACCATTATGGTCACATCTTACTTACATTCCATCTGCTGATTATTTTGGGAATATTTTACTTATGGAGTGAGTAAATTCCATAATAATCCATTTTCATGACTATCTGACATGTGAATTTTACCTTGGCTACTACATGTAGTTTGTTTACGAAATTCAGACTGAAAAAAAGCTGATTGCTATGTTTTGTTTATTTTTTGGTAATAAAGATAATTTGCTCACATTACAGCAAAACAATGTGTGAAAGTTTGATATGTGTGTACAGTATGTGGGATGGGAATGGTCACACTTTTATGAGTGTCTCGAATTAAAGTAAAAATATCCGATCAATTGTAAAACAATGCAGCATACTGATGGGTCTCTATGAAAATAAGACAAATCTGTAAGTTTTGTTCTTTTTGGCAGCCTGTTTTGAACACAAATTTCAATTATTTAGCAATTTGGATCAGTTTGGGATGTGGTCGAACTAGAAAAAAACTCACCGTCAACATTCATGAAATCATGTCTACTAACATCCTCAAACAAATAAGTATGTTAAATTGTTTGTGTATGTGTGTGCATGTATACTTTTGACAGGAATTGAAGAGAAGATGGGTATAAATGAAGACTTTAATTCCAAAAGGCGCTAAATCCACTTTTGGACTTTTTGAGTAAATTTATATTTTTTATTTGACCACTTTAACTTCTTTCAATGATGGAAAATTTCACACATAATGAAGACCTATCATAAAACATTATAAAAAGGTATGATATCATATTATACAGGTTATACCTATGGTTGGTTATAGATTAAAAATTAATGTTTTCCTGTGATGATTAGAATTATTTTAGAATATGAATCAAGGTTCTAATGACCTGTTACATCCATATCTATGCCCTAACACTGTGGGGCATTTTATTGTACAGTGGAACCTCGTTATAAAGAGGTCGGATAACAAAACCCTCGTTATAACAAGGTCATTTTGCTGGTCCCAGCCCTTTATATTTCTTTGTTTTTTTACCCTGATATAATGACAAAACCTGATATAACAAGGTAATTTTCATGGTCCCAAGGACCTCGTTATAACAAGGTTCCGCTGTACCACCGTCATTCTGCACATTCCACTCATATGCCAACCATGCATCATGATCTTCTCTCCAAGCAGTCCAAGCACAACTTCAATCACGGGCGTCGATATGTCATTGATACCCATTGATCAGGGGGGGATGATTCATTCATCCATCCCCCCCTGATGAATGGGTATTACGTAAGTATCGACGCCCATGACTTCAATCATCATGTTCTCACTTGTTATCCTTATTCAACACATTTCAGAAAATCAGAAAAATAAGGATATTAACCAGAACCACAGTAACGATGGAAACAAAATAAACAATCAGTAAAGACGTAATGAATTATGATTATCTTGCAAAATTGCTTTACTCATTCTTAAAAAACCATTCGAGAAAATGGCACAAATAAATCAGATATTGATAAACATTGTTATAAAATGTCAAACTGAAAAAAATAGTATCATGCACTGTAACATGCACAGCGTGTTATAGACTATCTGGAAAATAGGGCAGCATGGATATGGATGCAAGGTTCATCTGACCCGCCGATGCATGCAGACCGCAAATTCTGGAGTTAGTTGCGCTCAGTTTGCAGCAAGCTTCTCACATGTAGTTTAGTGCAGAGCTTATTGTGTGTTTTGAGTTGCCCAGTCTTTTTTAAAAACTCGACATAGGACATGACGACCGAAATTCGCGGTTGCTGTCACCATCTGCCACCAGTTGTTGAACTTGATGTCAGTCGTCGCGTCATGGAGATCGACATTGGACATGACAACCAAGATTTGCGGTTGCTGTCAACATCCACCACCTGTGGTTGAACTTCACGCCATTGGTAAGAAGTTGTCATCTATCGTCGGTTGCGAACTTGACGTTGGCTAGGACGACCGAGATATTGACGTCAGTCGTCGTGTCATGGACATCGACATTGGACATGACGACCGAGATGTCACCATTCACCACCGGTTGTTAAACTTGACGTCAGTCGTCGCGTCATGGAGATCGATGTGGGACATGACGACCGAGATTCGCGGTTGCTGTCAACATCCACCACCTGTGGTTGAACTTCACGCCATTGGTAGAAGTTGTCATCTATCGTCGGTTGGCTAGGACGACCGAGATATTCCCTATTAATAGAAAAAAAAGAAGATAAATTAATTATGTAGACCACGGTCATCTGAAGAAATATCAAGTTCGCAATTTGACAAGTTTTTTTGTGTGTAAATTTTGTAAATTTTCATAAAACAATGCTTATTGTTTGAATCACCTTTTCTCTTGGCTTGGTCAACTCAATCCTCGTATACAGGGTTCAAATGAGCATTGTTTACTTTACATTGCAAAGGGGCCTAGTAGTTGCACATGCAGTGTTTTTATACTAAATAAAATAAATAATATATAAGCACATCGCAACATCCACACATATGGTTTACGGCAGAAAAATATGAATTTCATCATAATAAATGATGATGATGATGATGACTATGATGAAGAAGATGATGATGATGATGATGATGATGGCTATGACAAAGAAGATGATGACGATGATGATGATGATGACTAAGAAGAAGATAATGGTGGTGATGACAAAGGAGATGATGATAATGATGTCAAAGAAGAAGATTATGATGATGATGATGATGATAAATTCATTTTTGTGATAAGGTGACCACAAGAACAGGATGGCCGGACAGTCAATTCAAACATAATGTCTCAGGCAGTGGCGTAGCGTGGTCGGACTGATTGGGGGGGGGGGGGGGGCATGCAAATTTATTTGGGGGGGGGGGGAGGGCACACCTTACGTATTTTTTTTTTTTAAATGCCCCCAGATGTTTTCTATTGTTTTTTTTTCCAAATATATATGTTGTATGGTGTCGTGTTATGCCCCACTTTCTATGATGCATCTCCTTTAAAATGCCTAAGTGAAATAAATAATTGTGTATTTAGTCACATTCAAATAATTTGATTGCATAACAGTGTATGCAAATTTTATTAGGGATTTTAGGAAACGGTTGATCTGATGGATTGAATCAATTTTGCATTACTCAAAAAAAAGTCACCGCAGGCATAAGAAATTATATTTAGACATACATGTACCTTGTTGTCATGCCCTTGTATCCATATATGCCTTCAGATTGGGACTCCATAAAATGCCTCCAGCGAAGAAGTTTGCTTCCCCCATACAGCTTATCATGTCATTCAGCAAATGTGCCTCCACTTTGTTCTCAAACGTTGGTACCTGAATGTTCACACAGTAAAAAGGAAGAAATATAAAACCAACACTGACCTACATCTTTTATTTATTTATTTTTTTTTTACATACATATGTAAAGCTACTGTGATGTGTGAGATGAATTCGTGTCCCAAGACAAGAGATTGTGAAATCACATCTGTACAAAGCTGACTTGGTTCCTGTAAGCAATGGGTTAATATATATATAACAATCAAACTAGCCTGATAATTATTATCAAACAAGCTATCATGCAATACAACTGATGTAAAAGCAAGACAATGATCTGACATGGTCATGGCAATGTCACGCCTCATAATCTTGCAATTATCACATCAGTTATCACCTCAAGAAAGACTATATAATTGTTGTTCTTATGTGAATAATAGAACTTTGGCATTGCTTTTGGATTTTGATTTGGATCAATTTACTGTTGACAGAACGTTTAAATTAATATTGTTTTCATTTCAGTACAACTTGTTGTCATATTCTTACCCCCATTTTGTGTTTCTCAACGGCAATTCTCACAGGCCTTTCCTATATACAAGTTGGTTGATGGCAATTTGATGGCATGAAATGAAGCCCAGCTAGTTCAAAATCATCGTCTGAAAGTACAGTCTACAGATAACACCAGATCGCGATTCCACTGGGCCAGTCATCTCTCGTAAGCTTCACCTTTGATTGAAGTCCATTCGTCTAAAATGACTAGTCGCTCGTGAAGGCTCACATCTTCATTGTTCGTATTGTTGTATGTGTAACCAGCAACAACACACCGTGATGATGACATTGTAATAATTTCACTGAGCTAGAGCTGCTAACTCTCAAATCCACTTGAACGCGAAGATAATACAATGTAAAACAGCTGTTCGGAAACAGCTGATCACAGAACAACAACCCGATCGACCGTACACGTACGTACACGTTATGTATGCATAGAAGTATGACTCCAACACTGCTGTTGTATGGCACAGTATACCCACGGCCACCGCATCGGCTAGCTCAGTACTTGGGCGCACCGTACGATCTCAATCACGGAAAGCTGGATGCGTTTACCAGTCGTTCGTACAAGTGGGCGCTGTCGTATTAGCAGGATAGCATACTCGTAAAACGCAAAAGGGTATGTTCTTAAGCCTAGGCAGTTTTTCGTCTGCTACTGGATTTTCACCAAAAGGAGGTTATTATTTGCTCGAAAAATGGAAATTATAACAAAGCACGCCCTAAAATTAACACATTTGATTACATATACAATGTAATATGTATACTGAATACAAGAGTTCCGATTTCTACAGTTTTAATGCTCTATATTACCATTTGATGCAATAATAGTGTGCGTTATATACACATCAATTGCACACCAAAGCCTTACAATCTCCTGCAATGACGTCAAATATCCAAGCCCTCTATCGCCGAGAACGGCACTTTTTTGAGGGGCGGGGCATATCAAGTCGTGAAATGCTGTGATTCTGGTACAAATTGTAATGTTTTTCTCAATTCAGTAATTTGTTGTACATAATTTGACTGGAATAGTGACATAAAACTATGTTGACAACTTTTAAAAGGCTAATTTATTTGGATTGCAGGGCCCCTTTAAGGACTTAGGTTGCCAGATCTCCACAACAAGTTTAAACCAATTTTATTTGCAAGTATTTTTAGTGAGACAAATTAATTCGGAGGTCTACCTCAAAAATTTTGTTGCGAACACCTTCAAATCCAAGATGGCGTCCAAAAAAGTAGTCCTTTTGACTTGCTATAGATTATTGGCAATATTTCACAAACAACACCTGGAATAGGCATGATTTTGCAGTCATATTAAAGACAATCAAATTTCCTATAATCTGATACCAAACACAATGGGTTTCAGAATATGTAACACGGTCATTTTTAGCCACAAACTCAAATTTTAGGCATTTTCCCCCCAAAATATGAAATTATTGATTTACATAATTCGGCATATATCAATAATTGCATTAGCAGTTGAATTAATACTTTTCGAAAAACTGTCCAATTATATTAACAATACTCTCTAAAAATTTCAAGTGTATATTGTATCTGAACAAAAAGTTATAGTTCTTGGAACTCAGCATTTGATATCGACAAATACAGCCAATTTGTACGATTTCGAACACTATACAGGGTGCCCCAATAAATGTAATTCTTGTTTACGGACTTTATTCAAGAATTTCTCCTAAATAATGACATATTGTTGATACCATTTTTTAGCAAAACCTTCAGTTTTCTTCTTTTATGTCATAAATATGCCGCCATCGGTTTGCAATAGTACACGAAAATAGTGTATCGGTAATTTCACTGCAATAATAAATCCATCATGCAAAGTGCATAGTGCAATATTCGAATGGGAGGCGCTTGTCATTTACAGTTGGATCGGCCATATCTTGATAATTATGTTTTTAACATGATTATTATTCGGAACACCACAGTTAGCTAGACTTTTTCAGGGTTCGGAAAACACTTTGAATAGGCTATATAGGTTTATCTTAGGGTAACTTTTTGTACCACCATGTACATTTGTAACCGTAGTAACAACAACAATAGAAATATAATAAATCATATATTTGGCTACTACAAGCCGCATTATGCACACTAATTTTCGCGTGAACATGGAGGAAAACAAATCACATGTAAAATAACACCCTATAGCTGCTATTTTTAAGTTTTTACAGTAAATATTTGTTGATTTGGTATATCTTTGTCCATAATCGGCTGTTGTTACCATGGTTACACGAGTACAGTATAATGCAAAAAAATAAACATTCGGCTTGCTGTAATAATGTAATGTAATAAGATATGAGAGGCATGAAGGGTGTGTTCCTCGCGATCAAGATGGTGTTCGAAGCTAGATACGCTCTGCACATATTACAGTATGTCCCGAATATTGTGTACTTCAGTCCTTCAGTAAGGCACTTATTAAAGATAATGAGCATGATCTTGATACTGTTTTAAACACATCATGGACACCCAGTATGATTCGAATTCGCAATATGCATGGCATGCGCGTCAGTATGCAGCTGACTGGAATGCTTCATGTGGAGTGGAATTAAGTTCATTTTTAGCGTTTGATTTATGATAAATGCATTTAAACAAATACAGGACAGACACAACATCTACGCGGACTATACATAATGATGGTGAAATATTCATCATATTACAAGAAATTGTGTTTCTTTTTGTATTTGTTCATAACTGGAACTGAAGGTGTCCCGAGATTGACGCAATCATTTGGTATACAAATCCTCTTATTAAGATTACACATTTTTGAGACACCCTGTATAGCATGAGAAATCATGCAAAACTACCCATTTTGTGGATAGCTAATGCTGACTTCAAAGTACTATAACTTGTTGTTCAGATACGGTATACACTTGAAATGTTCAGGGTGTATTGTCGATGTCATTGGACAGTTTTTTGAAAAGTATTAGATTGACTGCTAATACAATTATCGATTTATATGTAATTATCTTATTATGTAAATCAATAATTTCATATTTTGGGGAAAAAAATCATAAAATTTGAGTTTGGGGCTAAAAATGACCCTGATACATATCCTGAACCTCACGGTGTTTGGTATCAGGTTATAGGAAATCTAATTGTCTTTAATATGATTGCAGAATAATCTTGATATAAGGTGTCGTTTGGGAAATCTCGCCAATTATCTATAGCAATACAAAACGGCTGCCTTTTTGGACGCCATCTTGGATTTGGAGGTGTTCGCAACAAAAATGTTGTGGTAGACCTCTGAATTATGTTGCCTTATTAAAAATACTTGCAATTAGGATCGGTTTCAACTTGTTGTGGAGATCTGGCAACCTAAAGTCACTTTTTTCGACATTGGCCCTTCCCTTATACTCTAGTTACGTCGGAATGTAAATACAACCCGGCTTGTCTCATGTACTGACCTGGTTACACAATTCTTAGTGTTTATGTTCAGGTCCGTCTCACATTGTCTTTTTTCACATCCCCTTTCTTTGTTTGTTATTTGTACCGTTATACTTACATATCAATGGATGCAGGTCATGCCATGCAACCTTTCTGCTTGTAGATTATAAGCCTTCCATTTATTAATTTGTTTCTCTCTCGCTCTTAACTCTCGAATTAAGCCGTTACTTTATATACCACTAATGTTCACTTTTATTAATGTTGATTGCATTTTGGTAAACATCAGTATATTATACACAAAGACCTTTTTAAGTACATAACATTCATAGTTAACTTATGAATAGTCAATCCGATTTACTGCTCGCATTTTCTGACATGGACCGACCTGGCGCCATGACCCTTTGGTCACACTACGGTAATCTTTTCTCCCCCTCCACACATTACCCCTTTTCTTCTCCATTCCTAAAACCACTATAGTGTTGGATCCAGGTCGGGTCATACCAGTGCTCTGCTTTGAATTTTCTGGTAAAATTGTGTGTTTGAAATTGCAAAGTGGATTAATCATTAATCATTTGTTATACATATGTTTTACATACTATCGATCTACACAAATACTATATTGATAAGATGCTTGCATATTTATATTTATTTTGTATATACTTGATTGTATGTCATTGAACACTTTACATTATTGCATAAGTATTTTGTTCTTCTGTAAAGTATTAGTATGCAATTTTATTTTCAATCCTTTACTTTTTGTGTGTTTGTTTGGATCTTACTTTTATGACCGGTAATCAAATGTGCAACCATTGATTTATATTGTTGTATTCTTTAAAAAGAAGGTATTATTCCCATTAATAACTGTTTTTTACAAGGCATCTCGCTATTTAGTCTTGACACATGTATTTGTGTAATATGTTACTTTATAGTCACTGTCAATCAGTGTATAATCGTTTATTTGCCCTACTTACAGAGACTTCTGATGTGTTATTGTCCAGTTTTGTTCGTGTTTTGTTTCATCTTCTCTCCTGTTTGTATCTTGATGTCTTATGTTTTCTTATCATACGCTCATACGATTTACTATATACTGTTTCATTTGCATTGCTTTCATTTCATTTTAACGACGCCAATACTTACCTTATCTGTATTACTCTTTCGCTTTTATACTTTCAGATCCTGCTCTTTAGCATATTATGTCGACTTTGAATGACCAAATGGCCTTTAATACACTCAATGATGATGACCTTTTTGATTTATTTAGATCCTCGTCAACTGTGAATGAAGTAAATTATGATTCATTGACAAATTTTGATGAAAGTGTTGTGAATCATATTAATTCCTCTGCGGAAGAATTAGAACTTGATTTTAATTTTGATGATCCAGCAAGCTATAATTTTACTATAATATATAACTAATCATCAATTTCATGATATTGTTAAGGATTTTGAAAATGATACGTTTTCTTTACTACATGTGAATATAAGAAGTTTGAATAAGCACTTTAATGATTTAAAATTATTTTTGGATAACCCTACTGAAAATCCCTTTTCTGTAATTTTGTAAAACTTGGGTAAATCAAGATTTAAATCAACCATATTCGCTTTCTGATTATGATTTTGTGGTAAAAAATAGGCAAAATAGAATTGGTGGTGGTGTGGCCTTATATACACAATATAATTATAATGTTCGAGATGAAATTTCGCTTAGTAATGATTTTATAGAATCTCTTTTTATTGAAATAATTATTCCTAATAGTAAAAATATATTAATTGGCGTTATATATAGACCACCAAATTCTAATGTGAAAGATTTTTTAACGCACTCATCGGATTTATTGCGCTGTCAAATATTTAATAATAAGGACTCCTTTATAATGGGAGACTTTAATATTAATTTATTGAAACGAGAACATGATTATAATAATGTGTCCCAGGATTTTCTTGAGATCCTCTTAAGTGCTTCTTTTTTACCTCTCATTTCTAAGCCAACTCGTGTTGTAAGCCCCTCTTCTACTTTAATTGATAATATTTTGTCTAATGTTATACCTCATCCTGAATCTTACATTGTCCTTTCTGATATGACAGATCATTATCCTATTATGACGTATTATACTTTATCACAATCTGTCAAAAGTGGTCCTCGTCCATTAAGACGTAAAGTTAATTGTGAGAATATAGCACGACTTCGTGCTAGCCTTGAAAATATAGATTGGTCTTGTGTTTATGATATTGATGAAGTAAATTGTTCATATGATATGTTTTGTGAAATTTTGAATGGTCAATTAGATATTTGTATGCCAATCCAAAGAGATAAGGGTACTAATTATAAAAAAATCCTAGACTACCTTGGATTTCCAAGTCTGTATTGCGATCGATAAATAGAAAGAATAACCTTTATTATAAATATAAGTTAGTTGGAACTGAACAATCTAAAATAAAATATACATCGTATAAAAATACTCTGACTAAAATAATTCGTTTGGAAAAGAGAAAATATTTTGTGGATCGCTTAGAATTATATAAGCATGATATGCAAAATATGTGGAAAATTATTAAACAAGCAATGAATATAGTAACAAATAAATGTGACATAACTAAAATTAATGTTGATAATGAGATTGTTGAAGATCCTAATGTTATACCTAATATTTTTAATAAATACTTTTCTTCTGTTGGGGACAATTTTGCTAGAGATATTCCGCCGACTGATAAACACTTTGTTGATTTTTTAGGCCCCGCAAATCCAAATTCAATATTTTTTACTCCAATACATAAATTTGAGATATTAGATATGTTTCTAATTTAAATGATAAGAAACGTTCTGGTTGTGATGGTATAAATAATTGTATTTTAAAAGGCATTATTCCTTACATAGTAGATACATTAGTTCATATTTTTAATTTGTCCTTGTTAAATGGTGAAGTCCCTGACACAATGAAAATAGCTAAAATTATTCCCTTATTCAAAAAGGGTGATAAGTTAGACATTACAAATTATCGTCCAATTTCTTTATTACCTTCTGTTTCTAAGATACTAGACAAAATTATATGCATTCGATTAGTTTCCTTAAAAAAAAAAAATATATTCTTTCGAACTTTCAGTTTGGTTTTAGAGAAAAGTATAGTACTAACCCATGCTTTGTTATCTTTTATTGAGAAAGTAGCACATGCTATTGACAAATCTTCCCACATGGTGGGTATTTTTCTAGATTTCTCCAAGGCCTTCGACACAGTTAACCATGATATTTTACTTTATAAACTTTCCCATTACGGTCTTGGAGTGGTTCAGGAACTACCTTTCAAATAGACAGCAATATGTAGTTGTAAATAATCATAGTTCAGAGTTACGTAATATATCGTGGCGTCCCACAAGGAAGCATCTTAGGCCCACTCTTATTTATTTTATATATTAATGATTTTAGTAGGTCATCTGATGTTTTATCGTTTGTTCTTTTTGCCGATGACACTAACTTATTTTTTTCTCACGATAATCCACACACTATTGCAGAAACAATCAATGTTGAATTAGTTAAGGTATTAAAGTGGATTAGAGCTAATAAATTATCATTAAATTTGCAGAAAACTAAATATATGCTTTTTAGTAAGTCAATACATTCCTTACCCATAGATATTGCTTTTGAAGATTTTGTATTGGAAAATGTTTCTAACGTACATTTTTAGGGGTTACTGTAGATAATCAACTTTCATGGAAATTTCATATAAATAATATTTGTAAAGTTATTTCTCGCAGTATTGGTATTATTAATAAAATTTCACCTCCCCTTAGCATCCTTACTTATGTTGTATTCATCTTTGATATTACCATACTTAAATTATGGTATTTTGACTTGGGGTAACACCCACGTTACGTTATTAGATAAATTGTTATTATTGCTAAAGAAAGCACTGCGCGTATTATTTTTAATATGGCCCCACGCTCTCACACAGACTCGCTATTTTTAGATAATAATATATTAAAAATTAAGGACTTATATTTATTTCAACTCGGTCAGTTTATGTATAATTATAATAACAATACTTTACCCGCAATTTTTGATGAAATGTTTTTAAAAAATCAATTAGTTCATAAGTACCCAACACGACATTCGGGAGAATTCCATTTGCCCTTATTAAGAACGTTGTTAGCTCAAAATTCATTTATTTATACTGGTCCCAAATTTTTGAATACTCTCAGTGATTATATTAAAAATGCAACTTCATTTAATTTGTTTAAGAAAAGGATTAAATTATTATTATTACAATCTTATAAAACTCCTAGTTAGTCAATAAAAGGTCATCATTTATATGCTTGTGTTATTGTTCACTAAAAAATTGCCTTCCATATTCTTTGATTTCTTTTGTATTGAGCGCTCTTATATCACTTATACTCGTATGCGTGAACAGTTCTGTCTATCCATATCCAACCATCCTTTCTCTTCATGTTACCTCCATGCATGTTACTTTCACATCTTTTCATTCACTCTTAATCTTATGTATTTGGCATCCTGTGCTATCTTGCGCTATATTATGCACGTTGTGTTGTGTTGTGTCGTATATTGTTTTGTTCTGCTCGTCGAAGTCTCTGTCGGCCCACATCTTTATTTGTTTTTAGTAATCTTTACTGGAAGCAATTTTCAACTCAAATGTACAATTTATTGTTAATTACAAACAAAATACGTTTTAAAGTATAATTTGATTTTATTATGAATTATGATTTAATTGCTTTATTATTACCCGAGGGGTCCACAATCTACAAGCATTGCTTTTTAGTGGATCCCTCCATTTCCAAATATATTATTTATCATATAGATTCTAGTTTTCATTGTACAGCTATTTCAATTTATTTCACACATGTAAACCTTGTATTTTTTGTACAATGCTATGTATTTAAATTTTGTTTGGAAATGAAATAAACTAAACTGAAAACTGAAACTGAAACTGCCACCCACATCATCCACAAGTGCCCAATCCTTCGCCAACCCGGCCAACCAAACCCAGACTTAATCAACTTGGACCCCAATACTATTTAGTGGCTAACAAATTTGAGTAATGTCGCGTAGGAGGCACGGAACGGGGCACTTCCCAAAATATAGTAACAGATGTATTATGTCCATCGGATAGGATGTCCTTTCAAATGAACAACGATACCAAGAACAGTCAATTTGGTCGTGTAGTTTTTGTTTAGGGCGCTGTGAGTGACACCATGTCATGTTCTCTTTTTTGTCAATTTGTACCGAGCCAGTGCTTGATAAATCGTATGGTGGTGTATGTAGTGGTGGTGGAAGTGGTGGTGGTGGAAGTGGTGGTGGTGGTGTGGTGGCGGTGGTACATAATCTGAATCGATTATAACAAAAAGTAGCTTTTTGGTGGCCATCCTGAAAAATGGCCGCCATTTTGGAATTTTCAGTACTTACGCCACAGGCATATTTGGCATAGCCTAGTTTGTATTTGTATTTGTATTTGGCATATTAAGTTTATGCGTACCATTGATAATTGCCGCCGAGTCTATTGAAAATGACAAACTCTATTTTTATTACAAAAAGTAGCTTTTTGGTGGCCATCTTAGAAAATGGCCGCCATGTTGATATTTTGCTTTACTCAATGTTGTTTCCCAAAAAGTGGACCAAAGGCAATACATGTGCCGGTTTGGGTGCTTGTATGAAAATTTGAACGATTCCTGCGGGGTTAAGCACTTATCTGCCCCACTATTTGTGATTTGTTTAATTGTAGTGTAGACTTGGTCTGGTGTGAGGTTTCCCCTCAGTTATTTTTGCCCAAATCGTTTTCCTTTCCGAATTTTCACCTGACAAGCAAAGCAAAATGTTCATGGCTTAATTTGAAAAAAAAAAGCACACGATTTTGTCAGAATTTGATATGACTGTTCCCGAATGTAACATGAGTTTGCCCGAAATTACATGGTTTGCCTGAATATGACATGGTTGGGCTGGTTGTGCCCAAAATATGTCCGTTTGTAAACACCCCCAAATAAATACAGTATATATTTGTTCATATTCGGATCGCATTATCTCCCCCTCGAGGAAAGAAAATGGTCCAGAACGGGGCCTGGTGCATTTTAAAGTTCCCCTCTCTCAAGCCAGTAACAAGGCTTAGGTCCGGTCCATTTCCTTTTCTTTCGTTGTTAATGAAGGTTGTGGATGAATACAGTTAGGTAAACTATAATTACTTATTATTAGGGATAATCATTAATGAAAATACCATTTTAAAGTCGTTTTGCTTAAAATGAGTATCTGGCCTTGGACCTGGTACTGGCTATATGGTTTAGGCTAACTAACGAACTTTCGGTATATCGAACCCGATTTCATTTTTTCGGAAATGTTGAAGGTTGCTATAATTATATTAAAGGGAAGATGGGGGCTTTTTGATGCATTTTGTTTGACATCATTTGATTGCGGATATCGAGTTATTTAATTTCTGATTGCATGCATTTTGATTTTAGGGCAATATCGTCATGGCTATGTATTGCAAACATCTATTTCTCACTTGCCAATAGTAATGAAATAATAACGATTGCATAATGACAACTTGACCAAGAGTCCAACTAAACGTGCTTCAATTGCCGATTCCATTCTTAAAAGTACACCCAATCAAATCAGCCTTATCTTCATTTTGTGGTAAATAACTAAAACTAGTTCAATTCGATTGAAATAAAAGGTATGACGGACCTGTTTCATTCATTGAACATCCTCTCTAGCAGTTTTGTCTTCATGCTACTCGGTTCTGTATACATCTCAACCAAATCAGTTTTATCTGCATGTTGTGGTAAATAACAAAACCCCTTTCAATTCAATTGACTTGCCAACTTGAAAGGTTATTTTTTAAACCAATGAACATCAAATTTAGTATGTTTCGCCCTTCAGGCTTTATAACTCTGTCAACATTGGAACGTTCCATTCAACTTTATATTGTTCAATACCATTGGTGGTTTTGTTTCATTCTATTTTGGAAACAGACCTTGCTATTGTCAATTGTTTCTGACAGGTGGTGTATGAAAGGCGGCGTCGTAATTCTTCCGTGTTCCTTGAAAAATATGCACTAAGGAAAATTATAATTATCATTCGTTCTAAAAAATAAAAACAATAACAAAACATGTGAAAATGTTGAAGGTTGCTATAATTATATTAAAGGGAATATGAGGGCTTTTTGATGCATTTTG
Organism: Echinarachnius parma; assembly: GCA_037951105.1. Taxonomy (NCBI): domain Eukaryota; kingdom Metazoa; phylum Echinodermata; class Echinoidea; order Clypeasteroida; family Echinarachniidae; genus Echinarachnius; species Echinarachnius parma. The sequence continues at coordinate 120,908 of JBAMJV010002584.1, read as the reverse complement.
TATGACATCATTTGATTGCGGATATCGAGTTATTTAATTTCTGATTGCATGCATTTTGATTTTAGGGCAATATCGTCATGGCTATGTATTGCAAACATCTATTTCTCACTTGCCAATATAGTAATGAAATAATAACGATTGCATAATGACAACTTGACAAGAGTCCAACTAAACGTGCTTTAATTGCCGATTCCATTCAAATCAGCCGTATCTTTATTTTGTGGCAAATAACTATAAAAACCTTCTTCCAGTTTATTGAAATAAAAAGTATATGTTGTGCCTATTTCAATAAAAAGTTTAAACAATTTAAAAGCTACTTTAACATGTTTCGTCCTACATGCCTCTCGATTTTGTTAAACGTGTCCATCATTCGACTTGCATTTTTTAAAAGACCATTGTTGTTTGTGTTTCACTCAGTTGGAAATAGACCTCGCTATTGTCAATTGTTTCTGACAATTGATCCGTGTATGAAAGACGCCGCCTCAATTCTCCTGTGTGCATCAACAAATGTGTGCACTCAAGAAAAAACAAATATGATGTGTGGAAAATGTTAAAGGGGTAGTACAGTTTTTGCAGGGGCGTCGATCCTGGGGTGGCAGGGGGGCGGTCGCCCCCCCAATGAAAATATTGGGGGGGGGGGCGAACATATCATTTCGCCCCCCCAATAATTCCGAAAATGAGGAAGAACAAAATCGAGTGATATAATGCCAAAGAGGGGAAAGACACATTTATCAATAATTAATCTTCAAAATAGCCGTTTTTTAGTTTGAAAAGGACTGTAAATCTATTTTTGCCGCGCGCTTCGCGCGCATACAGTTTCTCATATTGCAAGTTTCATTTTGGTTGCGGGAACTCAGCTTTCGAAATGTGTTCGGCAGTGTAATTTCTCAAACGCACACCTCAAACGAAGTTTATTAAACCCTCATCTATAGATAGCACACCGTCATAGAAAATAAAATAATCTGAAATATATCTTTCAGTCAATTCGGTCCATGATATGCGCTGAACGCAAATCAAATTGAAATATCATGTCCCCCCACATTTGAAAGTGGAGGAGATTGTCCCCTTTGTCATTATGTATGTTTGGTTCCATACTTATGTACTTCATATTACGTGAAATTTCTGTCTCAAGTGTGCACCAAATCGCACAATTTCACGCCCAAAAATACAAAAGCTCCCTACTGTGGGAGGGGGACACCCCCTCCCACACCCTCCCCCGCTCGGTCGCTTCGATCGCTTCCTCGCAATGTCTCCCCTCCACTTTTGAGAAGTTGTAGACGCCCTTGCTCAGTTTCATGGGAGCCCAATGCCCTAGACTATATCGATGGCTCTATAGTATACAGGCTCACGTGGATCCATCTCATGCAAGGCTCAATCTTTTCCTCGCTATGCCCTTTAAAAATACGTTACGAGTAGGTTCACTATTTTATACAATTTTAACACCCATGATAGGAGTTGCAAATGTCTGAAATCTAAAAGCTTCCGGGGGCTCCGCCCCCTGGACCCCCATTATTGTCCCCAAATGTGGGTGCCCCCCAAAGTCAGGTCTTCGAGCCATCAAGACACTTTCAATGAGCGCATAATAAAACTTCCGGGCATGCCAATGTGGGGCTTTTAGCTCTCTCAGTGGTCACTCTGGAAATTTGTTTCATATTTCGCCCCCCCAATCGCAAAAACGGATCGACGCCCCTGAGTTTTTGGTATGGCTGAGCCATTAACCAAAACCTGCACAATAACATAACAAAATAATAGTTATAACTCCATCATGCTCAAAAGGTATAGAAAATTACAAACGACTAAGTAAAAAGTCTGTTATCGTTCAAAAAGAGCCATTCAAACACAAGAGGGCGCTCTCAAATAAAAGCATTGGTTTCAACCATTTTTCAAACAAAATTTAGCATTTGATGCTTTGTTGAAATAACGATTAAATAGAGAGATCATCAACTATTCAAAAACCTCTTTTGAACATTTTTAAAAAAGTGTAAGCATTTTATATTTTAAAGATCACCACGTTTCGTGCACCGCTGCAACACTTCGTCAGGTGATAGAATCTAATGTAAAGCCCCGGTCACAACCCACCGTGCGTGCTTTTAGTCCGTACGTTTTTTGGGGCGGCCGCCACGTTTTTCTGAAAACGTGGGGAGGGAGTGGCAAGCGCAGGGAGGGGGTACGTCAACGCACGGTTGAGCAAGGTGTAAGTACGTGGCCCGCACGCCACGCCTGGCCGTGAGCGGTTGCGTGCATCGTACGTTGCGCACGTGGTAAGTGAGTTGTACGTGCTTACAACGTGCTTACAACGTACGATCTCCGTGCGATTGCCACGTTATCGTACGGAGGCCGTACTTACACGTGCTGCTCACGTACGGTACGTGTCCTTACTCACTCGCATGTTGTAAGTGCGTGCAAGTGCGATGAACGTGAGTTTTTCCGCCCGATGTCGGGGGTATATATAGGACGACCTTCCGAGGTTCTCCAGAAGTCCCAGCACTCGTCCGTCGGCTCGGCTTTTATATTATACTGCAGAAATCAGTGCGCACAACGTGCGTTGTGAGTGCGGAGCACGTGCTTACTCGGTACGGTCCACGTGATTTCTGCGTGCTCATTGGACAGTTGAACTGGGGAAGTGCCGAGTAAGCACGGACCACGCACTTATCACGTGCGCAGCACGCACGTGCTAAGTGCGCCGTACTGGGGGTGAATCCGTAGCCCGACCGCAGCCCGAACGCAGCGAAAGTTCCTCGTGCACTAAAAGTGCTACGGAGTGTCTGCGTGCTCCCAAATCCGTACTGAGGCGGTACTCAACACGTACGGATACCCAAATTTTGCCCACGTTTTTGCAAGTAGACAGCACGCACTTGAAAGTACGGCGGGTTGGGACCACGGCTTCAGCAAGCGTGTTTTATACCCTACGGGCGGCTCCAACGCGCTATCTCGCATGAGCGAGTACGTTCCTAATTGGTCAAAAACGGACAAGGCCTATTGGCCGACGCACATTTTTCTCATTTTATTTGATTTCCACAATTAAAAATACAATTCATATATATATAGGTACATTCACAGTACAATACATGTAAAATATAAAAATAAACAATAGTAAATTAAGTGGTGGGGACAACGGGATAACCTCGCTATTCATAAGGGCCGCTATTCATCATGAGTTACTTCTTATACATGAAGGACCGCTATTCATAAAACGCAAAAGGGGTCGCTATTCATAAAGGCATCAGGACCGTACGTTATTCATAAGGAACGCTATTCATAATGTGAGATGAGGGTCGCTATTCATAATTCACATTGAGGGTCATTAATCGGACCGCTATTCATAATACGAAATCGGGGTCGCTATTCATAAACATGAAGAAGGGGCGCTATTCATGATTTATATTGGGGGTCACTACTCAAAAGGACCGCTATTCATAATACGAAATGAGGGTCGCTATCATAATATGAAATGAGGGTCGCTATTCATAATACGTAATGAGGGTAGCTATTCATGAGAAGAGGGTCACTATTCATAATATGAGAAGAGGGTAGCTATTCATAATGTGAGAAGAGGGTCGCTATTCATAACACGAAATGAGGGTCGCTATTCATGAGAAGAGGGTCACTATTCATAATATGAGAAGAGGGTAGCTATTCATAAAACAAAATGAGGGTCGCTATTCATAAAAATCTTCAATTTGGCATTTCTATGGGCAGGATAAGAAGAGTTGGACATTATCCGGACGGCTTTCTTTTGTAATACAAATAATCTATTTACATACTTATCAGAAGCATTGCACCAAGCTATATTGCAGTAATTTGAAGGACCTGTGACAAGAAAACAAAATAAAAATTGGGTTTTTACTGTATCTAAGGCAGTTTCTTCAAAGAGATTACTAATATGAACAATGGAATTGGGCACGGAACACTGACTGATATGCACCAGACCAAACATTTCTATCGTTACCACAACTTTGACATAAAGCCCTTGATTGGTGCCCGACAAACCGAGATATGGTAATTTTTTCATCTTTTTGTCATTCTCTGTCGTTATTACCGATGGGAATGAGCCTCAAGCAATCATAGTAAACTGCAGTGTGCGGCGTGACAGTTACATTGGCACATCTTCTCCCTCAGTCTGTCAGACTATGGTCACTATGGCCATGATGGCTGGAAGACAAGGGGCGTGGTACTCGTGGATCGCATCACTTTGGATCATTATTGTCATAGTAACGGTGTTCAGAACGGATCCCACAGCTGGTGAATGCACACCGACAGGTAACATCTCTGTTTCCACGAAGCTAAATATTTGTGTTCATTATGACAGACATACTCATGTAACGTACTTACACAAACATGCACATGATCAGCAATTGATTAATTAATTATTCAATTTATAAGTTTCAACGAATATAATTGTAAAAGTACCTAGACCATTATCAATGGTTATACCGAGACATTTAAGTAAAAACATTTGTTTAATATCTGAATGACATAAAAGCTTGGTTATTGAATGTGTATTTTACTCTTTATAAGTTAATTTTTATTCTATATTTGGATATGGATTTCCATGAATTTATAGCTACACAATCGAAGCAGGTCAAAAGAAAATGACCAACAAACATGACTAATGTCCAGGGGCGTAGACAACGGGGGGATGAGGGGTATGCATCCCCCCACCTCACAAGGTGGGGGGGATGACATGTACAATCACCCCCCCCCCCCCAGGTTTTAGGGAAGGATATATCTTTTTTTTTGTGTATCTGTATACGAGTGGGAAAGAAAACATTAGTTGTATGAGCTAAGACTTGTTAATTCTAACGATCAAAAAGTAATGTATACAATCATCCACTTTCAATTTTCGCTGCGCGCTTCGCGCGCGAACAGATTATCTCAGTTTGTTGTGTAACTTGCGTATGGTTTGGGGTGAGTATTTTTTTCTGTATACCGGGCCACGTAGTTCCAGTGTAGGCTGGCATTGCTATGACTGCTTGTGTGACATGCACCAAATTGCATAATTTCAAGTACATAATGCAAAATCTTCTCCGTGGGAGGGGGATACCCCTCCCAAACCCTCCCTATTTGGCTCTGCCCCAGCCCTCGGTAGCTTCGCCCCTCGGGACTCATTCTTGGCAATAGGCTATGTTGTTGGATCATACGTAATGTGGCATATGGTGATGTTGGAACTGTGTATGACGCTAAACGATTTCAGTCGAGAGTTCAGATTATTATTTTCGATTTGAATACATAATTCAGGCTTTTATTACTCCGTAAGAATACAATTATTGTGGGTCAGTTTTCAATTGAGGTTAGTACCAATTCATGCTAACCATGTACCGTGACAACATTGGGGAGTATTTCTTTACTACACAAGTATTCTTTGTCAAGAGCATCCAACTCTAAAAAGGCAAATGACACATTTCTATGATGAGAATATATCTTTAGTTGCGCTCCAATCAAACGTTACCGTACCTTTGCATTAAATTTTCGTTACTAAATCAACGTAATGGTATTGCAGATTATATAGCTACATATCAAGAATATGGAGTCCGCTATGCGATTAAATATGATAATACAACTCTATGATGTATTATTGTTATTATAAATTAAACTAACCTTCTAAACATGGGTGTGAGTATCTCATGATTATCACATCTTCGGCTAATTGCATGATTAAACTACTCATGCATTTAATCAACATGGAACTCATAAAATGTCCACTATGATAAACAACGCTATTTATAAATTTTAAATACAAATTGTATTAGCATCTAGAATATATCATCTCAAACCCGAGAAGAAATACCAAAACCATTTTTTTTTGTGACAACAAAATTAGAAACATTACCAGGAACAACTTGGAAATATAGAAATTATAGCAAATATATATTTATAGAAAATGTAGGCATACACTTCATCTAAAAATAATTTTATTAAGGTATCTACAAATAACTGAATAATATTCTTTAACGAATGTCTAGGTATTGTTGTTTAAACAAGATCAGTATACTTAGTTAATCTATATACTACTGTATCAGGCCCAAGAAAATAAAGGTATATAACTTATTCTACAATAATATGATTAGGGAATTATAAAAAAAACCCATGTTGTTTTTCTAACTGGTATATTGTCATTAAATCCATACGTCACTTATGTATATAAAGTCTTACAATATATAGGCAAATGTCTTCATATCTAATTTGAATGTTATTACTAATCTAATAAAGGGCTGGTATATGAGTATTATAAGTGGGAACACTGTACTACGTTTTCATCAAATCGGTACTGCAACCGCTAAATGCCTAATAAAATATAGGCAAACAATTTAATCTACAATAATAATCATTTTCATGCACCCTTACTATACAAAGCATAAACATGTATTATATAATTCATGATTGTATCGATAACAGAATCATACTTAACAATAGTGGCGAACACTTTTATAGATGTATTTATCTTTTCCGTCAAGTAATATATTATATCACTATCATGATCGCAATCACTAATATGATAAATGTATACTTAATTTGTTATCACATATGTGTTTATGTGGCATATGGTGATGTTGGAACTGTGAATGACGCTAAATATAAATACAATATTTGTGTGTGTGTTGGGGTGCATATTTATTAGTGTGTCAATTATTTGTTTTCTTCGTTAAAATATATTTAACATTTCTGGTCGATCAAATCATAACACGCTTTCCCAGATACAGTCAGTGTTAAGCCCGAATAATTCCTATCTAGGTAACCAACAGATTGCACAATTTCAAGTCCAAAAATGCAAAAGCTCCCTACCGTGGGATGGGGGACACCCCTTTCCACCCCTTCCCCCGCTCAGTCACTTCGCTCCCTCGGGCTTGGTCGCTTCGCTCCTTGCAATGTCTCGCTCTCACATCTGACTCAAAGTTGGCAGCACTGTGAGTGTGGTGGGGAATGAACTCCTACACACACAAATCGTGAGCCCCCATAGGTTTTGCCCCCCCCCCAATCAAAAACTGCTTAACATCTAACCCCCCCCCCCCCCCCCCACTGAGAGGACTTTCAAGCAATTTCCTTGGTCTAGAACAAATTTGGCAAGCGGTCTCGGGCGCGAACAAATTGGTATTGGTCCGTTGAACGGCAAATCATCCCCCCAGTGTAAGAACCTGTCTACGCCACTGCTAATGTCACACCTTTTCATATCAAACCAAATTGATCGCGTATAGTATACGAATTCGGTGCCTATAAACGAATTTGAATGGTGATTGGGGTACTAAATATTCTCGTCCCTACTCCCTGGCGCTAATTATGACGATTGTGCAGTGTTCAATTAAAGTAAGTGAATATGCAGGAGTACAAAATGAAATGCATATTTGTATCGACGAATTTGAATGCTCTTAAAATGATCCATTAAAGCCAAATGTTTGTTTTGGGAAAATTACCGAAAATATCTTTATTGGCCAAACTAATTGATTAGTACTGTTGAAATAGTATAACAAAGGCATTGTGTGGAAAAATCCGAACCTTAGAAATATCAGTTGAAATGTTTATTCATGCCGCTGGCATTGGGCCTGAATTCACCACCAGTCAGTTCGGCCCGTTACGCCGGCGTAGCTGCTATACGCTCGTTCGTGTCCTGAAGCATGTGGTTGAATATTTACCATAGGCATTGCACGCAGCCGCGAGCATGCGAACGGTTGTAATTTCGAACATTTTTTTTGCTCAAATATTCAATTTCAACGCAGTTTGTGTCCAAAATTTTACATTAACAGATAAGTTATGATATATTCTTCCACATGGTTGGTGATAAAAAGCGTATTGTTTCTAGATTGTTGTGGGTGGGGCGTTTCCCATTAATGTTATTCGGCTTGAACTTTATTTTTCCCCCAAAAAATAATGTTTGAGAATTCAATCTTTATATTCAAATTTCATTGTAAGATTTTTAAATTGATATGTCATAGAAAAGGAATAACGTTTACTTAGTGAAAACAGAGAAAACCAATGTCTGATTTGATCCTGATTGTTCGGGTGAAGTATCCGAATTCGGATACTATGGACGATTAATATCCGAATTTAGATACTCGGGACTACGGTCAGAAACCGTCTATATAGACGCTCTCAAATTCAATCTTAAATATATTAATGATTATAGAGACATTCGATAAATGAAAACACATTTTCATTCTTCTGTTCCAATAAGCCAAACAACAAAGTACAACATGAAGTTAGTTATTGTGCATTTCTTTCATTTTGCTTATTGTTGATTGATTTATGACACTTCAAGGAATCAACTAGACTTTTATTTAAAATGTGCGCTCTCCTCTCTAAATTAGCAATACATGCAATAATATTTGTAGATTCTATAAAATGTTTATTATAATATCTCTCTGGATACTAAAATTGATATGACTGTGCAATTATAATATAATTATATTACATAAATGAAATCCCATTTTACTTTAATTTTTTTATATTTGCAATGTGGTTTAATATTTATGTCATTCTTTTCAATTGGTTATTTGTGGGTTTTATACTGGCCTACACAACTCAACAAAATTCATTGTTTTCCGTTTGCCAATTTTCAAATGTTAATTACTACTCTCATTCTTTTTAATTGGTTATAATGTTGATTTTTATACTGGCCTACACAACTCAACAAAATTCACTGTTTTAAGCTTGCAAATTTGCATTGAGTCATATTTTATATTTGTACCCGTCAAATTCGTCAAAACAGCAGCCAACTGACGATTCGAGCAATCAAATTAGCACGAAATTGACTGATGATTGGGATCATCATTTGATTAACTAAAGTGGTCGTTCAATCTAACTTGTAAAGCACGCGATCAGAAATTCCGGCCAAAAGAAAATTTAAAAAGAGCATCCAATTTTAAAAATCGCTCAAAGAGCATCCAATTTAGAGTGGAAAATTTTGTCGTGGGCATTCCGGCATTCAAATTCGTCAATTGGCGAGCGATCGATTGTAAAAAGTGTGCATTGTAATTCGTCAAAATGGTGTAAACTTATCGTGTAAATGAGACAAAAGAACATGTAGAGAGCGGGATGTTTTAATTAAATTAATGAAGCAAAACAAAGAAGTATCAACATAATGAATAATGATGAAATTGATAGATAAATTGAATGAAGATTAGATTAATAAACATTTATTGAAATATATATATTTTTTAATGAATGATCATTATATTCCTTATGAAAATCACTGTGATTCACATTTACAATGTGTACTTATCATGCTTATGGGGAATATAATTATGTCTGTGAATTAGCACAGTATTATGCTTAACTATATACAAATTCATACCAAATGCAAACATTAGTTAAACAAGAATATTTATATATAAAACTAAATAGTGCGACATTTGGTGCCTATAAACGAATTTGAATGTAAATTGAGGTACACATTTCTTACTCTAGATTACCTGCGCGAAAATGAATGACAATTGTGCAGTGTTAAATTGAATGATAAAACAAAAACTAATTTGAATAAACAGGAGTACACAATCAAATGCCTATTAACGAATTTGAATAATCTTAAAGTGAAAATGAATTATAGCGAAAAGCACTTGAAGAAATATCGATCTAATTTGAATGATCGAATTGTCAGTTTGGCTAATGTTTTGACGAATTTGACCGGGAAAACTATAGAGCGCCATGTATCTATAGGTGTCCTATTCAAAGGCGCATTATTACCCTTGGTCATTACACTGTTTAAACCCGCACAATTATCTTGTGCACCATCTCAACTCCCAGGGGAGCATACTAGTCCAAGATGCCCTATGATGTAGAGCGCTACAGGCTAATTTAACACCCGACCATCGGAAGTTAAGCGCTTATCCGATCGTGCCACAACACCTCCACACTTTATGCTAGGCCTATAAATTGCTAAATTGTATCCGAGTACATCTTTTGTGCAATCAGGTGATAAGCTCATTTGACTATTTTACATTATATAAATTAAGTCAGGGATTACACCCAACAACCATAAGCTACGTAGCATAGCTAATTTTGTGATAACTTGTCATATTCCTTTCGTTATTTATCACTTGTATATAAATAACTGGTTAATGTTTTTTTCTGTTTACGTGTTGATCATAATGTTTATTCGATTATAAACACATGAATGTGATTTCTATTCATTTAATAGCTCATATGTATACATGCTATTATAGAACTTACTTTAGGTTCCCCCGGTTAAATTCATCAAAACAGCAGCCGAACTGGACGATTCGATCATTCAATTTAGCACGAAATTGACTGACGATTGGAATATCAACATTTGATTAACTAAAATAGCCATCCAATTTTACTTTAAAAGTACGCGATTGGAAATTCCCGCCAAAAATTATTGATAAAAATACAAATAAAAAAAAAAAAAAATGCGAACATTATATAAAAAGGAATATTTATAAACTAAACTAATTTGAAGGCTTAATGTGCGAAATCGGGTGGCTATAAACGAATTTGAATGTTGAGTGAGGTACACATTTCTTGCTCTTCATTACCTGCGCGAAATTGAATGACAATTGAACAAATGACAATTGAACGATAACACAAAAACTAATTTGAATAAGCAGGAGAACAAAATCAAATGCCCATTAACGAATTTGAATAGTCTTAAAGTGAAAATGAATATAGCGAACAGCACTTGAAGAAAAATCGCTCTAATTTGAATGATCGAATCGTCAGTTTATTGGCTGCTGTTTTCACGAATTTGACCGGGAAAACCTATATTTTACAGTGCGAGTAAAAAAAACGAAACCGGATTTGATAACTTATGAATCCACAAATCTAAAAGGTATATATGTTGATATTGGTATCAGGTTAAAGCTTGAGAAATTCCCTTTAAATTGATATATCAAACACTCTGATCACCTCCCGCTTCACCGAACGCGACCTAATTATCCAAAGGCATGCACAAACATTTACTGGACTCGTGTCCATTAAAATGATAATTTTATGCTCTTTCAAATTTGACACTCAGTTTTGTATTGCCTCACAAATAAATTATTTCGTGCAGTGCCCTCTATACCAAGACTCAACTATCCCTTTAAAGTACTTATTTGCATGAAGACGTGAAAATGTTATTAACACATTTAAAAACACGCATTTAGACTACAATACATTTTGTTACATTAATTATTTGCATTTGCTAAGGAAATAATTTATGTTAGTCAGATTGTATGAGCAGGGAACTAATTTTTATGCTGTTTACTTATTTACATGGATTATACGCATTTGGTTAAGAAAACAAATTATATTAGTCAGATTGTATGAACAGATAACTACGCTATGTCGGTTGTATTTATGAAAAATAACAACAACGACATAATCAGGTTTCCCTCAGAAGTGTTACAGTAGTTTGCATCTTTGCATCTTTGAATATGTTGAACGTATATAAATTTGCTACATAAGCATAGGCGATGGTCCAGGTGGGACGGGGGATGTCTCTTTTTTTTTCGTTCTAAAGGCCGTCCGTCTTACAGCGGAACATTATACAGATATTGACTGTCTAGAGGGGCAATATAACATTTGAGATCCTCGAGGGAAGTTATATTTGTGTCGAGGGACATTATATTTTTCCGAAGCGCGGAGCGCTGAGGAAAAATATAGTATTCCGAGACAAAAATATAACTCCCCAAGGGAAATGAAATGTTATATGGTTCCCGAAGGAAAAGTCAATATCTGTTATATTATGAAGACCTATATAGATACAAATCAAGATAAATATAAATTTGGTTTTGAAATAAAATTATGGAAAAGGGAAAATCATTAGATTAAATCGAAATCCTTCCAGTAGAACAGACGTGTTGTTATCGAAATGCTGCGCAAAATGCTTCTTTATTAGACCTTCCTTTCAAATTTACTTTAGGATCGCGCAATTTCCGTAGAAAGCTTGACAACGCTGCGCGTGCCAGGATGCTAATACGCGCAAAATTGTTCATCTTCACACACCCATTGTGACGTAAATTACGTCATACCAGTCAATGCAACGGCGTTATATTGACTGGTATGACGTAATTTACGTCATGTTGGTCAATATAACGCTTCTCATCCTTGTAGCGATGGTCACGTGACAGCATTTTGACCAATCGCACACCAGTATCTTTATAGGTCATATAATATTGTTTAATGTCGGATCTTTATTTTGTCGTCTTATGCTTTGCGTGATGTATTCGGAACATGATTCCAGTTTTACTCTCCCGTACTTTGGAAATTATCTCACGTCAATCGTGCATGCACGCTCTTCATATGTCGTAGCTGGTATTATTAATTTATTCTATGAGAAGATTCATTACAAAAAACGGGGACATATTCACACTTTGCAAGAGAAATGTGACTTCAATTATGACCCAAGGGAAATATATCTCAATCCGAATTGACAAGACCCAATCTCCCATATTTGTGTTTATTTTGTCATATATTAATTTATTTACTTATTAATTAATTTATATATTTTTTTCATTCAGGTATTTATTTCAATTTTTGTCTTCATTTGTGTCAATGTACATTTATTACTTTACTTATGTACGCATGTATCTGGTTAGAATTTTGAAAAGTGCACTTTTAGGCCCAGGCAGGGTAAAATTAAAAATTTGGAAAAATGTAAAGACATCTATCTAAAGTGAAAGTAGCAATCCTACCTTTCAGGCGTATACCCCATTATACTGGGAAACTCCATGTGGTTCCGTTTTATTCACTGTTGAAGTAACCCATCTCCAAAAGGCGAACGTCCGTGAGGGATATAGATTTAGAGTTTATAGTACCCACATACCTCATACATTTTCTGTCATATACAGCTTACATTTGGACAATTTACTTCTAAGACTTGTTTCTCTCTGTATGCCAAACGTGGATTGTGTTTTATTTACCAAATAGAAAATACAAACGTCCAAATTTTTTACTGAATTGTTATATCTTTTAAAAAATAATGTGTTATTCTGTACCTTTGCCTTACTTTAGCCGCATTTTTTAGGAACGCATATATATACGCTCGTATTCCCATAACACACACTTTAATGCATAATTATGTTAACAGGATCAATTGCTGTCTAGATCATATATAACATATGTGGGCTCAATGACATGACCAAAGAGAGTATATTTTTCATCACGTACGTTCCCATATCGCTCACGGACGTTCGCTAGAAACAAGAATATGGGCAGAATGATCTGATCTCATCAAAAATAGTTTCTATTCTTCGCAAATGGCTTTAAAACAGGGTCATTATACAAACAAACTTGAAAATTGCAATAAATCTTTAAAAAATGGTTTGGGTTTTACATGGACCTGGTCGTTATAATGAGTCCTATTTTTGGTTGAAATTGACTTAATGCTTATAGAACAATATGATGATAATACTTTATCTATTCTAACTATATTTAAGCCAGAGACCATGTATACATCCTAGTCAGATATAAAAGTAGCATTCCAAGTCGCCTGCGGGTTCCTCTTTCTTACTATATTGTTTTTAATTGCACGGACGTCTCACGGACGTTCGCATACATTTCACGGACGTTCTCTGCCTGAACAGTCTTACAGAAATTGATGAAAAAATATATTGGAATCTCCTCCAGACCACTATAAAACATCTAAATTTATCAGTAGATATGATTTTAGCTAACTGAATTAATTATAATGACATGTCTGCTACTTAACTATCACTCTTATAGTGGACCTGTGGAAATCGTAACCCCTAATTTTACACCGTTTTCCGCGGTTGGGCACTCTATAACAGAAATGCCACTATACTTCTGCAAATAAAATGATTTTACAACATTTCTGCAATCATAAACAACATGGATAATCAAATTAAAAGCAAATTTTTCGTCAGCAGACTACGCTTTCTCACATGACTCTTAATGTCACGGACGCTCGTATTAATCTCACGGACGTTCTTGAATTGCCTAGTGGTACCCAAATGTCCCATCTCGAGTCAATTTATTACAGAAATAAATGTAAGTGCCAACATATTATGTTAATATGTGCCTATCACACGTATTGTATATGTGCAAAATCTTGCCATAAACTATATTTGAGTACCTTTATATATGTATTTTGACTTTGTGAGTCCCATATATAACCTGTTATTTTGGATTGTGTATACTAAAAATAATATACATGTATGATATATTGTATTTCGATTCAATTCATATATGGTGTATTCATTAAAAATACATATATTCCAGCCACGTGGCTGAATTGCATATGTATCTTCACAACAAAATATAACATGCTGAGGGTAACAAAAGCCATGAGCAAAGTAAACAATTTAAACGTATAATTTATTTCTTAAAAAAATACATATCAAATGTATTTTAGAAAATGCATGTATATGTTTTGTATAAAGAAATATTAGACATAGAAACCATAACGCTAAATATATACGCTAAACATATTATACGTGTTTTTTATTGCATTTTGACATAGAAACTCCAGTTGTATTTTACTGCAATCATAAACAACATGGATAATCAAATTAAAAGCAAATTTTTCGTCAGCAGACTACGCTTTCTCACATGACTCTTAATGTCACGGACGCTCGTATTAATCTCACGGACGTTCTTGAATTGCCTAGTGGTACCCAAATGTCCCATCTCGAGTCAATTTATTACAGAAATAAATGTAAGTGCCAACATATTATGTTAATATGTGCCTATCACACGTATTGTATATGTGCAAAATCTTGCCATAAACTATATTTGAGTACCTTTATATATGTATTTTGACTTTGGGAGTCCCATATATAACCTGTTATTTTGGATTGTGTATACTAAAAATAATATACATGTATGATATATTGTATTTCGATTCAATTCATATATGGTGTATTCATTAAAAATACATATATTCCAGCCACGTGGCTGAATTGCATATGTATCTTCACAACAAAATATAACATGCTGAGGGTAACAAAAGCCATGAGCAAAGTAAACAATTTAAACGTATAATTTATTTCTTAAAAAAATACATATCAAATGTATTTTAGAAAATGCATGTATATGTTTTGTATAAAGAAATATTAGACATAGAAACCATAACGCTAAATATATACGCTAAACATATTATACGTGTTTTTTATTGCATTTTGACATAGAAACTCCAGTTGTATTTTACATTATATTTAGAAAGAATATTTATTAAAAAGTAATAACAATCGCATTTATAATAAAGGCAATCATTTTAAGGGCATGATTACTAACTTAACGTGTTTAAGTCTAATTTGCAGAGATTATAATTTCTTTATAACGTTAATATTTCAAAGTCAAATCTTGCAAATAATCATGTTGATAGTTTCAGATGTTTTCCTGACCCACATCTCGTTTCCTAATTCTTAACCTCCAACCGGTTTCAATGTTTCAATCATAATTAAGAACAAGGCTGACCTTAAATGGTTCATTCTAAATATTGCGCGAGTTATAATTTGATTGTGCAATATATAATGATCCTAGCAAAAACAATATTTTTGATATATCACGAAAGAACAAAACAGCCAATATTTTCATCAAAAAATGGAAGAAGTGCAATGAATCGAATCCCTTGCTAGATATTACCACTTTCAAACGATAACACATATCATCACGCACCCCCCCCCCCCCCTTGAACCCCCTCCCCCATCCCTTGAAAAATCCTTGCTACAGGCCTGCCAGTGGTCCCATTTTATATCCATTCAAGGTTCTTGTTAATTATACATTTGTCATATTGTTATATAGATGTATTATTGCTTGGATAATAAAACAGCAAATTCAGGCTCAAAACTGTGAAGGATAGGGTGTGTCCCGTATGAACCAAGTAGATCATAGGATGGGGAGAATGAAAAGCATCAAGATAAACAAACATCAAGAAATATCATCGGAATTGTTGTTTCACATTTAGATGAACGCTTGACTTCATATCATGGGGTCCCGATTTCAACACCGGGGGAGAATGCACTCTCATTCATGTCCAGTGCTTTTTCTGAAGTATTATATTCATATTGCTGCACTCAACGCAGGTGAAGTGGGGACCTGACAAGAATGTACTTGAAATAGTAGCGGGATGCTATTGCCATGGTGTTATATACACAGTACTTTGTTGAACGCAATAGTGCATTTTATGACTTGCATTACATACAATTTCCGCTTTATAAATGCATTAAATTATATTACTTCTAATGGAAAATGTTTGAGAAAAAATGTGACAGAGGGAATTTTATCCCCACCAACACTTATTTTTCGTTTTAATAGTAGATAATTAAAGGGACTTAGTAACATTGTCCAAATCCTCAAAACTTACTTGGAACTCTAGTGTTTCTCTCATACCTTATCATATTCATATTAAAGGGATCTAGTAACTTTGTTGACATGTGCAAAAAGTGACGAGTGGTTGATACAATGTATATTGTTGTTATCTAATATGTCGACTGGGTGTTGTGTGAAAACTTCAAGTTAAATGGACGTTATATGGCCGTGAAATGAGCAAAAATGCAAAATGATATTCACTAACTCATTGCATCACTTTGTACACGGTTTCGGCGATCCAGTGGATAATTCAACATCTGCACACTTCAATCGTAAATATCTTTTTAATGAAAGGGAAATTTGAAAAAAACGAAACGTGTCCCATGCTTTTAATGTTAATACGAATACAACAAGATATGAGGGAACCGCTATAATTCTAATTGGATGTTGATGATTTGGACAATGTTACTAAGTCCCTTTAACAATAAAATCACGGGACAGGTTTCGGTTTTTCAAATGTCCATTTCGTTCGAAAGATACGATTGAAGTGTGTATGTATGAAATTGTCTGCGGGATAATTTCATCCCTGTACGAAGTAAGTGCAATGAGTTAGTGAATATCATTTTGCCTTTTTGCTCATATCTCAGCCAAAACACATCCAATTAACGTGACATTTTTACACATTACTTTGTGGACCTATGGGATCACACCAATACACATTTGTATTAATAACTCATCACTTTTTGCACTTGTCAACAAAGTTACTAGAGTCAACATCATCCTTGTATTCTTGCATGTACCACCGCACTATGCAAACCAGGGGCGTAGACAACGGGGGAGGGGGGGGGGGGGGGATGCGGGGTATGCGCCCCCCACCTCACAAGGTGGGGGGGGGGGGGGGGGGGGGTGACATGTATGTATACGAGTGGGAAATACAAAATTAATTGTATGAGCTAAAACTTGTTAATTTTAACGTTCAAAAAGTAATTTATACATCCACTTTAAATTTTCGCTACGCGCTTCGCGCGCGAACTGATTATCTCAGTTTGTTGTGAAACTTGCGTATGGTATGGGATCAGTATTTTTTCTGTACCGGGCCACGTAGTTCCAGTGAAGGCTGGCATCGCTATGGCTGCTTGTGTGAGGTGCACCAAATTGCACCATTTCAAGTATATAAATGCAAAATCTTCTCCAGTGGGAGGGGGATACCCCCTCCCAAACCCTCCCTTTTTGGCTCTGCCCCAGCTCTCGGTAGCTTCGCCCTGGACTTGGGCTGCAGCAGAGGAGGAGCCGACAGACTCAATTTTTGCAGAGGATGGGGCAACAGTTTCCACTCCTTGTCGGTTACAATGTTATTGCGCCTATACCGCCTTTTTACCATTATGATTTGAACAGCTTTCTTCCGCTTGTAGACCTGCGACTGTGCACAATCATACTCTTGGGGTTTGCCTTCCTAGTACGTTGCATGTCCACGCTGCAAGGGTGGAAGTAAATATAATGTCTAGGGGTATTACAAAACAGCTAAGCAAGGTGATAAAATGTAAAACGAACCTCCGTGATGGTTACTAAAAATCAACATATTCATTTGTGGTTGGCAAGTGACCTGGGTCGAAGGGCACACACAAGGGGCACCTGCTGTCAACAAAATGTGCCAGTACTTGATAGAGGTGCTCAAGGTCTGAAAATGGCCAAAAGTGCATAGTTCAAAAAATCTGACCCATCTATTTATTTATTTTCGCTCTAATTGTGTCTGGAATGGCGGCGCTTGTGGGCAGATTTTATCTTGATAAAACTTGAAATTAAGTCACAGTCCATGAAGTGCTTTATAAAAGTGTTTAAACATGACTTGTTTGCTTTCACTGTAAAGTGAACAGTAATTTGGATGTCCAGTGGCTTCGCAGCTGAACTCTATCCTGGTTCACCCGTATACGGTATACTGATTTCCTTTTACCATGTGGCTCTATGTTGAGAGGTTGCATTTAAAGCCAAATACCAGTTTTGGGAAAGTAGCCGAAAACGTCTATATTGATCAATATTGTTGAATAAGTATTTAAATAGGGCTTGTGTGGTAAAATCCGAACCTAAGCATCGTTAAATACAGAAATATCGAAAGAAATCCAATACTCGCCCGTGAAATGTATACATCCACCGCCCGTTCGCACCTGTCCGCGCCGCTAGCGCTGGGCTGGAGATATCGACACACTGGGGACAAGCCCGTATAGCGAACACACACGCGGTCATTTGCACGTAGCGTATGCGCGATTCCGCGTTGGCGATATCAATCCGCAGTAGATCAATTTATAATTTTGCAAATATATCAATTAGCATCCGATGTCCGTGACGACGGTGTCGAGAAAATAATTTTGTTTCGAAAATATGCCTAAGTAATATTTCCGAACTTTTTTTTTGTATAGGTAATAAAGACAAACGCTGATATATTGTTTCGTTAAATATCTTTAAATGTAGGCCTATAGAAATTTATAGAAATCCGTTTACTTCTGCTTTTTGTCGAGAACATAATCTTTGTCGAAATTATGCCTAAATAATATTCCCATGCCTTTTTTTTTTCAGTCAATAAAGACAAACGTTGATATATTGCTTCGTTATATTTCTGTCTCAATTTCATGCAGATAACGTGCGTCTGGCAGATGGTTCCACGAACAGGGAAGGCCGCGTTGAGATTAACATTAATGGCACATGGCATACCAAATGTCATGACGCATGGGGACTAGAGGAATCGGTAGTCCTCTGCAGGAGTCTGTGCTTTGGTACAGTAGGCGCACGGGGTGTTCGCATGGCCGCGTATGGGGAGGGCACCGGTGAGGTTTTCCATGATTACATCAAATGTGTCGGAAACGAGACCAATATCCTTGATTGCCCGACGGCGACGAACCCGGTACCTCCTCGTATCTGCCAGCACCAGTTTGACGCGAGTACTGTTTGTCCAGGTATTGTTATTATTGAAATAATACTTTTAAAATGAATATTGATATTAATATTATTGACAATATTCTAGTATTATGATTTTTTTCATTAGTTTTTATTATAATTATGATTAGTAATGTATTAGTATTATATGTTATTTATATTTTATATTTTATTTCATATTTTATTACTATTATTATTATTATTGTTGTTTTATTATTATTATTATCATCATTATTAGTTATTATATTAGTATCATTAACTGGCTGTACGATTTTGCCAAAAGTAAATTTGTTTTCAATCATGTACCAACATCATGATTTGATTCTTTGGAATGACTCGTGATATTTTCATAGATAAGGAACAAAGTGTTAACCTAGGGAAAAAGGGAAAACTAATGTGTAAGATGTTATCCCCGTTTTTTTGCTAATCGTTCGCGCGAAATATCCGAATTCGGATACTTTAGACTACAATAAAAAAAGCGTTCCGGCACAATTCAATCTTAAATATCGCCATGATTAGGGAGACATTTACAAAATCTAAACCCATTTCTTCTTTGTGCACCTATATATAGGGTTGCCCGCCGCTAGTATGCTCATCGGGAGTTGGGAATGTGTACAAGTTAATTGTGTGGGTCTGAACTGTACCGAATGACTAGGGGGATGTCTCACAAAGATACTAAGTTGAACTTAACTCTAAGTTGGACTTAAACAAATATGGAAAGCCGTCAGTTTGGCAATTTTCTTTTAAAAGGCATAACATGCTGATTCAAAACATTAATATTTTCTATCATCAGGGGGATTTCACAAATGGCTTTCCATAATGTTAAAGTCCAACTTAGGATCTTTGTGAAACACCCCCAGGGTGTAATAACAAGCGCTTAGAGGCTTTTCTGCATAAGGCGCTATACAAATACGATCTACTATCGATCATTATTATTATCATTATTATTATTATTATTAGGCCGAAGTGCCAAACAACAACACGAACAAGGTACATCAAGAGTAGTGTGAAGCTCCACGTGATTTAGGTTGAATTTGACAAAGTTAATGGATCACTTTTACATAATTATTATCAATTATATTAATATCATTATTATATATAAATTTACTTGTATTATGTTATTATAAAGAGTATCATCGGGGTAGCCTCCGGGGTTGCAAAATTGGGGGCGATTCGCAGTTATTGAATCGTTATTTTGTATTTCTGCATTGAGCATCCAGTGTGTATGCTACATCGGTGAAGGGTAAAACTACATATCAGTCGAAACAAATAAAAAGCAGCACCCGCAGCTATATTTATTGGTAAATCGCGAATCTCATCGACGTGAATATTAGCGACCAAATATGCCATTCGATGTATATATAATCGTCGCGAATTTCGCGACATAGTATGCAATTTGTCGCAAATCTCATGGCGAATTTGATTGATAAATAGATAGATAGATTGTATTTGTAGTAGGCTTGTTAAGGGGTCCGTGACTGCATTTTGCGGTACGATTGTTTTACTTGGCACACATATTCATTGGATCAAAAGAAAACAATTTATCCAAAGAGACACTCTTTATCTATGCAAATCAGGCCTAATTTCCACAATTTATGCAAATTTATTCATGAGAATGGGATATTCGATGAAAATGGTGTTTTTATTGAAATACTTGAGATAATAACTTTGGAAATAGATGATCTAGTGTATATCAAGGCCAGTGGATCAATCTAGCAGATTATTGTAACCCTCTTTTGGCCATCTAGTCCCTCAAATCCAAGATGTCCGTTGGTAGGAATATTAAATTTTGTATATTTTGTCTTACTTTTGAACTAATCATGGTATAAACATGTGTGATTTGTCTATTTTAACGATTGTTTGGATGTCTGAATAAATTTTTGACCCATCCTTGAAACAAACTAAGAAGAATCATAATAAACACTTTGTAAATCTTTGTAAATTAGCCAAATTTGCATAATGTATGCGTTAGTTCACACATGTGATATATTATGAAATTGTAGTCTTTATAGAAATAATGTTTTAACTTATGCAGATTGATGAGCTAGGGTAAGTCAAAGTAAACAAATACTTTTAGCAGGTTATTTGTCAGCATTGGCAGTCATCTTGACTCACAAATCCAAGGTGGCCGCCGCAGGAATGTTAAAATTCAAGTATTTCAATGAAGACGAAAATATCATAATAAATTACATTTCTGCGTCATTATACATAAATTATACAATTGAGGCTAATTTATATAGGATTTGTGTGTCTCTTTTGAAATATCTTCTTAGTTTGTTCCAAGGATAAGTCAACGATTGATTTTGACATCCCATTAATGATTTTACCTATCATTCAGATATGGAGTTCAACAATAACACAAAATGTGAGAATTTAACATTGCTGTCGGTTACCATCTTTATTTGAGGGGTTAGATGGTCACCAAACATAAAAAAACCCTGCTAGATTGATCCACTGGCCTTGATATACCGTAGGTCATCTATTTTCAAATGTTTCTCCTTCAAATATCTCAATAAAAACACATTTTCATAGAATATCCCTATCCCATAAATAAATTTGCATAAATTATGTAAAATAGGCCTAATTTGCATAGATACAGAGTGTCTCTTTTGATGAATTTTCTTCTTTTTTTGGTTTTGATCCTAGGAATATGTGTGCCAAGTCAAACAATCGTACCCCAAAATGCAGTCAACACCCATATTTTTTGCCCTCAACAAGCCTTCTATCAAGATAACCGGCATTTGCACATGAGTGCTTCTCCCCACAATTCTTATACCTGTATACTCAGGCGGATATATAGGCGCACACATGGGGGTGGGGGGGGGGGGGGGGGTGTTCAAACTCCCCCTTTGATGAAAAAAGGGCTGTTTTGGGGGGTTCAAACCCCCCACTTAAAAAATCTTCACCGACAACCCCCCCCCCCCTCAAAAAATCTTCACCGACACCCCCCTCGAAAATACTTGACCGACATCTCCCTTCGAAAATGTTGGTCGACGAAATAAACCTTTTCTTTCAAATTATACTCTTTATACTTTGCCTCTAAGCTCTATACATGCCTGATGCGCAGTGTATCCGAATATTTGGCACTGAATATGTGATAACAACGAATAACACAGTCGGGATGACAAACCAAATAACAACCCCGTAGTATTAAGTGTCATGCTTATTGATTTAATTTCTGAATATTTGCTATACTCAATGATTTTATTCACTTTAATCGTGCGGGAAAAAATGAATTCGATGTGTGAATGATGTCAAGGACATCATAACATTGAATATCACAAGAGTTCTAATCCATTCTAGTTACATGCATGTACAATAAGTTATAAAAGGAAGGGTAGGGCAATTATTCGACACCCGGGGGTGTTTCACAAAGATCCTAAGTTGAACTTAAAAATTATGGAAAGCCATTAGTTTTTTTTTATAATTTGTTGTAAAATTTCATAACATGTTGATTGAAATCATAATAACTTCTATTATCAAGTAGATTCCATGTTCTTGATGTAAAATTATGAAAAGTCTAAAATACAAATGGCTTTCCATAATTGTTAAGTCCAACTTAGAGTTAAGTGGCTTGCAACGAATAGTCACGTATCACGTATCACTATCACGTTCACGTATTGCGCTATTTCGTAAAACAGGTGACTCTAATTTACGAAGTGTAGGGCCTACTATTCGTTGTTTTCCACGCCGGTAAAACACGAATAGTCGCGTTTACCAAAACGTGACGGGAGTGTTTAATCAAGATTTTTAAAATTGCAAGCGCTTGTTACTAAGAAAAGACATACATGCACAAAATGGTTAAAAATGTTGACGAAAATGCCGAAACCCCTTATCAGATCATTTCAGTCATTATGTTTATGATATTTCTGTGCATAATTTAGAGTAA
This sequence comes from Echinarachnius parma, assembly GCA_037951105.1. Classification (NCBI taxonomy): domain Eukaryota; kingdom Metazoa; phylum Echinodermata; class Echinoidea; order Clypeasteroida; family Echinarachniidae; genus Echinarachnius; species Echinarachnius parma. The sequence goes on along the minus strand of JBAMJV010002584.1, from coordinate 97,888 downwards.
TCTGAGACGATAATATGCAGTTCTGTCATTTAGTAAATGCACAACCATACCATTTGCATTATTTCTCTTGTTATTAGAATAATTCTAAAGACGTGTCACGAGTGTCGTGCGTGAATTTTGACAAATGTTGACTTGCAGCTGAACGCTGATATACGCAGCGGACCATTCACTCCGCATTACGCCAGAAGTTGCCACGATCTTAGTCTGCGCGTGGCTGTTAAAGGCGCTGTATGTGCATGCACGTGAAAGTGAGTGAGTGATCAGTGAGTTAATACAAAAATGATTGAATTCAATAATTTATAATTATGGTGATTGAATCGAGTCAATCTATCGATTAATCATTTAATCTAACAATCAATCAATCAGTCGATCAAACCAATCAATCAATCAATTAAATAAATAAAATTATTTGACATCCAAACTAGCTACTTATTGTTAATTGGTATAGGTAGGACTGGTTCTCGGTTGAATTTAAACCGAGAATTATCAAGAATCTCTTCTCAACGACAATTTACATTATTGTTTTTTAACGCAAGCGCCAATTTACGTGAGCTTTCGTGGATTGCATATAGTATATCAACAAAGTGTTGGTTTACGTAACCCAACACTTCGTAGACTTGGGTGACCTGTTTCACGAAAAGGCGCAAAACGTGAACGTGAACGTGATACGTGATACGTAACTATTCGTTGGAAGCCGAGTTAAGTTCAACTTATAGGATCTTTGTGAAAGACCCCCCGATCATTGATCATAATCATAATTATGCTCTAGACCCCTCTAACTCCCTGGCCCCGTTGCAGAGAGATACAATCGATTGTAAGTTACAATTAATTGTAAATCAGATCATTTGTTCTAAATACGCAAATCCGATTGGTTGAAAATCACAAATTTTCTGACTTACAATCAAATGTAACTAACAATCGATTGTATCTCTTTCTGCAACGGGGCCACTATATGGAAATGTAATATAGGCGTAAACAATATTAATTAAAACCTACTTGATCTTCCGATATATATCAGGAAAAACAACAGCAATTGATTACTATCCTAACCAGTGGCGTACCCAGGATTCTTCGAGGGGGGGGGGGGGGGGTGTAGATTTTTCGAAGCCGAGTCCGAGATCCTTCAACAAGGCCGAGACCACTTGGTTTTTGGGGGGCCGAGACCATTGGTTATGATGGTCGAGACCACGGAAAATTGGCCTCGAGACCACTTAAATTTTGTAAAGGAGGGGGGGGGGGGGGGAGGGGGGGGGGGGGAGGGGGGGGGGGTTGAACCCCCCAAAACAGCCCCTTTTTCATCAAAGGTACATCAAAGGGTGCGCCTATGATCCTGACTATTTACGATTATTGTATACTGCCCTCTGTTGATGATGTGAAGCACATGCGCATACACACAGATATACCGACCATCGATATAAAAATACTGGATATAGAAACAGCGCACTCCTCATGAAGCCAGCAAAATTGTGAAAAGTACTCTCAATACAAAGGTCTTCGATTCACTCGAGTGAGGCGATTTACGCTAATGAATGGGGCACCTTTTGGATTGGGTGTACTTTTAGATAACACGGTGTTTTCGCTCAGCGGCGTACGAGGCTTTCAGCGACGCAGGAACTATCTATTTGTACGTCCACTTCGCTTAAACAACTCTCGTTTACGAGCAGTTTCGCTTATTCGGTGAACGCGGACGTAGGCTCGAATCGTTTCAGCTGGCAGCGCGCTACACGTGCGAGCGATTGTGATGAATGTTTACCTCGCTACAAGCGCGCTGATTGGTTGTTGCCTGATTGGGCGGTCGCATAATGACGGCCGTAATTCTGACCAAATCCCGTCGGTGATTTCAACCCAAGAACGGTCTGCCCGCTGTAACTATAGGAAGCTCTCGATTTTGCACACGAACCGCATGATTCTCCGTCCGCGTTGAGGTTGCGAAACAGCCTATTTGCGGCGGCTTCAACGTCGCGCATTCGGCATTGTGTAGCGTGCTATATCCAGTGTGTATGATACCAACCAAGTTACACCGATTCTCGGGGGCGGAGTGATGTCACTTCCGCTTAACGACGACATCGCTGACCTTAGTGCGATGAAAACAATTCGAACGAGCGTGGAACAGTGCATGCAACGTAGTTCGTGCATACGCGAATTACAATACATGGGACCGTTCATTAACACACATAAACAGTGCTTGCGTGTAGAGCCGTTGCACACTTGAATCTAGCTTTCGCAACCGAACGATCATCAAGTGAACGCTTACATTTCTTTGATACTTGCGAAGTTGTTTGCTGTTGAAACTGAACGACTTGCACAAATCCCGATAACAATGTGATATTAACTTGGTAGCGCGGCGTTAAAGGGCCGGTCACATTTACGGTAGTGGACGTAGTGATCCGTAGGGTAATTCAATGTCGGTCAGACGTGGTGTAAGTACGTTAAACTAGGTTAAATTTGGCTGAACTACGTTAACAGTTAAGGTACGGTGATGAGCACAGAAGAGTACGAATAAGTACGCTCAAGTACGATCAACTACGCTGGACTACGCTAATGCGGTTGCAGCTCGCTCACGGACAGGTACGTAGTGGTACGTCTGACTACGCTTGAGTACGGTAGACTACGTTGTTGTTGTTTAGTTCTTATGGCGATTAGTCAATAGTGACTATTGTCGCTATGGTAGCCACTACGCTAGACTGCGCTAAAGAACGTCACTACGGTATATTCAGCAACTCCGCACGGAGTATGCAGCCAACACGCGGTGTGGTACGGCCATTGTGCGTTTGTTTTTCAAACAGAGCAGTTTGTTTGCTTAAACATGCCTGGACCAAGAGTGCTGCCATGCTGGTTTTGTGCGCGGTTAAGTACGTTAGAGTACGCTAGGGTACGTTTGATTACGTTAGACTACGTTAGACTTCGGTTTACATGTTTAGTACGTTAGCATCACGGATGCCTCTAACGTACCGCTCTTTTGAACATGTTCAAAAATTAAATCGAAGATCACGGCTCCCCCGAGTTGATACCAAGTTAGCATCACGGACAAATACGGTACGGTACGGATGCCGGTACGTTCAACTTAAGGGCCGGTCACATTTACGGTAATGGACGTAGTTGAACGTAGTGGAGGCTAACGTAGTTGAACGTACCTGCATGCGTACCGTACCGTAGTTGTCCGTAATGCTAACTTCGTAGGCTATTAACTCGGGGGAGCCGTGATCTTCGATTTAATGTAATGTTCAAAAGAGCGGTACGTCCCTTACAAAAAAGTACCATGGCCAAACCATGGTTTTCATGGTTGTACCATGGTAATACAATGGAATCCATGGTAATACCATGGTACCCATATTTTGACCATGGTAGTACCATGGCACCCATGGTATTACCGCGGTAGTACCATGGTTATATACCATACCATACCATAGTATCCACTGTGATACCGTGGTACCCATAGTTTAACCACGGTATTACCATGGTATAACCACGGTATACCATGGTACAGAACCTGGGCCAATATACCGTGTCACCATGGTATTGTACCGTGCCATGGTTTTACCATGGTATACCGTGGTACTATACCATGGTACATTTTTACAAGGGGTTATAGGAATCCGTGATGCTAACGTACTAAACCGAAGTCTAACGTAGTCTAACGTAGTCTAACATACTTCTTAACGTACTCAAACGTACCTTAGCGTACTCTAACGTACTTTACCGTGCACAAAACCAACATCAGCACTCTTGATCCAGGCATGTTTAAGCAAAACAAATTGACAAATTTCACAGAGCTTCTCTGTTTGAAAAACAAGCGCACAATGGCCGTACCACACCGCGGGCTGGCTGCATGTACTCCGTGCGGAGTTGCTAAATATACCGTAGTGACGTTCTTTAGCGTAGTCTAGCGTAGTGGCTACCGAAGTCAACCGTACTCAAGCGTAGTCAGACGTACCACTCCGTACCTGTCCGTGAGCGAGCTGCACCCGCATTAGCGTAGTCTAGCGTATTTTATCGTACTTGAACGTACTCATCCGTACACTTCTGTGGCTCATCACCGTACCTTAACGTAGTTCAACGTAGTTTAACCTAGTTTAACGTACTTACGCCACGTCTAGCTGACCCACGTCAAGTTACCCTACGGATCACTACGTGCACTACCGTAAATATGACCGGCCCTTTAATGCTAAGTCAGTGTTTTGCATACATGCGATGCATGCTGCATACGCATATGCAATACGGGACGGTTGCTACACGTTAGTTTTCATCGGCCGGTCAGTTGCTAGGGATCGAGGTTAAAAATGCCCGGATGTTCGCCCCCGAGAATAGACGAATCCGGTATCAAGTCTATAGGGCCATAACTGGGGGTGCGTCGTTTGGAGCACACCTCCACGTCGATAGTGAAGGGGTGCGTCGTTTGAAGCACACCTCCAGGTTGATAGTGAAACTCTGCATGATACATTTACTAAATGAACCGCTACTCACCATTTATTGCAAAAGAAAAAAAGATTCATAAGAAAGGATTCGAACCCATATAAAAAGTGTTGAATTCCACAGCGTGACCAGTAGGCCACGTACACCGCTGATGGTCTGGTCTCATTGACATTGTAATTATAACCCTCAAACTCACCCAAACTCTAATCCTAGTGACGTTACGTGACGCCACGAGATGAATGTTCATTATCGACTTAAAGCTGATGTAGACATGTAGACGTCAACGTGGAGGTGTGCTCCAAACGACGTATCCCATAACTGGGGGGCTTTCAAGAGTACAACAAAGATAATTTGAACAGGTTTTAACCGTTATGCAACATGACATATGTATTATTGTCTCATAAACAATCAGTGACCTTTGTTCAGCATGCTAGACATGCTTGAAGCCCCCAGTTATGGCAGACATAGACTTTAAACAGGATTGGTCTATATCTAAACGTGTCTTCCTGATCTGTCTTTATTTGATACCAAACAACAAGACATTACAATGGCGACGAGAACGGGATCAGCCCATGTCATTTTTAAAAATTGAAACAAAACTAATATGGTCACTACCACCGTGTAGTTCGTACGGAAGCGTTAAAGTGCCATTCTACTTGACGACATGACGAGATATTTCATCTTGTCAAGTCGACGTAATATCCATATCATGTAGACATGTAAAGTTGTCTAACTTTTTAAAAACCATTTCGACTTGTCAACTTTTATTAGTCGACATTGCGAAAAGTGACAAAAAGTTCATATCATTATGGCGACATAAATTATCTTACTAAGCCGAAATACATGTCGTCATTGCCACATATATTATCTTGCCAAGTCGACTTCACAAGAAGTTCATGTCGTTATGGCGAAATACATTATCTTACCAAGTCGACTTCCGAAAAAGTTCATATCATTATGGCGACATAAATTATCTTACTAAGCCGACTTCCCAAAAAGTATATGTCGTCATGGCGAAATAGAAATATCTTGCCAAGTCAACTTCGTAAAAAGTACATGTTGTCATGGCGAGATAGAATATGTTACCAAGTCGACTTAATAACAGTTGATGCTTTGTCGTCTTGGCGACATAAGTTATTTGGTGTTCGTTCTCTGGGTAAAAAAATGTATTAACATTTGTACACATTTTTGTTAAAGTGATACCTGTAAAGTGTCAGATATTGCACAAAATGACATTTGAGACTTCAATCCTATATCAATATCATGGTAAAATACAATTGAAAGATTTGTGAAAGTTTTAAAAGAAAACAAACACCGTTTACCTAGTGAAAAAACGAATATTGAGTTCATATTTTATCACCGAATACTGATGGCCTGCCGTAGATTTGTCGCAGTAAAAATCATCCGTTTGATCTTGACGATATCCGCACCCGTGTATACAGACGGTACGGAATTCATGGAATTTACGCGCGCTCGGCTCAACACAGTCAGGTCGGGAAGGTTTCCCACGCGCGCTGGCCGGACGTGTTCAGCTACGGCAATTGTACTTTTTATCAAAAGCGTTAGCAAACGATTTTGAAATAATGATTTTCAATGATAAATATCTTCATACTAAAGGGACATTTGAAAAAATCTAACCCTATTTTTATTCTTCTCTTTCCATAAGCTAAACAACACGGCAGAAGTTTTTTCGTGGAGTTAGATACTTTACGTGTATCACTTTAAGCTTAAACACAAACCTTAGAAGTTGACTTGGTAAGATAATTTATGTCGCCATGACGACATGAACTTCTTTGTGAAGTCGACTTGGCAAGATAATACATGTCGCCATGATGACATGTATATTTTTAGGAGTCGACTTGGCATGATTATTTATTTTGCCATGTATATACTTTTTGGGAAGTCGACTTGGTGAGATGATTTATGTCGCCATTACGGCATGAACTTTATTATGAAGTCGACTTGGCAAGGTAATACATGTCGCCATGACGACATTACTTTTTGGGTAGTCGACTTGGTAAGATAATATATGTCGCCATGACGACATGTATTTTTTTAGAAGGCGACTTAATTGGCATGATCATTTATTTCGCCATGACGACATGAACTTTTTGTGAAGTCAACTTCGACTAATAAAAGTTGATAAGTCGACATGGTAATTTAAATATCTTTACATGTCGACATGATATGGATATTAAGTCGACTTGGCAAGATGAAATATCTCTTTATGTCGTCAAGTAGAATGGCACTTTAACGCTTCCGTAAATTCGTCTGTTTTGGTGAGTCTCTACTTGTATTTCCAGAGCTGAGTGAGTGCATACCGCATGACAGCGTACCACCCCTGCAAGTCAAGGGGTTAACTGCATGCTGCAGACCCCTTGCGCTGCTCATTTGCCATGTAAAAAGTTTGATAGTCAAAGCTGCCCTCATTGACACAAAAGTTACTAGATCCCTTTAAAAAGTCATGAGTTGATGTCCCGTCTGTCACGCTGGAATTGCCCAAATTGTGGTATACTGCCCTCTGTTGATGATGTGAAGCATACACACAGACCATACCAATGAGTTTATTTATAATAATAGATTTGTTTTTATTGATGGTCATGTTCCTTTCAATGAACAATTATTTAACAAAAATATTACAAGTTGCATCATATTGTTGATGAGGAAGGTAATATAAAATCAAATGAGGAATTTCAAAGAAAAGCTTTAAATAGTTTAGAAATTAGTAAAATACAACGTATTTTTCTTGGCACCCCCACTTCATGGAAACAATTTTAAATAAAAATACTCACTCAAATATAGATAGGGAATTAGATATGGATCTTATTATTTTTGAAAAGGTATTGTTAGATCAAATAACCTCAAAAATTATATACGCTTTTTTATTAAATAAGAGAGTAGAAAAATCATATGCAGAACGAAATTTAGAACAGACCTATAATATTCATGGAAAATATATACAATTAATATTGTTAAGACTTAGAAAATGTACATTGAATAGCAAGCTTAGAGAATTTCAATGTAAAATGCTTTATAATATTATATATACTAAATTACATTTGTATACATTTAAAATGGTTAATAGTAATTTATGTTCTTTTTGTGGTAAATATGAAGAAACTTACGAGCATTTATTTTGCCTTTGTGAGAAAGTAAAACCAATTTGGGAAGAGTGTGGGAATTTATTTAATTTAGTAGAGATTACAAATATAAATTGGAAAGGTATCCATGTAGGGATAGTTGAGTTAAACATAGGGAAGGAATAGTTATTAAATCATATCATAATTTTGATAAAATATATGATATTTATAGATAGCAAACAAAAAATAAACCACCAACTCATTTGGAGATTAAGAAAAGATTATTAGAAAATAGAAAGGAGGAGAAGAAATTAGCTGGGGACCGAGGTACACTAACCTATCATTTTAGAAAGTGGAACAATTTAGAATAGCTCCGTGCAGAATAAAATAGGGAAGGCGAATAGAAGCAATGAAATGAACATGGCTGATATAATGGTCGAGATTCTCACAAAATGTAGGCATGTTTTCAGTGGATGTGTGTGTGGGTGTCTGTGCACGCGTGTGTATGTGTGTATGTAAGTGTTTGTATGGGTGTGTGTGTTTTTTTTTCTTTCATGCTAATTTATTTGATGTAAATAGTAAAAGTTCATTTGTATTATTTAGATGTGAATGTAAAATCATACTCTATATAATGATGTTAACATGCAGATTATTTTATGTAGCCTACTGATTTTGTTATTGTTTGTTATTGTTATTTTGTTATTGTTTGTGAAAAGCAATGGAGAAAATAAATATCATTGAAAAAAACAAAACAACAACAACCAAGAACTTTACTGTAACACCAATCTAAACTTTTCTTTCTGTCTTTTTTTGAGACCAAACAACAAGACATTACACTACCCACTCTGTGTCTTATTCATCCTTGTATTATTAGAACCTTGTCAGGATCACGTCTTTCGTCTAGGACCGGACACCGTAGAAACGAGCGTCGTCGTGGACTACGTTCATTACTTTACACCACAGGAGGTCCCGGAGCTGACCTTTGTCCCTCCGACGAATTCCACATTCTTTAGCGGTGTTTACACGGTTCAGGTGACTCCTAGCGACAACGTCCCATCATTTCTTGCGTGCAACTTCAGCGTCAGTGTATCAGGTATTTATACGTTTTATCATGCTGCTGGCATAATTGCCCTTACCTGCCCTCTCACTTTATATTCAAAGTTGTAACACATGATCGTTCTCGTACTGAAAACGACCCCCTATTTGAGGCGTTTTAAAGGTAAAGGCTAGTTTTGGAAACGGGCCCCCTCTCAACAAAATGAAATGGAAGCTCTTATTACCAATAATGTGAAATAATATAATTGTACTAATATAGGATTATCCAAATTTGGAAAAGAAACCGCCTACTAATTGATATATTTGCAAAATTATTACTTGATCGTCTGCAGAGATCGCCAACTCGGAATCGCCAATATGCTACGTACAATGACCACATGCGAGTACACGAGGTGTTCGCTATACGGGCTTGGCCCCAGCTTGTCGATATCTCCCCCAGCGCTAGCGGCGTAGACAGGTCCGAAGTGGCGGTGGATTTATAAATTTCACAGGCGGATATTGGATTTCTTCCGATATTTCTGTATTTAACGATGCTTAGGTTCCGATTTTAACACACAAGCCCTATTTCAATACTTATTCAACAATAATGATCAATATAGATGTATTCGCCCAGATAACAATGCTACGTTGGCACATCGTTGGCCCAATGTAGGCGGTCATGTTGGGCCAACGTCAAAACGTGACGTCTAGCCCACGTCATTCTTGCCGCTGGGCCCTCGTTGGCCCAACCCCCATACGCCAACGTCAATTGCCAATGTTGAGCCAACGTTTGCCCAACCATTTATTTTGCTATTTCTGACGTCAAGCCAACATTGAGCCGACTAAACCCCAACGTTAATACGACTATATAAGTCAATGTCGGGCCAACGTTAAAACGTGACGTTTTGCCCACGTCATTCTTGCCGCTGGGCCCTCGTTGGCCCAACCCAACAAGCCAACGTCGTACAAGTGTTGGGCCAACGTTTTCCCAACCCTTGCCCAACCTTTCCGTTGGCTAATTATGACATCGGGCCAACGTTGAGCCAACCTTGAGCCAACCTTGAGCCAATCTTGAGCCAACGTTGAGCCAACGTTGAGCCAACCTTTAGCGAACAATACGAACAATAAAAAAAAAAAAGATAAAAAAAAAAAAGATTAATAGGCTTGCGTGGTGTTACAAATTTTACACTTCCGTCATGCAACCACTAAATCTTACATCCTTATCCTATACCTATCCTACCCTACCCTACCCTACCCTACCCTACCCTACCCAATGTTGAGCCAACGTTTGCCCAACCATTTATTTTGCTATTTCTGACATTACCAATAATGTGAAAGAATATAATTGTACTAATATAGGATTATCCAAATTTGGACAAGAAACCGCCTACTAATTGATATATTTGCAAAATTATTACTTGATCGTCTGCAGAGATCGCCAACTCGGAATCGCCAATATGCTACGTACAATGACCACATGCGAGTACACGAGGTGTTCGCTATACGGGCTTGGCCCCAGCTTGTCGATATCTCCCCCAGCGCTAGCGGCGTAGACAGGTCCGAAGTGGCGGTGGATTTATAAATTTCACAGGCGGATATTGGATTTCTTCCGATATTTCTGTATTTAACGATGCTTAGGTTCCGATTTTAACACACAAGCCCTATTTCAATACTTATTCAACAATAATGATCAATATAGATGTATTCGCCCAGATAACAATGCTACGTTGGCACATCGTTGGCCCAATGTAGGCGGTCATGTTGGGCCAACGTCAAAACGTGACGTCTAGCCCACGTCATTCTTGCCGCTGGGCCCTCGTTGGCCCAACCCCCATACGCCAACGTCAATTGCCAATGTTGAGCCAACGTTTGCCCAACCATTTATTTTGCTATTTCTGACGTCAAGCCAACATTGAGCCGACTAAACCCCAACGTTAATACGACTATATAAGTCAATGTCGGGCCAACGTTAAAACGTGACGTTTTGCCCACGTCATTCTTGCCGCTGGGCCCTCGTTGGCCCAACCCAACAAGCCAACGTCGTACAAGTGTTGGGCCAACGTTTTCCCAACCCTTGCCCAACCTTTCCGTTGGCTAATTATGACATCGGGCCAACGTTGAGCCAACCTTGAGCCAACCTTGAGCCAATCTTGAGCCAACGTTGAGCCAACGTTGAGCCAACCTTTAGCGAACAATACGAACAATAAAAAAAAAAAAAGATAAAAAAAAAAAAGATTAATAGGCTTGCGTGGTGTTACAAATTTTACACTTCCGTCATGCAACCACTAAATCTTACATCCTTATCCTATACCTATCCTACCCTACCCTACCCTACCCTACCCAATGTTGAGCCAACGTTTGCCCAAACATTTATTTTGCTATTTCTGACGTCAAGCCAACCCTACCCTACCCTACCCTACCCTACCCTACCCTACCCTACCCTACCCTACCCTACCCTACCCTACCCTACCCTACCCTACCCTACCCTACCCTACCCTACCCTACCCTACCCTACCCTACCCTACCCTACCCTACCCTACCCTACCCTACCCTACCCTACCCTACCCTACCCTACCCTATCCTACCCTATCCTATCCTACCCTATCCTATCCTATCGTCTTAACAATATACTATGCAATCGACTTAGTATATATATACCTATACATACTATGTACATTTGTTAATAGTTAGTAATTGCCGAGAGTAGATTCTAAAATAATCAGCCTTTGAATCATATTCATAAGACTATTATTCAGGTGTCATTTATAGTTTTTATAAATTATATAGAAAAACAAGGACATGATAACACTGTTTTCAATACAAATAATAGCAAAAATAGGAATGTTTCTGTTCACTATTATGATCGTTTATAATCGATCATGAACCCCGATAGCAATTTACAAATTTAACAAAATCATATAATGTACAATATTTCACAATTTCCCGTCATTTATTAAAAAGGATAGACATTGCATAGTATATTAGTCAAAACTAGCCCTTGAACACCTATATAAGCAATACAAGTATATACTGCACATTGTATTATCGATAATATTACAACAATCCAAAATGTTCAAAAAACGTTTTCATACATTGTTGGTAGAACATAATTAAAATATATTTTAATTATTGTACAATTTAAGAAATCCATATCGTGACATTGTACATTTTTAAGTCGCATGGAGCTTCATCTAAAATTACTGCCCCAATGTATGAAATGGACTGTTTCCCTATAATCTGTCTTGATTTAGCTATCTTGCATTTTGTTAATCAATTTTCCCCGTGAAATATATAGCAGTGGTTCAATCTTTTTTTCGTAATATTTGTATCTATATTACTACAAATGAAGTGCAATCCACTTGTGTTTTCATTAAAAGGATAGTTGAGTTTTGATAAAGAGAGTTCAGCTTTGGTTAACCTGAGCTTTAGTAACTAAAACCTGCATCATTACATTACAAACAAACATTAATAACTTACTCCACCATGCTCGAAATTAATAACACAACAAATTACAAATGACTAAGTAAAAAGCTGGTTTCCATTAAAAAAGAGACGTTAAAACTCAGGAGGATGCTCATTAAAAACATATTGGTTTTAACCATTACAAATAAATCAACAATTACTCAAAAACATCTTTAATAGTACCTTTCTAAAAAGAAGAAGCAATTTTGAAATTTGTTAGCGGCCGATTCAAAGTTATATTGTCCGTTCCCTACAATTATTAAAATGTTAGGTTTATGGATATCTTAGGCTTTTCTGAAACAATTTTGATCAAATTAAGTTTATTCTGTCATTACAATTGTTTGCTCTTTCAATCCGATCGACACTCCGTTTTTTATTATCTCACACAAATATTGTGTAACGGCCTCTATATACCAAAACTCAACTCAACTATCCTTTAATACGAATCCTTGATACCAAAAAAAATGTTTTGTCGGTAACGATTTCTAAAAAGCATGAATTTGGTATAATATATTTTCTTTACACCTATATGAAATGCGTCAATATTTGACCTCATTACATTTAAATCTATGTGTAAATACTCTCTAAAAAGTGAGAAACCGGCTAAAAATCATCTGCAAACAATCCCAAATGGAAATAATAACGTAGGTTTGGAAATCGTTTATACAAATGAGGAAAAACGCTGGTACCACTACAGATCATTTTGAAACTCCATAATGTAATCGGTAATCAAGAAGAAAAAACATCATAAGTTAGAGTGATATCGGATAAATACCCCTTGACCACGGGCACCGAGTTGGATGTGTACAAAGTCTATGCGAATTTCATGAACATGAACATGCACTATAGGGAAAAGTGTTGTTAGTCCTTTGCGAAATCTAAGAAGATTCTGTTTGTAACACTTCCAGCATTTTTGTCACTGATTCGTACACAGTTGATGAATTAAATTGATCAATGCTATAAACTTCGCATTCATCAGCCTGCTCTAAAACCATACTGGTGTAGTGGTGTTCATAATATAATAACATAACTTGAACCGTGAACATTTGTAGACGTGGTGTGGCAAAATTTTCGCGTTCTCGTTTGTCCTTAATTAAGCAAGACAATTAATCCAATATTGCTGCGTTCTACCATTATATCGTGGACTGCGCCTTATTGACCAGCATGCCTTGCTCCCAAGGGATCAGAAAGTGCACGTGTGGATTGATTGTGAGTGTGTCCGATGACCCCCCCCCCTCCCCCCCCCCCCCGATGACCGGGGTAATAATATCTTTATTAGGCGCTATATAAATCGAAACATTATTATTATCTTATTTGTATTTTCATTATAAATTATAATTTCATCAAACGATTATTTGGCTGCACATTCGTGAATGCTACCCAACTAACAATTGAACGTTTTCTGAACGTTCTAAACAGGTTCAAAGTTGGTTAATTGGACGTTATGTGAAAACGTTTTAAAACGTGTATTTGTGGAAGATTGAAAACGTTTTTAAAACGTGCCAAATGGACCTTTTTAAAACGTTGTTTAAACGTTACCAAAAAAACAATAAAAAGCCTTTCATGTATTTGCTTTCAAGTGCAAGGACCAGCAGAAACCCTGTCGGACGCTGGAGACGTTTTAAGAACGTTTTTAAACGTTGATTAAAGACGAAGACCTACGTGACCTAATAAAAACGTTTTGTAAACGTTTTGTAAACGTTTTGTGTTTGCTGGGTAGTGCCCGTAATTAATGTACTCGGGTGTCTACTCACGAAAGCTTATGCGTATGCACTTATTCGGAATTTGAAAGACCAATTCCAAAAATTACACGACAATGCGTGAATTTGAATGATTTCGATAGAAAAGGTGTCAAATTGAGCGGGAAAATGTTATGATTAATAATAAGTATTCATCAATTGTATCATAATTCTGTTGCTATCATTTCATCGTTGGCCAAATCTCATTCAACCAACCAATAACGACACTACGTAGTAGGCAAAACGTTGGCCTAACGCTGGCTTGCCTACCGTCGAAATGTGGTTGTTTGTTAAAGGTTGGTTTGACGTCAACTAGCCAACCAATATCCAACGTCGCTCATTAACCGAATGTTGTAGTAGGCGAAATGTTGGCCTAACGTTGGCTTGCCCACCGTCGAAATGTGATTGTTTGTTAAAGGTTGGTTTGACGTCAACTAGCCAACCAATATCCAACGTCGCTCATTGACCGAATGTTGTAGTAGGCGAAACGTTGGCCTAATGTTGGCTTGCCTACCGTCGAAATGTGGTTGTTTGTTATAGGTTGGCTTGACGTCAACTAGCCAACCAATATCCAACGTCGCCCATTGAGCGAATGTTGTAGTAGGCGAAACGTTGGCCTAACGTTGGCTTGCCTACCGTCGAAATGTGGTTGTTTGTTAAAGGTTGGTTTGACGTCAGCTAGCCAACCAATATCCAACGTCGCTCATTGACCGAATGTTGTAGTAGGCGAAACGTTGGCTTAACGTTAGCTTGCCTACCGTCGAAATGTGGTTGCTTGTCAAATGTTGCTTTGACGTCAGCTAGCCAACCAATTTGGAACGCCATTCATTGACGTAATTACGTAGTAGGCGAAACGTTGACTCAACGTTGGCTTGCCTATTGTCGAAATGTGGTTGTATGTCAAACATTGGTCTGACGTCAACTAGCCAACCAATAACCAACGCCACGCATTGGCCGAATGTTGTAGTAGGCGAAATGTTGGCCCAACGTTGGCTTGCCTACCGTCGTAATGTGGTTGTTTGTCAAACGTTGGTTTGACGTCAACTAGCCAACCAATATCTAACGCCACTCATTGACCGAATATTGTAGTCGGCGAAACGTTGGCCCAACGTTGACTATCATACCGTCGAAATGTGGTTGTGTATTTAACGTTGGTCTGACGTTCACAAGCCAACCAATATCCAACGCAAGTCATTGACACAATTTCGTAGTAGGAGAAACGTTGGTATAACGTTGGCTTGCCTACCGTCGAAATTTGGTTGTTTGCCAAACGTTAGTACGACGTCAACTAGCCAACCAATATCCAACGCCACTCATCGACACAATGTCGTAGTAGGCGAAACGTTGGCCCAACGTTTGTTTTTCGACCATAGAAATATGATTGTTCATCCAACTATCACCCAATGTTGTTTCAACGTACATTTGCCAATCAGTTTGCCAACAGTCAACAGACGACGTTGGCTTAACGTCGTTTTAACGTCAGCTCGCCGACTGCAAAAATGTGGTTGTAAATTTACCTTAGGCCAACGTTGGCTTAACGTTGTTTTGCCAACCGCGACGGTGCCGACTATAGACTACGTTGTGCCAACGTAGCATTGTTATCTCGGCTTCTTTCCCAAAACTGGAATTCATCTTTAAGTAAATTTTAAGCAAATCATACCCCCTTTTTAAATGTAGGATTTTCCGGTCAGGAGTTTCGTAAATTGTCCAAACAAATTAATTTTGCTGGCATTCAATTTCACCGACTCTGTCACCGCAGCTATATGTTGTACTTCAAATTCGTTTCTTAGCATTATGATTTGAATTCGTATAACGGTCATTCTAAAATATGTTGTTTGCATTCGATTTAACACGTTATGTTCTTTTTCTCAACAATGTTATTCAATTTAACGCATTTGCTTGCGAACTTTAATCCTAATAGCGGACTTGCTAACACTTTGTTAAATTGAATGCAAGATGTGCTAATAAATCACTTGACCAAAGAGCTAAATCATATACAGAGCGTATACAAAAAAAGGTACTCGAAGTTCAAAGGTCATTTTTTTCAAAATAATATATTTTCATACAATAAAAGTGATATAGATGTAAAGAGTAACTATTTAGCTTTCATTTGATACCTTTTCTGAATCAGCAGTGCCACGCATTTCTGAGTTCTTTGTTGTTGAAGAGGGCAGGTGCGAAACCCACTTTTTGCAGGTTTTGACTAATGAATACATTCCTGAAATCAATGATGCCACACTTAAATGTTGCGTGATTTCAGTCGATATTTATTTTGTGTGTCCAAAACATCCATCTCGTGTCGAATGTGAAAACACCCTCGTTCGTTAAATGTTCCAACATAAATAAATCACATGGTGTTAAAACAGGGGACATTGGTGGCCATCCCACTTCATGATTAGGCGCAATAATTACCCTTTACCATGTTCCCCAAAAACTTCCCGTATATATCTCTGAGAGCGAAAAGACGATGGACAGATGCACTGTCTTGGACCTACCATATCTGTCTAAATACTCCATGCACCTATCGCTCAATGTGTTCCTCCAACTGAGATACTGACCATATTTATGTATCATCTGAAGGTACATGCACTACCACAAAGTCCTATCCAACTGTCAATTTTTGACGACCGATATTAACATCAACTGGGGCCCCAGGTTTATTAGAGAATTTTGAACCAGCCGTTAAAAATTCAAAAAAATGCTTCCTCTTTTCAAAAAGTTTCAAAATAGGTATTTAAATAGTTGTTGGTTATTTATCTATCTAATCACTAATTCAACAAAGCATCACATGCACAATATTTTATTCAAAATGGTTGAAACCGATGAGTGTTTAGAGAGCACCCTCTTACGTTTTAACGGCTCTTTTTGAATGATAACATGATTTGTAATACGTCATTTGTAATTTTGTGTTCCTTTCTAGTTGTAACTATTAGTTTGTAATGTAATGATGCAGGTTTTGGGTACTAAAATTCAGTTTCACCAAAACTGTACTCTCCTTACCAGAACTCAACTATCCTTTTAAAGGTTTCTTTAGATAATTTAGCAATGTTACCTTGGCAACATTGAAATTTTGTTGTATTAGCATTATACAGATAATCAGCTAAATTGCATTTTTGTTATACTAGGTCAGAGGCAGGCGCGCCGGAAGCAGTTTTGGATTGGGGGGGGGGGGGGGCAAAACCCCAAGGGGGCTCACAATTTTGGTGTGTATAGGGGCTCATGCCCAACCACACTCTGGGTTGCCAAGTTTGAGCCAGAGGTGAGAGTGAGACATTGCGAGGGAGCGAAGCGACTGAGCGGGGGGAGGGTGTGGGAGGGGGGTGTCCCCCTCCCACGGTAGGGAGTTTTTGCATTTTTGGACTTGAAATTGTGCAATCTGATGCATACCTAGATAGGAAATTCGGCTGTATTTGGGAAAGCGTGATATGATTTGATCGACCAGAAAGTGTTAATATATTTTTCACGTAGAAAACAAATAATTGACACACTAATAAATATGTACCCCAAAACACACACACACAACACAACATAAACCATAATTATGCAACATTATGTATGATCCAACAACTCGCTGCCAATAATGAGTCCCGATGGAGCGAAGCGCCTGAGGGCTGGGGCAGGGAGGGAGGGGGAGGGTTTGGGAGGGGGTATCCCCCTCCCACGGTAAGAAAGATTTTGCATTTATGGATTTGAAATTGTGCAATCTGGTGCATACCTAGATAGGAAATTCGGGCTTAAGATTAACTGCATCTGGGAAAGCGTGTTATGATTTGATATATTTTTCACGAAGAAAGCAAATAATTGACGCACTAATAAATATGCACCACTCCCACATAAATATTGTATTTAGTGTCATACACAGTTCCAACATAAACCATATATGGCTTATGTATGATCCAACAACATGGCCTACAGCCAATAATGAATCCCGAGGGAGCGAAGCGACCGAGGGCTTGGGCAGAGCCAGAGGGGGAGGGTTTGGGAGGGGTATCCCCCTCCCACGGGGAAGATTTTGCAATTATATACTTGACATGGTGCAAGTTGGTGCACTTCATGCCATACCTGTGAAGGAAATTTAGAATCCGAGGTTAAACAAAAAAAAAAGAATAAAATGTTTATGCTCTCATCAGATGTTTACAACAAACTGAGATAATCTGTTCTCAGCGAAAATTGAAAATGGATGTATAAACTAGTTTTTGAACGTTATAGCTCATACATTTGATTTTGTCTTTCCTACTCTTTTAAAATTTTGTTGGGAGAGGGGGGGCTTTTTGGGGGGCAAATTGCGTTTTGCCCCCCCCCCCACACTTTTTGGATTGGAGGGGGGGGGGGGGGGCGGCCACCCCCCCCCCCTGCCCCCCACTTCCGGCGCCTATGGTCAGAGGTAAGTTTTTACCTACCACAAATGTGATGAAATAAATTTATGTTAGGGAATCTTTTGAGTAGGGAATTCATTCTTGGTACTCATTTGCACATGGTAAAACCCTGAAATCAAAGATGACTGCCATGCACTCATTGCGTAGTAGTAATGAATATCATATTTATTTTCAATAACAGTAGTCTCACAAAGAGCAGTCTCTTTTGCAGGTCCAACACTTTGGAATTCCCTCCCACCCCATTTACAGAGCGCTTCATCTTAACATTCAAAACATAATTATACAAAGACACCCTTTATACATGTAATCTCAGTTCTCCCCCATTTCACCCCTACTCCATTTTTGTTTTGTTTTGTTTACTAGTTGTATATTATTTTGTATGTGCTTATTTTGAAGCAGCTGCTTTACTTAGGGACCATACCCACCAATAGTGTTTTTAGTGCTTTTAGATGCTTTTTATGAGTGAATAAATCAAGTCATGATCTAAATAAATGTATGTATTATAAGCTTGGTTGCCACCATTGCAATATTCCCTGATAGCAAACACTGGTAAAAATGACGTCAAATTTACGTCGTTTTTCGTCGTTCACGTCGTCTTAAAGACGTCTTAAATTCACGTCAAAAAGTGAAGATTTTGCACCCGCGTTTACCGTCATATAGACGTCATATTTTAACGCGAAAATGACGTATTTTTTCCGAAAGGCGTCTTTACGACGTCTTGAAGACGTCAATTTGTACCATAAATTACGCCATTTAGACGACATAAAGATGTCTTATTGGTCAATATAAGACATTATTTTTACGTCTGGATTTGACGTCATTTCCACCTTGTGTACGTCGTCTTTAAGACGTCGTAAATTCACGTCAAAAAGTGAAGACTTTGCACCCGCGTTTAACGTCATGTAGACGTCATATTTTGACGTGATAATGACGTATCTTTTTCCGAAAAGGCGTCTTGAAGACGTCTTGAAGACGTCAATTTGTACCATAAATTACGCCATTTAGGACGACATAAAGGAACGTCTTATTGACGTCATAAAAACGTCGTCCATACGCCAAAAATAATTGTTTAAATGTCTTTGAAAGACGTTGTAATAACGTCGTCTATACGACAAAAAATAATTGGAAAAAATGGTTTTTAAAAGACGTCACAATGACGTCGTAATGAGGTCGTTCATACGACAAAAAATGATGGCAAAAACTAGTCTCGTAAGAGACGTCATAATGACGTCTTAATATTGTCGTGCGTACGACACAAACCTTAATGGCAAAAATGGTCCTTTCAAAGACATTATAAAGACGTCATTATAAGAGGCCTCTTATATACTACAAAAATAAATACTAAAAAAATGATCTTTTAATGACGTGATAATGACGTCGTTTTTACATCCTTAATATGACAAAAAACCATTGAAAAAAATGGTCTTGAAAGACGTCACAATGACGTTGTAAAAAGGTCGTCCATACGACATTATATGATGGCAAAAAACTAGTCTTGAAAACACATCATAATGACGTCATATTAACGTCGTCGTACGACACTAACCCATAATGGCAAAAAAATGGTCTTTAAAAGACATCATGAAGACGTCAATTTTAAGACGTTTTTATGACAAAATAAATAGTGAAAAAAATGGTCTTCGAAAGACGTCAAAATGACGTAGTAAAAAGGTCGTCCATACGACAAAAAATGATGGCAAAAACTAGTCTTGAAAAGACTTCAAAATGACGTCGTAAAGTGGTCGTCCATACGACAAAAAATGATGGCAAAAATAGTCTTGAAAAAGACGTCAAAATGACGTCTTAATAATGTTGTCCGTAGGACACAAACCTTAATTGCAAAAATGGTCTTTCAAAGACATCATAAAGACGTCGTTGTTACGTCTTCTATACAACAAAAATAAATACTGAAAAAGTGATCTTTAAATGACGTAATATTAACGTCATTTTTACGTCCTTCCATACGACAAAATACAAATGGAATATGGTCTTTGAAAGACGTCACAATAACGTTGTAAAAAGGGCGTCCATACGACAAAAAATGAGGGCAAAAATAGTCTTAAAAAGACGTAAACATGACGTCTTAAAAACGTTGTCCATACGACACAAACCTTAATGGTAAAAATGGTCGATCCTTTCAAAGACATCATAAAGACGTCATTATAACGTCTTTTATACTACAACATAAATACTTAAAATGATCTTTTATTGATGTGATAATGACGTCGTTCTTACATCCTTAATATGACGAAAAAGCATTGGAAAAAATGGTCTTTGAAAGACGTCACAATGACGTTGTAAAAAGGTCGTCCATACGACATTAATGATGGCAAAAAACTAGTCTTGAAAACACATCATAATGACGTCGCATTAACGTCGTCGTACGACACAAACCATAATGGCAAAAAATAGTCTTTAAACGACATCATAAAGACGTCAATTTTAAGACGTTTTTATGACAAAATAAATAGTAAAAAAAGGTCTTTGAAAGACGTAATAAAGGACGTCGTTGTAACGTCTTTTATACGATACAAAATAATTGGAAAAACTGGTCTTTGAAAGACGTCAAAATGACGTAGTAAAAAGGTCGTCCATACGACAAAAAATGATGGCAAAAATTGGTCTTGAAAAGACGTCAAACTTACGTCTTTATAGCGTTATTGATACGACATAAACCCGTTTGGCAAAAATGGTCCTTTAAAACGACATTATAAAGACGTCGTTATCATGTCTTCTATACGACAATAATACATTCTAAAAAATGGTCTTTGAACGACGTTATAATGACATCGTTTTTACGTCTTCCTACGACAAATATAAATAGTGGAAAAATGGTCGTTTAAAGATGTTATAATGACGTCAATTTTACGTCTTTTATACGACACAAGTCATCATGTCAAAAATGGTCTTTAAAATACGTCATAATGACGTCGTATTCTGATCGTTTGTACGACATATGACGTGTTACCAGTTTACGACCAAATTAAGACGTCATAAAGACGTCAGTCTGCTATCAGGTAAATTAAATTGGCATACACTAATAACCCTTATGCACACTAAGACAAAAAGGTACAAAAAAAGGTACAAAGTGATGCAACACTGGCGGCTCCTTTTAAGGTACAACTTTGCACTCTTCAACATAGGGTGCAATTTTGCACCCCCTTCTTGAGGGTGCAATCTTGTACCTTTGGGGTACAACTTTGCACCTTTAAAGGTGCAAGATTACACCCTCAAGAAAGGGTGCAAAAATTGCACCCTATGTTGAGGGGTGCAAAGTTGTACCTTAAAAGGAGCCGCCAGTGTTGCATCACTTTGCACCTTTAAAGTGCAAAGTTGTACCTTTTTTCTTAGTGTGTGTTTGCATTTTCGAGTACACACCATACCCACAATACCACATTTCAAAGACACAGACTTCAAGTACACAGATAAAATATAATTTGTAGCCCTTGTCCGAAAAGATGTACCATTTCACATTTTGCAAACAAATTATGATGAAATTTGTACCCTTTCTTTCCGCGAACAGTTATAAAATATATACACTTTTTTCCATTTCCGCGATTTTTGTTCGGTGGCAAACACAGGCGAAAAATGATCCCCTTTTTTGCAAAAATTGTGAACGAGCATGCGTATATACACACGGCCAATGTGAAGTGACAACCCCGGGCATATTTGTCACTATAAGAAATGATGATTTAAATTCGAACCCTTCAATTTTGACACAATTAGCATCCTAACGGAGTATTATACATGTATATGATAACTGGCGGGGGAGGGGACATCAAGGAACAATCCTCTCCGAGCGATTTGAAATGAATTGAGGGGAAGATGGTATAAGTCCTGAGACGTACAGCCTTTTCACACGTACCTGAAAACTCGTTTACAATCGAAAACAAAAATGATTGCAAACGAGCTGTTTTTGGTACGTGTGAATGGATTTTTCCAAAAACGATTAAAATTAAGACTGGCCAAATCCAGAAACACGATTCATGATTCGCGATCGAACGGAGTCAACTTTTGCTGTGTGAATAGTATAACCTACGTAACTGCAATCGTACTTGATTGTAATTGCGACTAGACAATCACGATTCCGCCATCGCGTTTGTAAATTTGTGCGCGTGAAAACGCTGCCTGTGAAGGGCATTTTTGTCTTAAAGAAATAGCAATTCAAATCCTGAAGGAACATTCCATGATGTTCTCGGCGACAATTATGTTTTATGTCATAGTCTAATACAAAGGTTTTTATTATTATTATTATTATTATCATTATTATGATTAGTATTAAAGTGATCCCTGTAAAGTGTCAGATATTGCACAAAATGACATTTGAGACTTCAATCCTATATCAATATCATTGTAAAATACAATTGAAAGATTTGTGAAACGGTTTGAAAGAAAACGAACACTGTTTACATAGTGAAACAAAAACGAATATTGAGTTCATATTTTATCACCGAATACTGATGGCCTGCCGTAGATTTGTCGCAGTAATAATCGTGACGATCTTGACGATATCCGCACCCGTGTATACAGACGGTACGGAAATTCATGGAATTTGCGCGCGCTCGGCTCAACACAGTCTGGTCGGGAAGGTTTCCCACGCGCGCTGGCCGGACGTGTTCAGCTACGGCTTTTTATCAAAAGCGTTAGCAACGCTTTTGTAATAATGATTTTCAATGATAAATGTCTTCATACTAAAGGGACATTTGAAAAAATCTAACCCTATTTTATTCTTCTCTTACTATAAGCTAAACAACACGGCAGGAGAGAAACGAGGAAGCTCCAAGTATTTTTCATGTATCACCTGTATCACTTTAATATCATCATTATTATTATTACTACTACTATTACTATCATTATTTATTATAGTATTATTATTGTTATTATTCTAGCACCCGATACACCTGTGTGCCCGGATGACATCCGAACAACACTAGTTATTGGTCGAAGCAACATGCCGGTGGATTGGCCCGAATAACTTCACCCGGGAATATCCACTGAGCTACAGTCCAAGTAAAGGCGGTTATTTCTTTGCTGGGACAACAACCGTTATGCTATATCGGGAGGAATATCGTAATATAAAGTGCACTTTCACCGTCACCCTTATAGGTAAGCACATAATTATTCATATCTGATGAAAGACGTTGAATCTTCTAAATTATATAATAATAGTAGAATTATATATTATGTTTGTGTTGTAATTAGCTTCGTTGAACTATTTCTTACACATACAGCTAAGGAATGTAGTTAATGTTTCTCATTTAGTAAATGTATTGTCATTATATTCCAATCGTTACTATTTAATTTAGGTGCCTTATAGGTAACCGAGCAGACCCACATTTGCAATGAACATGAATGTCCATGACGATCTAGCCGCAATACGAAAATTGGCATAAGTGCGTTTCCCATTTAATTCCATACAATCGATACTAAATCGAGATCCGCAAAGGCCGCAAATACTTATTTACTGATGCCGGTCACTCTAACAGTAGGTTGAGTGGTGGCATCTGCTTCATGAATCCCTCCCATTTTCTCCGGTCTCATGCCATGGGTAGGTACAATAAAGGTTAATATTGGAGAGGATCGACAGCAAAATGTAAACAAATGCATTTGATTGTGTGAAATTGAAGGCGTTGCATCCAAAAACGACTCTTCGTGGATATATCTTAGTACTTTACTTGACATAATCATTATGAAATTCAACATCATGTTGAAGCGTGTTAATTTGTCAAAAAAATGATGCCCCATTTCTAATGATTATGTGATAGTGGTGTGTGTAGTACCTCTCAATGTATGGGGCTTAAAATGGCACGTTGCAAGGTCGACGTTTTGCCGTTTGAGATTGTGCTATACAGGGCATACCTACACGGTCATATAGAGGGCGCTAATATGCCAGTTCTGGCCAGTTTGCGTAGGTTTAGGGAAATTTGATGCATTTTCCATACATCAAGTTTGAGAGTTTTCCTGTACTGCACACACACATGCAGCATAATCATTGCAAATGAGATATCATATTAAAGGTAAATTAACGAGCTTTCTGATAGTGCAAAACGTAATGATGATAGAGTTATGAATAATAAAACAATATCTTACCTGAATCTTGAAACAAGAAGCCGCGGTCTTAAAATTCATAGCATTAATACGCCCCCATATTCGGCTTTACTACACACACCCCGATATCATAATTATTACAGGTGATACATAATTTTAAGGAAAAATAAACATGCTTTCATATGATGCTAAATATACTAATGATTATGTAAAACCCCAAAACATCTCCTCCAATAGTCGATTTTTGATGCAACGCCTTCAATTTCACAAAATGAAATGCATTTTGCAACATTTCACTTTCGACCCTCCCCCATATTCAGCTGTACCATACTTAACCTGCTAATACAATCGTTACGGACATAATCGTATTAAAAAGATAGGCAAGTGGGCTTTAAAATGATACCAATTAAATTTGATAGGTTAAAATCATTTGAACACGCTACAATCTTGGATACATAATATTGAACATTAAAAAAACACGACACAAGATTCAAATGTCCTAACTGAATACTCTCGGCCCATTTTGCGACATTTGACCTCTGACCGTCCTACATTCTGAAACGCAATATGTATTCCCCGATTTGAAATACATGACAAATAATGTAAATTATCATGCAATGACACTAAAATAAAAAGATTAAATTTGACAATAAGAGTGATATAATCGATCAAAGTTGAGTTTCCGAATTTTTTTTGAGGGGTTTATATAAATGTATAAAAAAAAAAAATATATTTTCTATTGGGTCATCTGGTATATATTTCTTACCCTTGTCTCTTTGGTCCCTATATATGAACAGCAGTATAGTGTATAATGCCCCACAGCTGAATATGGGTTATCCAGCCGTATTTTCATCACTTGTATAATTGTTTCTTCATGTACGACTTGTAAAATTATTTTATTTGTATAATTATATGAATCTTCATGTATTGTGTTGATGCTGACTTTTTTTTATACGGAAATAAAAACAAACAATTGCAGCATAGACTTTGGATTTTGCTGCTTGGTGAGCTTTGTACACTTTACTGCATATTTCTTGTAGCCATGTGTCGTGACACTTTGTGTTTTCTCTTTATTTCTCTATTGAAGAAATTGTACTTGCTTTTCTTCTTTGAATCAGGTATCAATGCTTGTTTAACATGCTCTGCTTCTTTCTTCAGTAAGTTGGATCTATTCTTCGCTTAACTATGACTTTTCCTGTTTCTGTTTCTTGTATCCCAGAGGTTTCTTGGAGGCTTCATTAAATGCAGGTTTGATATCCTTTCACATTGTTTGTGTGTCTGTGTCGAGGAAGTCCAGCAGAGATGCAAACCTTCCTCCAATTTCTATCTCCTATCTCATATTTTGTCCTAACCTGCGGGTTTTTCAGTTTGAACACGTCATACTGTTTGGGGGTATTTATTGGGGGTCTTGAACTGAGTCGAAGGTTAGCTATCACAAGTTGGTGGTCTGTCAGTCTGACCCTATACATCTGCGCTGGGGAAGCTCCTTGAATTCCTACACCGTTCCTATACTTCTTATTGATCATTATATAATCTATCTTGTTGTGGATCTTCAGGTCTGGTGATTCCCATGTCCATTGGCGACTGAGTTTCTTCTGTTTGCACATTGTGTTAGCATGGGCGTAGCTTGCTTTTAATTTCCAGGGGGGGCTGGCGTATTTTGCTCGACTATCGGAGGCGTGATGCTAGGGAGCGGAGCGACCAAGCCCGAAGGCGCGCGAGGGGGGGGGGGGGGGGGGGGGGGGGTGAGAGGGGGTAACCCCCTGCCACGGTAGGGAGCTTTTGCAATTTTCATTCGAAATAATACAATCTGATGCATACTTTGGAAGGAAATTTGATATACTTAAATTTAAGAAAGCAAGACTTAAATCATCTCCATCATGATTAGACAGATATACAAACACAAACGAACCAGTTGATAACTCGAATACGAATTAGCCCGACAACCCGAAAGTGGGATGTTGATTGCCCGAATGTCGAATGTTGATTGCCCGAATGAGATGCTTGGCAAGTGCCCGAATGTGAGATGTTGATTTCCCGAATGTGAGATGGCGAGTGCCCGAATGTGAGATGTTCATTGCATGCCCGATTGAGATAACAATTAGTGCCGGAATGTGCCCGCCTCCTACGCCTATGTGTGTTACTGATTGACAAATCATTTACAGCGCAGAAATGTAGTAGTTTTTCTCCTCTCTCGTTAGCTATTAGCACTACAATTTCCGTAGTTGCCCATTACACTTTTCCAGTTTGTGCGATGATCTCCAACTTTGGCTTTGAAGTCCCCTATAATAAGAAGTAAGTAATTCTTGCATCCTAATTTTAATAATTTAATTAAACAGCACATAGTCACAAAGTCAATCCCTAGCCCAATTAACACACCAAGCCAAATTTATTCATGTGGATACACGTAAGAATGGAGTTGTAATTCACCTTCACAAGGAATTCAAACAAACGTTCCTTCGCACTGCGCGCGTGAGTGATCCTAATCTTTAGAGCCCCTTTTCTCATTATTCTGTAAAACTAGCCCTGCTTACTCTGCTACTTTAATCGCTTTTTTGAATATGTTATACTGGTCCAAATTTAATGAATTATGTATCATATTAAAGCTTATAGTCTACTATTTCAAGCTATGTAAAAAAGTCTTAACTCATTCTGGTCAACTTGCGGATTTGACGGTGGGCGGTCACATATGTAAATGAGTGAATACAAAAAATGAAATTACCATATTTTTTTTATACACGTTACTATAAATGCGTTCAAATTTTTGTGGCCTCCTGATGAGATGGTTCAAAATAATCTTAAAACCTGGGCCCCGCTCATGTGTTCTTAATAGGCAAATCTGATTGGTTGAAACGCGCAAATGGTCTGACTTACAATTAATTGTAACTTACCATCGATTGAATCTCTTTTTGCAACGGGGCCCAAGAATTATAATTGTTGTATTAGTTAGATAATTGTTTCCCCATACCTCTTCCAGACCCGTGTCAGCAGCTGTACACCATTCCTCGAGGACCTGGAGAAACTAGCGCCGCTGTGGACTACGTGGATTATTACACGGCCCAAGTCTTCACTGAGGACCTGTCTTTTGACCCTCCCGCCAACTCCAGTTTCTCCCTCGGCACGACTTTAGTGGCAGTGATAGATGACGTAGGGCAGACCAGGTGCACCTTCAACGTTACTCTAATAGGTATTAATGTATATTTACTATATCATTAGGTTTGACTGGAATTCATCCATTTTCATTTTGTATTTGACGTGTTTTCCCCTTTTCTTCCCGAAATTTCTCCGCTTTTACACGAAAGCAGGAGGAGCATGTGCCCCATAAGTTTTAAGCGTATGCCCCCCCCCCCCCCACCCTCTCCGGACACTCAAAATCATGCTCGTTAAAATCACCCTCAAACATTATGAACATACCTACCATGCCTACTACAAACCAGCTTATCCCTAACATTAGTATACAAACATATCAAGACGTATACATTTCTTAAATGCTAAAACTAGTCTTTGAATTTAAACCTACTGCCGGGGTCTTAGGGTGGTATTCTAATATTTGTCCTAAATATCTTACTAAGTTCTTGCCTAAGGGAGGTATTCTAACATTTTTCCTCAGTCAGAATTTCTCCCTAAGTCATGATTTTGTCCTAAATGGGTATTCCTGTATCCTTCCTAAGTCACTTCCTAATTTTTATCCTCACCTTAGGCAAGAACTTATGAAAATGTGCACATTTATGCCAATTAGCGGGACTATTCGAAAATGCATTTAGGAAATAATTTCTAGGAACGTTTCTAGGACAGCCTGACCCCTTCCCTAAATTAAACAATTAAACAATATCAGTCATTGGCTCACAGCTGCTCTGCGGGCGTGGGCCAAACGCTTACTAATTTGCATTAAAGGGGACTTAGTAGCATTGTCCAAATCCTCAAAATCCAATTGGAATTCAAGCAGTTCTCATACCTTGTTTTGTTTGTATTAACAATAAAAGCATGTGCAGGTTTCGGTTTTTCAAATTTCCATTTCGTTCAAAAGATATTTACGATTGAAGTGTTCGGATATGAAACTATCTACGGGACCTTTACAGCCATGTACAAAGTAAGTGCAATGAGTAAGTGAATATCATTTCTTTGCAAAATAACATCCAATTAACTTGAAATTTTCACACATTACTTTTGGGACATATCAGATCACACCAATACACATTTTCAACACAGTTACTAGATCCCTTTAAGATCTCATGGGAAAACCAATTTTCCTAACTTTCTGACTTAGGCAAGAACTTAGGAAGAGATTTAGGAAATATTTTAGAATACCACCCTTGGAGAGCAGCAATGTGGATTAAATGCTTTGCTGAAGGACATAAAATGGCGGGGCATTGATCGGGTTCGAACTCGGGTCCCGAGATAAGGGCCCGGATTCACAAAGGAGGTTTGTATATACAAACCATGGTTTAAACCATGGTCTTCATTTGTGGAGTGCCATTTGTAAACTAATGGAGAAAGAATGTAAACTCCTTACTTGTTAACAATGTTGATGGTACACATTTACTAAATGCACCAAATAAATGTTTGTCTTCTCAGATGGTGAAATTTGCTGGTTAGCAAGCACTCTCAGTCATATCATTATAAATTATAAATTATTTATCTTGTATACGAGCAGCATTCCATAGATGTAGACCATGGTTTAAACAATGGTTTTGGTGGGAATTGGTTCTCATGTTCACAGTATTGTTATATCCTTTCCGTACATGAAGTTATATATGTTTTCTTCTTTAAATCGTCTCTGTCTATAGGACCCACAACACCCGTGTGCCCAGATGACATCCGAGTTGGACTACAACAGGATGCAAACATGACCCAAGTGGAGTGGACGTCTCCTTCTAACAGCCTCTCACTTGCATTTCCTATGAGCTACAGTGGTGGGGTCAGTGAGGATTATTTTCCAGTGGGGACAACCAACGTCACGCTATTTCTGGACCAATATCCATCGTTCAATTGCACTTTTTCCGTCAACGTTGTCGGTTAGTTACATATACAGGACTTAAAGGGATAGAACATTTCTGGTCAAACTTAATTTTGTCGGTTAGTATATAGTATATGTTTATAGGACTTATGAATTTGAGTAAGTAAGTTATGTTATAGTAAATATGAGCCATTAATTGGCTAAACACAGTCACGTGATCTCAACTTTATTCAGTATGTACCACGGGAGAGCGTAATGTTCCACCCTTCAAAGCCGCCATTGATCGAGAAATTAAAAAATGGGAATGACCTTCGCAATTTGTAGGGCATCGGGGAAAATAACTTGTTCAAACGACACATTCACAATATGGCAGTGGTGTAACAACTTAATAAATTGCCAGTTTAAGGACCTTAAGGTGAACTTTATCATTCCCAGGGCTTTTGATTACATCAACAATTGAGACCACATCAATATCGGCATTTGTAACAGGACGTATATAAACGATGAATATAGAAATTCTACTTCTTACGCACTTATCATATATCACTGACTCATTATTGCTTTACTGCTACTTTGCTGTAGTTTTTGTCCAAATGTGCTAAAAATAAGCATCGAATACATTAGCAATTATTCGTTTTATTCACAACACTTTCACCAATCAACATCAATCTCATATTATTGAAACCATGCTTTTACTCTTTCTTATTCAAAATCTTATTAATAATTTACTTATATATTTTCAAGACAGTATGCACAGTTATTTTCCTGAATTCAATTATTCAAAGCATCTCTACATTATGCCATTTCACGTAAAAGGTTGAATTTCTTAAATATACTTATAATATAACAAATTCTTAAATTTCTACTTTTCATAAAATCAACATCAGTATGAGACATAACTATCCAACTTAAACGTTTTTTTTTCTTTCATGCACTGTCTTATACAAATATTTGTGTAGTTTAAGTAAAGAAACTTGAAGATTCTGACTTGGAAATTGATATACTACAGCAACAATATCTTTTTAACATCACACAAAATATAAACTATATATTTATTTGGGAAATTTATGAATGTATCAAAACAAAATATGTCAAGCTCGAACAACTAAATTAAGAGAGCGTGAACTCTGACCATCACCTCCCAAAACATTACACAATCCTAAGCGAGTAATTACACAAAAAAACAACTTTTACATGGTACGTAGTTTTGCCTGTTACTCAAAATACAACCACAATCATACATACAGATCAGTCAAAGCAATATCCAATTAAACTACTGTAAGATTTCAAAGAATAGTTCACGATGGCTGTATACGGTACATGTCGAAAGTATATACAAATGTTTATCAAATGCTATTTCCACAATGAGAAAAATAACAGTAATTTTTGGGAAGTTCAGAACTTGCCATAAATAAAGCTGTACATCTCGCAAATATCATTAAAAAAAATGAATTATCTAAATAAACTAGTGTCAATTTCATAATAATAGTCCAGTTTTTAAAGTAAGAAATTATCGTTTTTGTATTTCATATCCAAACGATTACTTACCAACCAGTTCTTTTTCTGACAGATCTCCCGTTTGCCTTTAGCAACAAGATGATCTTGCCGTATGTTGATCATGTTGATCATAATGCAGCTAGCTTGTAATTTTTCTTAGCTTCTTTCATCGCTTTGTACAGCATGGTGCTATTACACCGTCAGATATTACATAATTATCCTCTTCTATTCCTAAATTCTATGTGCATGGGTACCTTTCAGGTGTTGAGTTTCTTAGCACTCTCGCTCTGGTGTGGTATGTGGTACATTTCACGATGATTCAAAGTTAAAGTTAAAGTTCAATTTAATATTATTGTCCATAGGGAAATTTGTTGTGTTACATGGAATTAGGAAAACAAAATATTTACAATACATTAACGTAATTCATAAGTCTTTTGATAATTTGTTCGGTTTAGCAGCATTCTTGCAAGTTGCGCTGTGTGATCCTGCAGCTGCATGCAGCTGATATGGATCTGTCAACCGCATGTTGCTTCAAGTTAGGTCCAGCTTCTCGCGAGCCAGATCGAGAACCAGCATGTCGGTGTTCTCCTCACCCGTGTTCTCAGGTTTGCAGCAGACACGAACACATGTTATGTCGGGACTATTACTCTGCCTCGTTGGAATCCTGCTTTAGCTTGTTAATACTGGCCAGGCTGTTTGAATTAACGATTGTATTTCTTAGTAATAAACCGAGCATTGTTTTGTGTATTATTAATTTCTACCTTTTCTAATTTGTGCAATTGTCTTTACTTCAAACTAGCTCTTACGGTTCCCATTTGCCCTGATATTCGTGCGGGCTTGTTACCCGGTGAGGAGTCCCGTGCCATCAACTATACTTTACCTGACAACCCAGACGCGGACCTTTATCCACTCCAGGTTAATGATGGGAGAGAAAGTGGAACGGTCTTTGCATCTGGTGAAACCCAAGTATCGGTTGATACCCCACTTATTGGCAACCTCTGCGACTTTTCTATCTGGCTAGTACGTAAGTATAAATTTGTTTCGTTCTAAAAGAGTATTTGACAGTGTTATCAATCAAGGTCCCTTCTTAGACTATAGGCGCACAGAGACGGGACGATGCACAATATACATATGAACCAGTTACGGTACATGGGCGTCGATTACGGGGGGGGGGGGATATGTACCCCCTCCCAATACTTTTAGGTGGGGATGGCCTGTATTATCTCCCAATTTGGGGGGTAAAAAATATAAGAGAAGATGAACATTAAAGTGATATTGCCGCTCTCATACATTATTTGAAAGTTGATAAAAATGGTCTTCTTTGAACAACAAACAGTATTGAGACTGCTAAACTGCCCAGGTACAAAATCCTCAGAGGGATGTGTCCCCTGGACCCCGT
Source organism: Echinarachnius parma (assembly GCA_037951105.1). Lineage (NCBI taxonomy): Eukaryota > Metazoa > Echinodermata > Echinoidea > Clypeasteroida > Echinarachniidae > Echinarachnius > Echinarachnius parma. The sequence goes on along the minus strand of JBAMJV010002584.1, from coordinate 65,882 downwards.
TACGGCCCTTAAACCCGCTCCCCTCTACCCACTCATTCAGGACTTCTCGCAATGCCCACTAAAATTGAGCTTTAATAACCTATTTTGTCCCATATAAACTTCATCGTACTGGATATCAAACATACTACTTGCTACAGTAACTCCTTCTGGACCTCAATTGAGATCCCAAATGTAGGTATTCCTTGACCGATCCCATTCAATTTCAGGGTTAGTTAAAGGTGCTTGCAATATGCACTAAATGAAGCCTAGGAAGTGTCTCATTTTGTATCCAGATCTTTAAATTTCTGAACAGCTAAACTCCAAAGCTTAATACGGGGGCTCTAGCTAGCTGCCTCGTAGACTCCAACAGTTCAATAAGTTCAAGCGCTTGCCAAGTGTCCTACGTGCACACAATGACCATTGACCTTATGTTGTGCCTCCCCCCTCTCGTCATAAAATCCTTAGCACGCCATATCTTCGCCGCAGATGGTTGCCATGACTTATTATCCCCCCCCCCCCCCCAATATGCCCAAAGGCGAGAAGAAGTCAACGCCTATGATACGGTACATACCGATCGAAGTTGACGTCATCATTTGCGACTGTGGCTCATCACCACAAACTATAGCAAACCTAGTACGAGATCTGGCCCTGACAGGATCTAGTAACTTTGTTGACATATGCACCAACTGACGAACATGACGAAGGGTTAATAAAATGTTTTTTTATGCCTCCGCCAACGAAGTGGCCGGAGGCTTTATGTTTTCGGGTTGTCCGTCCGTCCGTCCCGTTTTCGTTCTCGCGATATCTCAAGAACGGTTTGACGGATCAATTTCAAACTTGGTATGAGTGTACATATTGGGGTGACAATGATCTGATTAGATTTTAGGGGTCTTGAGGACAAAGGTCAAGGTCACAGGACTCAATATATATGCAAAAATGCCTCGTTCTCGCGATATCTCAAGAACCAGTTGACGGATCAATTTCAAACTTGGTATGAGTGTACATATTGGGCTGACAATGATCTGATTAGATTTTAGGGGTCATGAGGTCAAAGGTCAAGGTCACTGGACTCAATATATATGCAAAAATGCCTTGTTCTCGCGATATCTCACGAACCGGTTGACGAATCAATTTCAAACTTGGTATGAGTGTATATATTGGGGTGGCAATGATCTGATTAGATTTTGGGGTTCATGAGGTCAAAGGTCAAGGTCACTGGACTCAATATAAATGCAAAAATGCCTCGTTCTCGCGATATCTCAAGAACCAGTTGACGGATCAATTTCAAACTTGGTATGAGTGTACATATTGGGCTGATAATGATCTGATTATATTTTTGAGGTCATGAATTCAAAGGTCAAGGTCACTGGACTCAATATATATGCAAAAATGCCTTGTTCTCGCGATATCTCACGAACCGGTTGACGAATCAATTTCAAACTTGGTATGAGTGTACATATTGGGGTGGCAATGATCTGATTAGATATTGGGGTTCATGAGGTCAAAGGTCAAGGTCACAGGGATCAATTTGCAAAAATATCTTGTTCTATTTCTCAAGAACTGGTTGAAGGATCAATTTTAAACTTGGTATGAGTGTACATATTGGGGTGGCAATGATCTGATAAGATTTGGGGGGTCATGAGGTCAAAGGTCAAGGTCACAGGACTCAATATATATGTGAAAATGGCTTGTAATGGCAAAATCTCAAGAACTAAATGTCAGATTTCAATCAAAATTGGTACCTGAATGTTTCTTAGGGAGCCAATTTAGCCATCAAAGGTTGGGGTCATATGGTCAAGGTCACAGGACCCAAAATATATGAAAAATATAAACAAATTATTAATTCAGTGCATATCAATTTAGGTTGGATATTCAAATCGCGTGATAGCGGAGGCATAATTTTCGACTGCGCGCAGTCGAAGATCCATCTAGTTTTCTTCTGTTTTCTGATATGTCCACTGAGTGATGAATGCATTCCATGGTAAATGAATGTCATATGACCGAGTCATAAGTAAAAATGCAAAGTGATATTTGCTTTACTCACTGCACTAACTTTGTTGAAAGTCGAACACAGTTGAAAGTGTCCTAGTCATCGAGACTTTCAAATCCAAAAACTTCAATCATAAATATCTTTTACGAAAGAGAAATACAGCGAGGTATGTGAGAACGACTAGGGTTATAAGTAATTTGTTTTGTGGATTTGGCAGTGACCTTAAAGCAGCAATCAGTGCTGCCATCAAGACATGATGACAGAAAACAGGAGGAGCTGTGTAAAATCCTGACAGATTTGAAGATTTGATGAATATACGATGGACAAAAAAAACAAAAAACAACACCACAGCATTCATACGAAAACAACTCGATAAATAAACAAGATAATGCATATTACGTGGACGTGTTTTGGCGCAGAGCGTATCAATGATAGACACATCTAGTTAGCTCTTTCTACAAGATACATTCAACTTATTGTAAATTGTGTTTCTTGACAATCACAATATTATCCCTTTGTACATCCAGGTCCTTCGCAACCGATCTGTCCTCGCGACCTTCTGGTCAGGGTGGAACCTGATGAGATCGGCGCAATCGTCAACATCACGCTTCCAGATGCCAATGTCGACACCGATGTATTCCCGTTGATTCTAAGCAAGCCCGATGGAACTACTTATCCCCTAGGCATAAGTGATGTGACCGTATCTGTTATGTGGTATCCAGAGATGAATTGCAGTTTCCCTGTCCGAGTTGCGGGTAAGTAATGTAATATACACTGTATTATCATCAGTATCTTCTCAAATATAGTCAAATCATTATCAGGTTTGACTTTATACAATAACATAATTATTCAACTGATGTGTATTTCTACCTCAGACCTGTATATGATGGCAGCTTGATTCGTGATCATTTACGATATTCTACTTGTTCTGTAAGATCGTTACCTCAGTTATGAGGCAAATTGGTTCAAGGTTCAATACATCATGCTGCCTGGAAAATACTGATCATTATAATCCTGCTTAATCATAATACCTACCTTTTATATTTCACAAGTGAGAAGTTGTTTTCATCACATAATATAAAGTGGTTGTCTACATGTTTTGTCTTGTCCAAATATTTCACTTAGCTCAAACAACTCCACTGTGTCCACCCGACATCCGAGTAGTTCTAGTTCACTTTAAGGGGAACCAAACGCTGGCATTTTCGCTTACTGTTACTGATATGTGCATAATTCCCATAACTTCTTTTCGTATATTAAATGGGTATCATTAATAATGGAAACAATCCATGTTTTTAAAATCACTATAATCTGTTTTGCCTGAACACTGGAGGCTGCCATGTTTTCCAACTGTACCATATGAAACGTCATCTGACCTTACACTAACAAAAGCGGGTTACGTAACCAGTAACCACTGACATGGCGGCAGATACAACAGCGGTTACATAACCCGCTTTTGTTAGTGCACGCTCAAACGCGATCGGATGACGTTTCATATAGTACAGTTGAAAAACATGGCAGCCTCCAGTGGTCAGTCAAAGCAGTTGATAGTGGTTTCATAAACATTGAATATTTCCATTATTAGTGATACCCATGAGGAAATATAGGTTTAGAAGTGACAGGAATTATGCAGTTACAGTGAGCGAAAATTCCATTGTTTCACTCCCCTTTAAAGGGGACCACCAGGCAAAGGACAACATATTATTATATGTTTTGGTACCGTTTTGTGATATCAAATAGATACCCAACATTTTGCAAAGGGTTGTGTGATTCATAAACAAAGCAATTAATCTCCACCACTTACGGAACCACTGCTATTCCCTGGTTCCACACGGGCCAAGCATTTGCGAGTGCGCCAATGCTTTCACGCGTACGTCAATAAAATCCCGGATGATTCGTTCGCTCTGCACAGAGCGCTCTGGCTCTGCATACATGTAGTCTACGCAATTCAGACCGCATTAACGCATGGTTGAGAATGGTGATGCGTTTTCCAATTATATATTTTTTTCTAAAAACATATTTTTGTGAACTTGTTGAAGGAATGGAATACTAAAGGTGTTACCTTTCTATAATAAGAATATTATTTTTGGGTGGTGGTACCCTTTAATAACAAATCGTCCCTATTTGTCTTCTCAGCTCCAACAACTCCAGTCTGCCCGCCCGACATCCGAGTAGTTCTAGCACCAGGGGAGTCCCGAGCCCAGGTCGACTGGACCATCGCAGAAGATAACAACGACACAGACGTATTCCCTCTCCTCACCAGTGGCGCTGCGAGTGGTGATTTCTTCGATCCTACAACAACGGAAATAACGGTTTCTCGTGAGGGCTACCCCGACGCCAACTGCGTGTTCACAGTACGAGTTGTCGGTGCGTTTTCTTTGCTTTCATTTGATAGGGAAGGTGGTTTACGGCATTCTCTGCCGAGACGTACCTACAGCTTGACTAAAAGAACGGACAATATGCAATCGCATGGAGCATCTGTTCTTTTTAGTGATGCCGTGGGCATGTCTTGGTAGCCGATTGCTTTTGTTTCTTGTGATAAATTGAACCATTTTTGATAGCCATCAATGAATAACATAATAATATAATACAATTATGTTGGTATTCTGTATCAGCATAATTATTGTTTCTTAGTCATCAGGTGAAGGATACATTATTTTATGGAAAGCTTTGCAGAAAAGCTGCTTGAAGCTAAATGATGCAAATAATCTACGAACAATTTTAGATATTGGTCCTTGCAATAACTAAGGTGACCCCAGCCGGTGACATATTACTGTCCAACCTGCAAATTGTATTCATACAGAAAATGCTATATATATATATATATACCTTTATTATTGTTTTGCTAAAAAACATTACAGCATTGAAATACGTAAATACTCTTCGTCGTTATCCACCCCAATATTGTGAAAATTATAACTTGATAAATTAATTATTTAATTAATTATTTATTTGCATATAGTACGTGTCTATTGCCTTGTATTTGGAATAGCGAGTTATTGTTCTAACATGGACGACTACTGATTGCTAATGAACTTTAAAAGAACCGATTACATTATAACAACTGCATTATTGTCTCTCTTTCTTTCGTATTACATATTTTCGTTCAACACAGAAACATGTCGAGTCCCAGAATATGATAATCTAGTGATAGGGAACTGCACTCGGAATCTTGCTGTGGAAGTTGGTACTACTTGCCAGTATTGGTGCGACGCCGCCTTGGGATACACATTAGACGGGGAAGCTCTAGCTTTGTGTCAAGCGCAGTCCGTGTTTTCTAGTTCAAACCAGTTCTGCCGAAGTAAGCTCATAATTTTCAACGTGCACTTTTCATTAAAGTGATCCATTAACTTCATAAGCTTCAGATTTAACTTCAAACGTCATATGCGAGACTTCATTCATAATCGCACATCATCGTATGATTATTCTAAATGAAAATGTGAAAATGTCTATTAGTCATAAAACATAACACTAATGCCTGTTTTATACCTAGTATAGTGGACAGATTTATATCACTTACTAATCATTGATTTGGACTACACTTAAAAAGCGTTCCAGCACCCTTTTCATTCAATCATAAATATCTTTAAAGTAGGGCGACAGTTGATTAATCCAAATTATAAGCCGAATAAGGTACAAGAGTATGACAGCACCAATGTTTTTTGTTGAATTTGACACGTTTATGGATGATCACCTTAAAGATACCCTTAATAGAGATTATGATCATTACTGACATGACTTAAAATCAGTGCTTAACACGTTGAGCAAACCTTACACTGTACAATGCAAAGCAAAGTGTACATAGATTTGTTGGTACGTTTGTTGTAACGTAGGATTATAAAATACTTGCATTTATGTTTGAATTTCATAAAGCATTATAGTTGAAATACTTTCTAATCTGATTACATGTATATCTACATAATTCAAAATTAGGGATGAATTAGAGACATTTCATACCATGCTTGGCGGAATAAAATGCCACTTATTCATTACATCCTTTGTTAAGGGAAGCCTTTGCATGTGCTATAATATATCATGCATTATTTGACACGCTCTAAAATGTGAAATACATTTTGATTTGGCAAATAATTCAGAATTACCGAATACTCAGTTCCTTATGTATTCACCATCACAATGACGTAATCAAAATCTTACTTATGTTGTTACTTTCTCCTTTAGATATTACATGTCAAGTTCCAGACTATGACCAGCTGCTAGTATCTAACTGTAACCGACTTGCAGATGTCCTTCTAAACGCCACATGTGATTTCTCCTGCGATGCTCGAGGACTCGCGTTGGAAGGAAACAGCCAGGTGACTTGTATTGGTGACGGGGAGCTGTCGAGTACCACCCCCACTTGCCGCAGTAAGTATTTCACCCTTCTTCATTGAACAATGTGATCTGGTCAAGGGGTCAGAGCTCTGCTCTTCACATTTATCAGGCCGGGTTCGAAGCAATGATGCGTCTATCGGATGGTGACGATAAAGGGCGGTCCCAGACGTAAATATACAATATTATTGAACGCATCTGTAGAAACCAAACAACCAACCCTTGATCCATATATGCAGTCTATTTTTAAAAGGGTTAAATTATGTACACTTCATATCTGCTTCTCCTTCATCTTTATTGAAAGCATTTTTGTTGTACGCTACTTCTAATAGATGTTTGTTTCTTTACATAGAGTTATTTCTCAGATAATATTCCTGACGTAAAGATCAGATCAGTTTTTAATTTATATTCATGCTGAATTGCCTCCTTGGTTGAGGAGCAGTTGCTGTAACAAACATAAAGATGATAAGCGGTCAATTCAGCTTCACCTCTTTCAGCAGCGTCTCAATGACTACTGCCGCGGAACACCCCTATCTAGCTCTACAAAGCTTCGGGAAACCATTATCCAATGACAATTATTCATTGATTTTCCACCGTGACATTTCTTTTGCAACAACTATCGATGTTTGAGAGACCGAATTTGCCTTATTCTGCAGGATACACTTTGTTATTACAATTGATACATTTACAAATTAAAAATCCAGTAATGTAACAGATAAAAGGCAAATCTCGTTCGACGTTGCCTGATATCTATTGTTACTCATATCGCTCCATGATATTAAAGATGAAAGGTTTGTTTTCACTCTTTATAACGCTTTTCATAATTCATCCATACCCTGGACAGATATAACTTGCCTTCTCCCGGTGTATGATGACACGTTGCTAAGCAACACCTGCTTCTCCGGTCAAGAGGTCCTCGTGGACTCACAATGCATCTTTGGATGTCGTGAGGGGTACAGACTTGCACAAGGAAGCTTATATCTAACATGTGATCTTAGTGGTCTCCTCTCCAACGTGTTCCCTGTATGTGAAAGTAAGTGACTCATAAATGTGCTCTATCAAAATGCATTTCCTGAAAATAAATCTTATCATAATATTATTATTGATAACATTATTTAGTTTTGTATTTCCTTTCATACATCATGTGTACATCCTTTTTATGCTTATTGTGATTGGTCTGAAATGTTGAGAGTTACATCGAGATTTCAGGTCTTAATGACAGTGTAGTTTGGGGAGACATTTCAAAAACAAGTGTGTTCCTTTTATCATTGCCAAAGCAATGATGTTATAGGTATACATATTGTAATCCGGAGACACTTATGGGAAAAGGCAAACTGCTTTTCATTTTGGAATTTCATACCATCTGACTAACAAACCTTTTTTTAGTAACTCGTCAAACATTCCCATTAACAAACTTTTTTTTCTGATTAAATGACTCCTTGTAAATGAAATCCATATTTTTGTTTTTATTTTTCTCACACATTGTCAGGATTGATACAAAGTATCCTGATTGCAACATACAAGGGAAGACAAAGTCGTTATACAAAAATGGTACAATTATAAATCCATAAAATGGTACAATCATACATGGTAAAAGCTGGTCTTCCACAACACTCTCTCTGTCTTGGAACAATTCAAACATACACAACATTAAATATATACATAACTACACACTTTATACAATAAATCAACTATACAGTTAGTATAATCTTATAGATTAGCTTAAGATGTATTCGATTAAATGACTAATTGAAACGATCTTTGCTATTTTATATCGCTCGACAGTTATCACATGCCCACTGCGGTATGACAGTCAAGTTTTGCAAGGGAATAATTGCACTGCAGGATCAGACATAGAATACAGTTCATCGTGCGATTTCCGATGTCTGGATGAAGAATTGATGACGCAAGGAGATAACCTTCTTACATGCCAAGCCACAGCGACCTTAAATGGATCCTTTCCAACTTGTGTCGGTAAGTTATGAGTCCACATGCAGGCGAAGGGAAAACTAAGAATTATGGTTCCACGATACTTTAAGATCCATGCAGATACGAAAATGTACTCACTATAGGTACATCAATGGAACATTAATAGATGTTTTTATTTACTGAAAATGTAAAGAGAGACATAATAAAATGTATGCGACGACACAGTTTATTTATGGAATAATTGTTTTTCTGACAAATAATTGTATTATTTTAACATTTCAATTTCAATTTATTGAAAAATACCATAAACAAAACGGCAAAATTTTCTGTCTTGACTAATTTTGGGGCAATATAATTACGCTTATACTTTTTCCATTTGACATAATGTTCATTAACTGTTTTTTAGCTGTACTTCTTACTTACATGTACTTACTGCCTGTTATGCCTACTGGCATATAGGTCCGCAACAATAGTCTACCCGGCACTCCTTCCGATCCTGGGCCAGTCCCTGGATTCCTAGATGGTTCCCCATGTGTGGTTAAGGTCTTTCATTTCCCCTTTTTGTTAATTGTATAAATTAGTATTTAGGCAGCAGTAACCTTAACTGGTTTAACAATTCTTAACAAAATGTACTGTAATTAATTTGTACAATATGTAAATATTTAAATCTTGTAATTCATGAGCAATTCGGTTGTGAAACTGCGAATCATGAAATGAATAAAATACCATCTATATAATTATATATATCTCCAATCTCTGACCCTCTGTGGCATTGCACTGTATATCATGATCTCGAGTAAACTGTTCGATGAATCAATCACGCATACGTTTGTAGGCACTAGAAGCGAGGAGCAGTTGCGCGACTAAGGTAGTCCCGAGCGGTTATACACAACTCTATCGCTTATCGAAAAGACACAGTGTGCAAGCAATTACAATACAGGATACTATGCACGCACGCACGCACGGCGTCGTGCTTGGCTACTAGTTTATCCATATACATTATCAATCTTCTGTATTTTTAACCTGATAATATAATAAGGGACAGTATAGGTACCTGACAAAACAAGGTAATTTTCATGATCCAAGTCAGCAAGTGGCTTCGATGTAACGAGGTTCCACTTTATTATGAAGTAAATATCCACAGGAAAGGCATATACAGGGCTCCTTCAAAATTATATAATATAATACTAATATAGGATGTTGTAATTCTTTCTCTTTGATTGTAGTTGATTGTACCAAGAATCCTTGCAGAAATGGAGTAAACTGTGTAGAGAACACATGTATCTGCGCGAGCGGATACACTGGAATCAAATGCGACCTTGGTGAGTTATGTTACAGAATGTCTGCATTTTTAATCCAATGGCTGTATAATTATATACCCAGTCGGTGTCGCCGGAAATAAGAACACAGGTTTCTCTCCTGAGCGCGGTGGGTTGCCTCATCCAGTGTCTTGATGGGGATACTACACAAGTACAAATAACAGTTTTGGGAAAGTTACCGAAAGCATTTATATTGGCCAAACTAATTGATCAATATTGTTGAATAAGTAAAAAAAAAGGGCTCGTGTGGTAAAATCCGAACCTTAGTATTGTTAAAGGGATAGTTGAGTTTTGGTCAAACTGAATTTTATTAACCAAAACCTGCACCATTACAGTACAAACTAAAAGTCATGACTCCACCATGCTCGAAAGGTATATACAATTACTAACGACTAAGTCAAAATCTGGTTATCATTCAAAAATTTCCGTTACAACTCAAAAGAGCGCTCTTTAAAAGAATCATTGGTTTCAACCATTTTTCATACAAAATTATGCATGTGATGGCTTGTTAAAATAATGATTAAATAGAGATATCAACAACTATTCAAAAACCTCTTTTGATTTTGTTTAAAAAGAAGTGTATATAATATTTGTAACGTATACATGGTATACATATTTCGTTTTAATGTGTAGTTGATTGTAGATTGAACCCCTGTCTGAACGGAGCTACATGCACAGAGAAGGTATGCATTTGTTCTCCGGGATATGAAGGGCACTTCTGCGGAACTGGTAAGTATAAAACGTTTTGTTTATTAATATTTATTACAGTCTATTAGCCTTTTAAGAAATGTAATATAATAATATAATTGTGTTTTCCTATAGTGATCCCATCATTCTAAATTTAGGGATGTTGCCGATGACTTAACTTGTAGTTTTGCTTTATATAATTATGTTCCACTCGGGTTAAAGGAATTAGGATGTTACTGATTCAATTATTTCTTACACGAAATGTCAGGCGAAAGATATGGAAGCATTTCTATGTGTACGTCATCTTTATGGTGCAAAACATGCACACTCGCAACATATTATACCATGTATTTTGTTAGGGGAGCCCCTTATGAAATACTACAGTGCCTATGATACAGATCTGAAATACCTGAAATAACAAAATGGCGTTGCTCTTCGACTCTCCCTTCAGATATCAACGAATGCCAACGGGGTGACCCGTGCCAGACGGCAACCCAACCAATGATTTGTATCAACAGGAGGGGTTCATACAGGTGTGACTGCAAGGAGGGGTACACCATGGCAGCTGACAGTTCTTCTTGTCAATGTAAGATATATGTTTAGTTATGTCCTGCTTCATCTTGAATTATGATTCAAGTATTCTTACTTGAATTACTTATTATCTTTTTTGTAACGTTTAAATAATTGTATAATATGTACTGTTAATGTCAAATACATTTTTAAAAATTCTAATAGGCCCAACAGTTTTAGACGTAACTGCATGTTGCGGACAATAAATACAACCTTTTGTCAAGGCCCCTGCACCATGTACCTTTTGTTATTTTATATTGGGAGTGCGTACGAATAGTGTGACGTCATAGCTATGTATTGCTATGGGTAACATATTGTTCTAAACAATTTCAGGCAAGTCAGACATTTCTGACTGCGAGGTTGCAAAGAAGCCAACCCCAATCCACTACCAAATGCCAGAATCAAAGGACAAGTTGTTTAATAGAACAATTATTATGCTGTAACAAAAGAATGTCACATCACTACTTCGGTACACTAATTATGTGCTGTAGAAGAAGCGTTCCGTAATATTTGTGATTAATCAGTCGGGAAAATCAGGATAGGATGACTATTTAGAATCCTAATGTATTCTAATGCTATATAGTTTTGTACATAGCAGTATTACTCTCCAGAGCATTCAATTTCTCTGACAGGCCCCTTATGTGTTTTTCCCTCACGAACATGATCTGAGTAAATCATTTCACTAATCGTTTTCAGCCTCGTGTTGAGAATAAAATATAGCACTAGAATATACTAATGTGAGCTATTTTTAACTATTGTTCAAAAGTTTTATTTGAGTTATTCTCAAGTTAATAATTGTCATTTCGTCTCTCTCATTGTTATACTCCTATTGTTTTAGTGACTCCCACTGTGTACTGTGTCAGCAACTATTGCCTGAATGACGGCGTGTGTATCCAAAACCCAACGACCATCAGTTGCCAATGTCAACCTGGCTTCATTGGCTCGAGATGCGAAATAAGTGAGAATATACCCCACAGTCATTTTTAGATTTTGTTTTACATCAATGCTTTTGTGAGGGGATCTGTGCTAATCCCCGTGGTCTTGTTGTCTCCCACTGTTCATTATAGCACTAGTTACAAGGAGAGTTCAGTTTGGTTTAGAAGGCGCTTCAAGAATTATTTTATTTGTGAAATAATGACAATCTAAGTTTTAAATTTAAAAGAGCACGCGCATGATGTTAAAGACGAAATCAAATTTGTTTGATCAAAATCGGTTCAGTAACGGCTGAAATATCCATAAATATCTGCGATTTGAATGTTAGGCCCCCAATATTTATTTAATAATTTAAGAAAATATTTAAAATGCCTACACATTTTCGGAAATATATCAAAATGGCGTTTAAATTGATTTTGGTGATCTCTATTTTCAATCATTATCTTAACCAAACATCACATTAACAATTTTGATAAGAAATGGTTGAAATTTTCAGTTGTCTCTCTTGTGTTCATGGCTGCTTTTTGAATGAGAACAGCCCTCTTAATTAACAGTTTAGCATGTTTTTCTACCATTCGAGCATTGTTGTGTTATAACTATTAAGTTTTGTTATATCTCTATGACTATATATCGTATAACGTACAAGTTTAGTTTACTCAAATTCAGATTGGCCCGTTTCATTAAACTCTTGCAATTGTTGTAAGTGTCCAATTATTGTAACTAGTAAGTCAACAACCAATCAGCATGGAACAATGCAGCTGTTGCCATGGTAGTTACAATAAATGGACACTTACAACAATTGCAGAAGTTTTATGAAACGGGGCCCAGAACTGTGGTGCGTGTGTCCCAATATTTTTGGGGAACTGATATAGCGAACTACTCGTCTACGCCCAATTTTGTTTTATATCCCCAATATCAATCATGTCTGTTTAGCAGTTGCAGAACCTCGATTCCAATAAGCGGTTGTTTATCAGTATATATGAAATACGGTATTAAGACAATGCCCATTAACACTAGGCAATCAGCTAGCTGTCGTACATTGTTCAACCGATCGGCAAGTAATGTCCAAATAAATGTTTCTAAAATTCGGGTCTTGGGTTACTATCAAAGTAATTGTCGTTGGTCACGGCTTTGTTTTAATGTCTGAAGTCGGCGTTTTGACGTGTTTCTTGGTGGACCTGATAAAAGATCTCTTTTACATATCGAGCAATACACTGTCGCCTTCCTCTTCGAACATTTATGTAAAAGAGCCTACTAAACCTAAACCAAACTTGTCCATAAAATCATAGATCAAACGTGTGGTGGAAGCGTTTGCAATCGAGCGGAGGACTGCGTAAATGGACAGTGTATGTGCAGAGAAGGGAACCTCATTGGTGGACTATGTCAAGGTAAGACAATGGATTGGAGAACACAAAAAGTATAGTAATTCACCCTATAAAACAACTCGTAGTTTCATATTCATAACAAGTTTTGTCTGGCCAAGATATGTTTATGTTAGTTGGGTAAATTTTATGTAAAATCAGAGGTCACCATAACTTCATGGTTAACTGAGCACACTACAAAATGACCACAATTCTCAATTCACAAAAGCAATATATTTATTCAACCACATACGTATTTCACAACCATGTATAGTCGTGACATTTGGTAATTTTGTTTTTAATCTGTGGCTCTGTCAGCGATGAAACGATGGATATCTGTTACTTTCACACAAAAGTTACATAATAACTGTAATATAGTTTTGTGAAGGACTCATTTTTGAAGAAAATTAATTATTTAGGGGAACTAATTTTTGGTGTTGTGTAATTTAGTTCAAAATCGTTTGGAAAATAATATATATATGGTACAAAATTTGTCTAGAACAGACGCTATAAAACAAATTCCAGACTTCTATCAAAATCACCTGGGTATAATCCATTGTCCGTTACTTCACACTTGATTGTATTGATAGTAATGAGAGTAGTTTAAAACGACCCAGCATTATAATATCGCTGTGTTGCAAAGCAAAAATTGTGTCAGTAAACGTGATGGTAAAGTCTTCAGGGATGAGTGAGTTATTAAAGTTAACATAAGTTAAGTTAATAATAATCTCAAACATTATTGTGAAGTCTACATAGATAACTATGAAGTAAAATAGGTGTCACATACACAAAGGAAAACGTATATACACTGCAAAAACCAGAGTGTCCAAAATCTTACACCGCTTTAATTTTTACAGTGTACAGATTACGGTAATAATAATAAACTAATTAATGCATAAACGGTCTTCGCAAAAACTGTTCGTGCCCTTTTGTATAATCTTCCTTTATTTTTTGTTTTACTTATTGTTCCATAAACTAAAAATTTATTTGACAGAATCTTGCCAGCCGCCATGTAGCGATTTCTCTACGGAATTCTGCGATGCGTACACGCGTAAATGTGTGTGTCGAAACGGCAACAAGAAGAAGCAGGGAGGCAGTCTCGAATGCAAGCCAGGTAAATCTTTGGTAATAATTATTGTTGAATTAAAAGGGTGCAACATTTGACTTTTACACCGACTTTTGTATTATTTCATGGACGAAATTGGGCGCAGGGGAAAGTTCTTCCTTGGGGGGCTGAGGTCTATTGCTCAAATTTTCGAATTTTCACCTGACAAGCAAAAACGAAAAACAAAGGTTTCGGCTCTTTGATGAACGAAATTACATTACGTTTTTAATTGTTTAGTAAAAAATAACACGTTTTTGCCCGAATATGAAACGGTTTTGCGCGAAAATAAAATGACACTGCCCGAATGTAAGACTGATTTTGCCCGAATATCACATGATTTTGCCCGAATATCACATTATTTGCTCGAATTTAAGGTGCGTTTTGCCCGAATATGTCAGTCTTCAAATCTTCAGAGGGCCCTTCAGCCCCCGCCTCCTACGCCCAGGAAGATCCAAATATGATGAGAGTTATTCTTCGAAAAATGCATTCAAAAGAAAATCTAACTGAAAAATCAACATTGGGAATGCCTCATTAATTGCATATACACACTTAAATCTAAGATGGCTGTCCCTAATATGGATATTATTTAGTATACTTGTTTCACAGAGGCTATATAATCTCTTTAAGCTATAAGCGCCTTTTAACATGTTGTATATGTGAATAAAGGATATTTAAAATTGGATTAGCAAGTAACACTTATGATGTCTTTGTTAATAAAAAGTATATCATTTTGTTTTACAAATAACCCATCCAATGTACAGTTCGTCGCAAGTTCAACGTCTATTTCGCAATTATCCGGATAAACAATGATCCTGCTGCCTTTACCCCAGCATTTCTCAGTCCTGGAAATACCCTCTATCAGAATGCAGCTAGGATCATCCAAGAAGCAGTACGTTTGTTTTCCACTTATCACAATAAATAAACCCAAAACAAACACAAATCCCCCTAAGGCTAAACTACTTCTGGAATTCATAAGCAAGACGTTCTTAAATCTTAAAGAAAACAAAACATTTATATGGAAGTTAAATAATCTATGTGTGAAAATAATATATATCCGTTACTCCATGATGACTGTCTGGGTACAAACCAAAGACAAAATTACCACATTTCAATATGTACCAAAGTAATGTCAATAATTTTGTTTATAGAGAATTGAGAAATCTCAAACTGCATATTATGTATAAAAAGAGGTAACTAAAATGTGCAACATAATGTACACTCAATATTCAAAAGCTATAATTAATCGAGCATGATCATGATGATAGGACTATTTAAAGAAATCATGATCACGATTTATTTTCCTGTTATTTGTGTGAAACTTTGTTGAACATGTGGAAATAAATAATAATAATAACGTACATTTATATTTGCCCAGATACTATATAGATATACTCTACTGCGCAGATTCTATATAAATATACTCTACTGCGCATTACATAATAATGATGATACAAATAAAATGAAATGAAAAACATTCCTCCAGGTTTTCAAGATCTTGGAGGCGTTCGAACTAACCGGAATGATCAACTGCGAAGTCACTAGCTTCTTCAATGGTAGTCTAGGGGTCAACGTAGTGGTGAATGTAGAGGCGACGTTCAGTGGGGATCAAACCGTGATTGAGAACACACTCAACCAGGAGGCAACGACCAATGAGATGCATCTCTGGGCTGATGATACTGACCTGCTGCTATCGGAACAGCCAATCGTCACTACAGGTAAGTACCTCGGCCACATTCATGACATTGGCCTGAACCGCCACCATAAGTTTAGGTACAGTTTCTCTTTTACAAAGATCGTTATTACTTAATTATTGGAGGCTTCTATGTACTAAAAGTGGTTTAATATGTCGTTACTATATTCATATTCACATCATGCAATCAAGTAATAACAGGTTGCTTTTATGGACACTAATTGGGAATAAGTGCAATTCTATACTTCGCACAAAAAGTTCCGCAATCGAGGTTTGCGCATTATTAACTTTTCTATTAGGTTATTACCACTCATAAATTTGGTATCATTAAAAAGCGTGAATTCTCCCCTTTACATTGATATAACATTTGCTATGAGTATTTTTTCATGGAATGTGCATTGCATTCAAATGTAGGGCAAAGTCAAAAGTGAATTGTTTCAAAATGCACTAACTTTGTCAACAAAGGGCCTTCCTTTTGTTTGAAGATTAAAACGTGGCTTAAATGCCTATTACGTTATCACCATTCATAAATCTGGTATCATTGGAAAGCGTGAATCCTCCTCTTTACATTGATATAATATTTGCTATGGATATTTTATCATGGAATGTGCATTACATCCGAATGTAGGGCAAAGTAAAACATGAAATGTCGCAAAATGCACTGATTTTGTCAACAGTGTGCCTTCCTTTTGTTTGAAGATTAAAACGTGGCTTGAATGCATGACCACCTCACCCCCATTCAAGCCAAGGAAGGCACACTGTTGACAAAATCAGTGCATTTTGCAACATTTCACTTTTGACTTTGCCCTACATTTGGATGCAATGCACATTCGATGATAAAATATTCATAGCAAATGTTATATCAATATAAAGGGGAGAATTCACGCTTTCCAATGATACCAAATTTATGAATGGTAATAGGGTAATAAAAGTTATTAATGCGCAAACCTCGATTGCGGAACTTTTTGTGCGAAGTATTTATACAGAACCAATGAGAGGCTGCTCGACACACTCGGCCGCAATCTAAAATACATTCCTGTCGTTGATGAAGTTCAAATGGTCATAATTTTTGTATATACAGGGTGGCCCCAAAACGCGACGGCATTTTTTACATTGTAAAAGTGACAAAACGACTAGTTTTACTAGATGAAGAA
Organism: Echinarachnius parma; assembly: GCA_037951105.1. NCBI lineage: Eukaryota > Metazoa > Echinodermata > Echinoidea > Clypeasteroida > Echinarachniidae > Echinarachnius > Echinarachnius parma. The sequence continues at coordinate 48,839 of JBAMJV010002584.1, read as the reverse complement.
TCTTTTAATGGGCAAATAACACCAAGAACAGTTTTGGACTGGATCCAACTCTAAATCAAGCCCTCTGATTGGTCAACACAAGATCCATCGCTCTTTTTCTCACATCGTTGCACGACTTTACACAAACCGACACACACACCAATGCACGTAATACTTCCACATCGATGTGTAAATCGATCTTTCTAAGATCGATGTTTTTTAAGGACTAACCGCACATCATACAGGGCAGAGGGAAATAAAGATGTCTGACCTGAAAAGCAACATTTTGAGTACACGTGCATAGAGACCCCTAACCTAGTGTGATATGCGCTATAGAAGAACCGTTTATTATTAGTATTATTATTAACATTATTAGTATTATTATTAACATTATTAGTATTTTATTATTATTATTATTATTATTATTATAATTATTATTATTATTATTATTACTATCATTATCATTAAAAAAATAAAATATTATTATTATTATTATTATTATTATTACTACTATCTTGTTCCGTGGTGTTTCGGCGCGTAACATCGCGATGGCTTCACATATCTCAGGTTTCAACACGGCTTAACATGGATCGTCGCTCCGGGACCCTTTTTATTCCGTGTTATTTCCTGCTTCACCGTGTATATGTTGTAATTTAATTGATGCAGATATAACGAATGATGCGCGGGAATGTCTGGACCCTACGGAGAATGACTGCTCACCCAATGCATACTGCGTCGAAGAACCTGGACCTGGGTTTACCTGCCACTGCTTCAATGGCTTCAGTGATCTCTATCCAGGCTCTCTGCCGGGTCGCTATTGTTATGAAGGTTTGCACATTTAAGGGGAGCCAAACGATTAATTGTTGCTTTCTGTTACTGATAAGTGCATATTCCCGTCGCTTATATGTCCCGTTGTAGAAAGAGATACAATCGATTGTAAGTTACAATTACCTGCCACTGCTTCAATGGCTTCACTGATCTCTATCCAGGCTCTCTGCCGGGTCGCTATTGTTATGAAGGTAAGTTACAATTGATTGTAAGTCAGAAACTTTGCGCGTTTCAACCAATCAGATTCGTGCATTCAGAACACATGATCTGACTTACAATGAATTGTAACTTACAATCGATTGTATCTCTTTCTGCAACATAAATTTCCTCTTGGTTAATAAAATAAATAATCAATGTTTTTAAAACCACTACCATCTGTTTTGACTAAACACTATGGGCTGCCATGTTTTCTAAATGTATGAAACGTCATCTGAAATTGGATCAACAAAAGCTGCGTACGTAATCAATGACAGCTGATTCAACAACACGGTTACATAACCCGCTTTTGCTTGTGCACGCTCAGATGACTTGAAAACATGGCAGCCTCCAGTAGTCAGTCGAAACAGTAAACAGTTGTTTAAAAAACATTGATTATATTTTATCAGTGATACCGAAAATTTGCGCGTAACAACCAATCAGATTTGCGTACTTGGAACACATGATCTAACTTAATTGTTACTTAGTGACAGGAATTATGCACTTATCAGTATTAGTAAGCACAAAAGCCAGTGTTTTGTTTCCCTTTACGATATACTTGTGACATTGGGTGATTTCAAGTATGGTGTTGGGGTTAGTGTTAGTGTTGAGGATGAAAAACTGCCTCTAATCTGAGCTAAACACCAGCTTCCAGATTAAGAGGAGGTCACGAACTTTTTAATCGTGATGACCTTGAGTAGTAATCGATCACAGTATCGCTAGTGTTTGTCAACACCAGAGACAAAATCACGCGAACCCCCTTAAAATGGTGACGAAAACGGTTACATGGTTACGAATCAGAGAGCAAGCCGTAATGAAGACTTACCACATACATGTATTGAATACCATAATAAAAAAAAAACATTCAAACCATTCACTTGGTCGATACGATTTTAGTGGATATTCCCTATTTTTAGTGAAATTTGTAACTAAACTCGCAAGAAATGTGCGTGACTCTCTTTAAAAAATTGAATGCCCGCCGCGCGCGGAGACACATCGCTAGCGCTAGCGGTTTGCTTACCCGACGATGAAGGCATAACTCGCTGTGGCAGCATGCACGGTACAAGTTCCGCGTTTATACGGATAGTATGTGACATGTTACTAAGTATATAGTTTGATATAATCTGTCACGTGATCACTAGGTGTTTATGGCCGAGTGGGTAAGGCCGGTCGCACGTGTACATCACGTAATGAAATAATTGTTAGAAGTGGGTTCGAGTCCCCGATGTGGTAATTTTTTTTTTTTTTTGCCATTATTAAAAACAAATCTCGTAGAGCTTTGAACTCAATTACAAGTTTTTTTTATAAAATGTCAAAGATGTACAAACAATTGTCAGTGTATACATTACCTACAGGGTCATCTAGAGGAGTGTGTGTTGGGGGGGGGGGGGGGGGGGGGGGAGGGGGGAATAATCATCATGAATCACGATGTTTCAAATATAAACTGATGACAACAAGATTCTGATCTTTCTCATTCTCAACATCGAACTGAAAAGGTGTAAACTAAGTATTTTGAAAGTAGCAGTCATTCATAGGCTTTTTTAAAACATGGGAGCTAGAACGTATAATTAGGCCTATTTAGAAAAACATTCTGGTTTCGAAAATAATTAGCTGCCTGAAAAGTGTGTAACAATTTTGCAAGAATCACAGGAATTAACCACCTCTGTATTATATTGTACGTGTGGCTCGACAAGGCTGGGGGCCATTATTCCCCCCCCCCCCCCCCACCTCCGAGATTTGTTTTATTGCTCCAAACCGTAAAGCTCGGACCTATACCGTTACTAAATCACGTTACGAAATCCCGAAAATCGCTCAATTTCGTGATGTGTGTACAAAACAACTGGCCAATATAAGTTTTCGTTCAAAATAGATACATCGTTGGTTTGGTCTGGTTTACATTTGAAGTGTTTGTTTTGGTGTTCAAAAAGTTAAATTATAGTTAGAAATGAAACAAGCAACACAAAAAATACAAATGCAGAAGTATAAAAACAAAGAAATAATTATGTACATAAAATAATTCATTATAAAAACAATAAAACACATGAGGAAGAAACTGGCTATTCCAATTTGTTTTGATGAATTATTATTCTATTCCAAAATAATGGTCTAAATAATTTATGTAGTGAAAAATTTGAATATCAGATTTATGGGTAAAAATATGAATTGTATGACCTTATTTGTGTAAATTACTGTAGATATTCAAATTAATACATTCATAAAAAAATAAGATTTTCATTGCGTTTCATAAACTTCACTTAAAGGGGTAGTTTAGTTTTGGTAGAGAGGGCGCTGCACATCACAATTTTTTGGTGAGGTAATGAAAAACTGAGTGTCGAATTTGAGAGAACATGCAATTTTAATGGCAGAATAAACTTTATTTGGTCAAAATCGACCCAGAAACGGCTGAAATATCAATGAATATATCTGATCTTATAATTATTTGGGGCCCAAATAATTATATGATTTTTAGAAAAAAATAAAAAAATGCTTGCACTTTTTCAAAAAATTTCAAACGCGTTATTGACATAGTTGTTGATGATGTCTCTATCTAATCATTATATCAGAAACTGGCTATTCCAATTTGTTTTGATGAATTATTATTCTATTCCAAAATAATGGTCTAAATAATTTATGTAGTGAAAAATTTGAATATCAGATTTATGGGTAAAAATATGAATTGTATGACCTTATTTGTGTAAATTACTGTAGATATTCAAATTAATACATTCATAAAAAAATAAGATTTTCATTGCGTTTCATAAACTTCACTTAAAGGGGTAGTTTAGTTTTGGTAGAGAGGGCGCTGCACATCACAATTTTTTGGTGAGGTAATGAAAAACTGAGTGTCGAATTTGAGAGAACATGCAATTTTAATGGCAGAATAAACTTTATTTGGTCAAAATCGACCCAGAAACGGCTGAAATATCAATGAATATATCTGATCTTATAATTATTTGGGGCCCAAATAATTATATGATTTTTAGAAAAAAATAAAAAAATGCTTGCACTTTTTCAAAAAATTTCAAACGCGTTATTGACATAGTTGTTGATGATGTCTCTATCTAATCATTATATCAATAAAACATCACATGCATAATTTTGTATGAAAAATGGTTTGAAACCAATACCTTTTTAAAAAGCTCCCTCTTGTGTTTTAATGGCTCTTTTTTAATGATAACAGGCTTTTTACTTAGTCGTTTGTAATTTTGTATACATTTCGAGCATGGTGGAGTTATAACTATTAGTTTATAATGTTACTGTGCAGGTTTTGGCTACTAAAGTTCAGTCTTACCAAAACTAAACTACCCCTTTAAGTAAAATTTCACAAATTATCTAGGTTGATACCCTTTTTACATGCTTAGACAAACGAAACACCACAATTTCAGTTCAGAATTGTGATTTTAATGCCCACCTAGCAACAGCAACACTAACACCAGCTCGATCTGTACTTGAAATGACTTTCATTTCGATCCCTATGGAAGTTGTTATCTCTATGGAGTTTTGCGTATACATGCTCAACACTAACACTACTGGGCAGATTAGCAGACGACGCTAAACACCAGCAACCACGTGGCACTGCCGGAAGTACGAGGTCAAACCTCTTACACCAACTCATTTCAAGTACGGTGTTAAGGCTGCAGTTAGTGTTTATTAAACACTAACACTAGCTCAACACCATCTACGATAGTATATTGCCATATCAATAAACACCGCCTGTCGGAAACGGAAGTTTGTACAACGGTGAAATCAGAGGTCATCATGTAAACACCATCCTAACACTAAGTCATTTCAAGTATGGTGTTTAAGCCCGATTTAGTGTTTAATAAACACTAACACCAGGTTTAAACACCATACTTGAAATCACCCATTGTTTTCCCTCTTTGGGACACCAATATATGTTCTAAGTATACGCTCAACAATATAATCGATTGTAAAGTAGCTATTATACCATGAATTGTCAATTCTTTCTGCAAATGTGACACTGTTCTGTGCTACAATTCTATGATACTGATATTTATTCAGATGTTGTCGCATACGCAGTTACAGAAGCTGAATGTGTCATGAAATACTATACTATTATATGCCTTATACTTATAACATACAATTATGTAACAATCCGCAATAGCGAATCATCCATAAACAATGATAAACACAATTGTTTGTTACATGGGTGTATGATTACACACACGAAGGCACACATCCACACACACACACATGCACACACACACACACACACACACACACACACACACACACACACACACACTTATTTTCTAGCAGAAATACGCGCAATGTGTATTTGTGTATAATTATTTTCTATCACATAATTTAATTCCCAAGCATTATTCAATATGAGCAAAACATATCATAGGACATTGCAGATAGTCTCATGATTAAGAAAGGGTAAAGAATGATAAAATAAGGCTTATTTCACTGCAAGTTTGCAAGACACTTAACCCACACTTACCTGGGTTAAGTGCACTTAAATAGACAAATCTTACAATAGAAACTAGAACACGAAAATATCTAAATTGGAATTTATTTATTTATTTTTTTATTTATTTATTAGATCAGAGTCATAACTTAGTTGGTCCTGAACAGGGGGCAATCGGGAATCGGGAGTGGTGGGCATGTTATGCCCGGCGCAGACAGAGCCGACTCGACTGGTTGTCATTCCGATCGGCTCAGTTTTCAGTGCCTAGCGACACATATTTTGCCAGTCGAGAGAAAGTCAGATGCCAGTTGGGGCCGATTCAACACTATAAATCTGCTCCGACCGACCGGGCCCAACTCTAGCCTGATTAAAACCAGTGGGATCGGGTCGAGTCGGCTCTGTCTGCGCCGGGCTTTAAAACCAACCAGTTTGAAAACAATTCAAACGCATACAAATGTCCCCAATAGATCAAGTCCCATCATACAAAACATCAGTCAGAACAAGTTACACCAATCTTAGAGCATAGTTAGTATTTAATATTGAATATAACAAGAGAAGTGAAGCAAAATAAATATACAACCTAACGGCAATTGGTCAAACAAGTATTACATGAAAAAGTGTGTGGAGCAAACTACTTCCACAGTTTTTGAGCAAATTTGATGAAACTTGACACACTGAATGTTCCTGAGGTAAGGGTGTGCAAGACTTACTCTGTGAATGTTAGATAAGGCGTTGCCATGGTAACCAAAATTTTGCACCAAAAATATGAAAATCTTGTGGAATGAACTACTTCCACAGTTTTTATGCAATTTTTATGAAACTTGACACACTGAATGTTCTTGAGGTAAGGGTGTGCAAGACTCGTTTTCCGTGAATGAATGATAAGGCATTGCCATGGTAACCAAAATTTTGAACCAAAAATATGAAAATCTTGTGGAGCAAACTACTTCCACAGTTTTTGAGCAATTTTGATGAAACTTGACACACTGAATGTTCCTGAGGTAAGGGTGTGCAAGACACATTTTTCGTGAATGTATGATAAGGCGTCGCCATGGTAACCAAAATTTTGCACCAAAAATATGAAAATCTTGTGCAGCGAACTACTTCCACAGTTTTTGAGCAAATTTGATGAAACTTGACACACTGAATGTTCCTGAGGTAAGGGTGTGCAAGACACATTTTTCGTGAATGTATGATAAGGCGTCGCCATGGTAACCAAAATTTTTTACCACAAATATGAAAATCTTGTGCAGCGAACTACTTCCACAGTTTTTGAGCAATTTTGATGAAACTTGACACACTGAATGTTCCTGAGGTAAGGGTGTCCAAGACACATTTTTCGTGAATGTATGATAAGGCATTGCCATGGTAACCAAAATTTTGCACCAAAAATATGAAAATCTTGTGGAGCGAACTACTTCCACAGTTTTTGAGCAAATTTGATGAAACTTGACACACTGAATGTTCCTGAGGTAAGGGTGTGCAAGACTTACTCCGTGAATGAATGATAAGGCATTGCCATGGTAATCAAAATTTTGCACCAAAAATATGAAAATCTTGTGGAGCAAACTACTTCCACAGTTTTTGAGCAATTTTGATGAAAACTTGACACACTGAATGTTCCTGAGGTAAGGGTGTGCAAGACACATTTTTCGTGAATGTATGATAAGGCGTTGCCATGGTAACCAAAATTTTGCACCAAAAATATGAAAATCTTGTGGAGCAAACTACTTCCACAGTTTTTGAGAAAATTTGATGAAACTTGACACACTGAATGTTCCTGAGGTAAGGGTGTGCAAGACTTACTCCGTGAATGAATGATAAGGCATTGCCATGGTAATCACAATTTTGCACCAAAAATATGAAAATCTTGTGGAGCAAACTACTTCCACAGTTTTTGAGCAATTTGATGAAAACTTGACACACTGAATGTTCCTGAGGTAAGGGTGTGCAAGACACATTTTTCGTGAATGTATGATAAGGCGTTGCCATGGTAACCAAAATTTTGCACCAAAAATATGAAAATCTTGTGGAGTGAACTACTTCCACAGTTTTTGAGCAAATTTGATGAAACTTGACACACTGAATGTTCCTGAGGTAAGGGTGTGCAAGACTCATATTCCGTGAATGAATGATAAGGCATTGCCAGGGTAACCAAAATTTTGCACCAAAAATATGAAAATCTTCTGGAGCAAACTACTTCCACAATTTTTGAGCAATTTTGATGAAACTTGACACACTGAATGTTCCTGAGGTAAGGGTGTGCAAGACACATTTTTCGTGAATGTATGATAAGGCGTCGCCATGGTAACCAAAATTTTGCACCACAAATATGAAAATCTTGTGCAGCGAACTACTTCCACAGTTTTTAAGCAATTTTGATGAAACTTGACACACTGAATGTTCCTGAGGTAAGGGTGTCCAAGACACATTTTTCGTGAATGTATGATAAGGCATTGCCATGGTAACCAAAATTTTGCACCAAAAATATGAAAATCTTGTGGAGCGAACTACTTCCACAGTTTTTGAGCAAATTTGATGAAACTTGACACACTGAATGTTCCTGAGGTAAGGGTGTGCAAGACTTACTCCGTGAATGAATGATAAGGCATTGCCATGGTAATCAAAATTTTGCACCAAAAATATGAAAATCTTGTGGAGCAAACTACTTCCACAGTTTTTGAGCAATTTTGATGAAAACTTGACACACTGAATGTTCCTGAGGTAAGGGTGTGCAAGACACATTTTTCGTGAATGTATGATAAGGCGTTGCCATGGTAACCAAAATTTTGCACCAAAAATATGAAAATCTTGTGGAGCAAACTACTTCCACAGTTTTTGAGCAAATTTGATGAAACTTGACACACTGAATGTTCCTGAGGAAAGGGTGTGCAAGACATATTCCGTGAATGTTAGATAAGGCGTTGCCATGGTAACCAAAATTTACAAATATACAACATGCAAATCAGTTTTGTTTATATTAATACAACTCATTTAAAGGGACTTAGTAACATTGTCCAAATCCTCAAAATCAAATTTGAATTCTAGCGGTTCCCTCATACCTTGTTGTATTTGTATTAACAATCATGGGACAGGTTTCGGTTTTTCAAATTTCCCTTTCGTTACAAAGATATGTAGGATTGAAGTGTTCAGATAATAAATTATCCGTTGGATTTTTGAAACCGTGTACAAAGTGAGTGAAGTGAGTTAGTGAATATCACTTTGCATTTTTGCTCATTACTCGGCTATGCAACGTATCAGATAACAACAATATACATTACATCAACCGCTCATCACTTTTTGCACATGTCAACAAAGTTACTAGATCCCTTTAAGATGATAACAATATAAAACCAAAAAGGAGATATATAGGACAAGTACAAGGATAACAAATTAAATCCAAATGATTACATATGCCTGAAATATGCAGACAAGGAATCGTATAATGTATATTGTGTCACATGAGTACCAAGGGGGTGTTTGGGGTGTTCAAATAAAATTGCTGTTAGAAGAAGTTAAAACGCCCTCTTCAAATAAATCCTGGGTACGACTTCTATGATATATAAACAGGGAAATTATTTGACATTCATCTAAATTCAAAGGGAAAGTTCAGTTTTGGTTAAGAGTGCTGTTTGTTCTTGTTGTGTGAAAACAGTCCACTCCTGTAACTTAACCGTTTATGCGTTTAACTCCCATTCGAGCATCATTGAATTATAACTATTAGTTTGTAATGATAACTTACAAGTTTTAGTTACTACAATTATGTTTGACCAAGCTAAACACGCTGATGTCTGTAATTTTAATCATTTCCCATCATATACCTGTCCAACCTTGTTCACATTAAGGCGAATGTATGGATATTTACCCATTGTATGTAATTACTTTAATTTGTTATGTTCAGAACAAAAACAAAAATAGCATTTTCTTCAAATATTTAAATCCATTTTCTCAAAATGTATGCTTCCCTTTCATTTGTGTTCTACATAATGTTTGTACAATTATATTTCTAACAAGCATACCAAACAACGGTACTAAACTATGTAATTACGTGTTGTTCTTCGCCTGGTGATCCCCTTTAATTCAGTCCACAGTGATTCGGCAAACAACATGATTAGTATTCGCGCACGCATAATCAAGCCATTGTCCCGGGTTTTCTGCACTGCAGATGATCGCGCAATCCTCATTCCCTCCACTGTTATCCGGTTGACCACTGAGCCAGTCTGTACAATAACAAAAAAGGAATCGACACATGGAAATGAATAACAAATCAAAACCATGTACCAACATTCTCATTCATTGAATTTGTATATATTTTGTTTAATTCGTCTACTACACTTTTTTATCCCCCTTTTCCAGAGTTTGCAGTGAGTGTCTCAGATTCACATTTTAAGGACTTGGTGTAAACTTTCACACCCGCCACACGTATTTCCCTTTATTGACCTTCATTATAGTTTGCCTAATATTTCTATTTGGCTACCATATTTTTTTGTATTACTTAGTTCATATTGTATTTATAACGAAATGAAATTCGCAAAACCCAAATAGGTTCTGTGCTTGTATTGGTAATACGAATATAACAAGGCATAAGAGAACAACTGGAGTTCTAAGGAAGTTTCGTGGATTCGGACAATGTTACTAGTTACATTTAATGATCAAACGTTTATGTGCTGCAAATTTCTATAATATACAAATAGACATATTATATATATGAAGGGTATAGTAAGGCTACATGACCTGATCGAGGCTGTGACATAGTGAATGAATAGTTACTTCGATAAGAACCGGTGGTGCCGTTTCTATCCCTTTCGCATGTCCACACTCCTTCTTGCTCGATGTCGTTGCAATTCAACCAGTAGTGGCCGCCCCCGGGCGCGATCGCCATTAAGGCCTGAAGTTCAGCAGCATCATCGATGTACAGGAGAGATGGATATCTCAACGCGTTCCCGTACAAAACCTTATTATACAAAAATAAAGTAATGATGAATTGTTATAGGAGATACAAGAATAGATTAATTGTAATGCATTTTATATTTATCATCAATAAATCTGCAGAGAAGGAATATTTTCCGAAAATCAAATAGTTTAAAGATTCAATTGTAGTAATAGCGCATCATCATCTTCATCGCCCCCCTTCCTCCTCCACATAATAACCACCCTTTCCTCATCAAAACCATGCTCCTCCTCCTCCTCCTCCTCATCTTCTTCCTCTTCATAATCTCTATCATACTCATACTTGACTCATACCCGTATTTGTATGGTCATATTTCTCGTCTTCTTCATCGTCGCCATCGTTAACATCATCATCGTCATCATTTTTCTTCATCATCATTATCATCATCGTCATCATCATCATCATCATCATCATCATCATCATCAAAACCCACAACACCACCATATATATTGTTTGCACTGTATGTAAACGAATGTCCTGTCCGTCGGGGAGTATTGAAATGTCTATCTGCCTCTATGTGTATGTGTACTCCGTTGAGCTGGGCTTATATTTATAAAAGCTCACTAGCTAGTTCTATGCTAATTATATTTTGGATGTGGGTTTTTATTTTAACACAATATTCTAGTTGCTAACTAGGGTAAGCTAAGTAGGTACCCAAAGTTTTACCAGCTTACCCAATTGAGGACTAAACTGTACCATTTGTAATGCACTTAGCAAGGAACTAGCTCATGTCGGCGACTTAAGAAGCCAATTAAAGAATTTACATACCCCGTTCAAGTTGGCGCAGTTGTCCTTGGCATCCTGCCAGGGCATACTCTGACCAGTGGAGAGGTAGCACTTCCCGTCGCCCAGGGTCCAGTTCGGAGGGCAGTCATCTGTGTATACATATTGGACTTATAACTCCTATTTGGAAACATGTACCAATCTTTATAATAATCACCTTTGTCTAAGATAAGCTGATGGGTATTGAGTATTGATGAGGGAAAATTTTTCATAATATCATGCAATTATTTGTTATCTTTTCTGCGTGGTTCATTGCGTAGTTTAGACACTATGTGGAGTAAATACGACCGACATTGCATTTAGAGATACTTTGTTTTTCTAGGAATGCATACATGTGATAGTTGTTTTAAGACAACCAAGCATTTTCGAATTTCTTTTGACGTTTTATTTACGAATTTATTTTGATCTGATTTTGAATCATTTATGTTCTTGTGCATATTTACCGTAATCTGACAATCTTACAATCAAAGTTTTCAGGAATGTTTGATATATAGTGCAGAAAAATATCTAAAAGTCATGGGAAGCAAGCTTAGGCCTTTGTTTGTCCTGTATCTATTCACTAATATCTCGTTAAATTTCACCCTGATATGGATAGTTTTCCAAATCAGAAAGCGTTTGAGGGTGAACTACATTTCATATCAATACATACCCGTTTCACAGTGTGTTCCTGAAGAGAACGGTGCACAGGTACACGTGTAGCCAGGGAGTGTTTCCACACACGTAGCGTAGTTCATGCAGGGGTTACTCAAACATGCTGCGTTTGTAAAGACAATAAGACAATAATAAAGGCCCACGTCATGGAAACAGTATTCATGAAATGACGGCCAATTGGGACGCCGTGGGGCTATAGCTGCTACCAGCTCGTAATACTAATTACGAACGTTTGCATAATTATGATGTGTTTTATATAATAAGATAACATTAATTTATATTTAATTTGCTTCTGATAGATTTTTACTAAGCAAAATTATAATCTTTTGTTAAAATCATGTGCATTTTGATATCTCTTTAAAGACTAAGGAAAATTCGAAAAAAACTAAACCTGTTTCATGCATCTATTGGTAATACAAGCGAAACCAGGTATGAGAGAACCATTATAGTTCTAAGTAAGTTCTTTATATGTCATCAATGTTACTACCCTGATAGCAGACTGACGTCTTTAAGGCGTCAGCAATTGGTCGTAAACTGGTAAACACGTCATACGTCGTATGGACGACATTAGTACGACGTCTTTATGACGTCTTTCAAAGACTATTTTTACCATTACAATTGTTGTCGTTTGAACGATCTTATTATGATGTCATAACGAACGACTTATTATGACGTTCTAACGACGACGTTCGTGGGTGCAAGTTAACGTCTTATTGAGGTCAAGCTATGTCGTCTTAAATACGTAAATAAGACGTCATTTCTTTTACCAGTTTCTGATATCAGGGTAGATCCCTTCACTACGTACCTGTTCCCGATTCACAATTTGTTCCCGATGTGTACGGCGCACAGATACACGTGTATCCAGAGAGCGTTTCCACACATGTAGCGTTGTTCTTGCAGGGATTGCTCAGACAATCTGCATTCGTTTAAAAATGGCGAGAACACACCAGACTTTGTATTTTTTAAATTTTATTTATTTATTTATTTCACATATTTATACAGAGTAACCTGAATTCAGCATATAAAAATAGAACAGTAATCAATAATCAATACAAATTAAAATCATACAAGTAATAAGCTGGTCTTCCACAGGAACTATACAATTTGTTCACGAATTTAAAACAAGTTGAGCTCTACATCATGCTTTTATTCACCTTTCTTTCGGAAAGTATACAGTGTGCGACCACAGTGTGAACACACTACGTTTTCTAATGTGAACCACAGTGTTAAATAAGAGCGTTTTAAAATTGGAAAAACCAACTCACACTGTAAACACACTGTGCTCGCAATGTGTACACACTGCGAGCGCTCACACTGTGTACACACTGCGGGCGCTCACACTGTGTATCCCAGCAATTTCACAGTGTATTCACAATGAGTGTAAGTTGGTTTATACAGTGTGAACACGCTCCAATTTAATACTGTCTTCCACACTAGGAAACACAGTGTTGTCGCACTGTGGCACACAGTCTCTTTTCCAGTAGGGTATTTATGATAGTACATGACAAAACGATTGCGATTCGTTAACATTATCGGTTTCCCGTTCAATTTGATACTTTTTCAATTAAACTCATTAAGGGTTATTCAAATTCAAGCATTGCCGCGTAATCGTTGGATTCGGTCTTTCAAATTCCGAATAAGTGCAAGCGAATTCATACATACACAATATCTCTCGTGAATAGACACTAGATTTCATTTATGAGCACTCTAATTCGCGAATGTGCATACAATTTAACGCGTCATCCCTGATAAGCACGCACACAAAGCTGAAATTAGGCTGCACATTTGCGAATTCGAGTGCCCATAAATGAACTCCTGTGTTTATTCACGAAAGCTAATGGGTAAGCGTGAATTCGCTTGCACTTATTCGGAATCTGAAAGACCGAACCCAGCGATTACGCGGCAATGTGTGAATTTGAATGACCCTTAATCAATTTGATTGAAAAAAGTATCAAATTGAGCGGGAAAACCTATATAACATGTATTATACATGTATTATAATTTCTGTTTCAAATAGCCCATAATTATGTGTTATCGAAATTGACCCCAGTAATATCATAGGGCAATGATGCACATTCTCTAATTCTATATACATCTCCAATCTCTGTGATGTCTAAATCTGTATTGCGCTCTGAATCCCAATCACGGGAGAACTGTTTGACGAGTCAATCACGCATAATTATCGCAACGACTCAAGAGTGCAAGCGATTACTTTTTACAGGATCTTACGCACGCATGGCGCCGCGGCTTGACGCTTGGCCACTAGTAGGGCAATATATTTTGTGCAGTATTTCTAATAGTTCGTGTTAAATTTTTTGTGAAGGTGGACTTTCATACGTCGATTAGGAAGGCACTTTAAACTTCTGTATAAGCCGAGCATGGTGGCTTAGCTGTTAGAGTGTCCCCCTCATGCACAGGAGGTCTCGGGTTCGAACCCAGACCGGGTCATACCAAAGACTTCACCTTCTGCCTTTTAGCCAGGCGCTCGGCATTTAAAGAATGGGAAAGCGAAAGTTAATCACACGAGTTACCCGAGGACTCGCCCCTTTTGTAGCTTTCGCTACATTTAGTTGACGTGTTGCCTAGGGCTGATAATGAATAGGCGCCGCCTTATGTGCCAAAATTGTCACGAGAAGGACTTTAACGTTAACTAACTGTATATTTCTGTACGTTTTGTAGTATATGAACCTTTTAATCCTAACTGATTTTGTTTTACTTTTCAAGATATGTGAATATATCATTTGAAACGCAGTTTTCATTATCAAACCATGTAAATAAATTAAAAGCAAACAGTATTTCACGTGGTAGTTGAATGTGGAATGTTTGTCGTTGTTTTGGCGTCTTTTCCCCTTAAAAACGAAACAAGAAGTAATTATAGATTATGATATCTTATTGATGATAGTGTTCATGAACTTCTAAAACCAAAACTCAACTTTACTATAAAAAAAAAAAATTTGAAAAGGCAAAACAATAATACTGAATGATAAAAAACATGACTAATTGCATGGATTGAGGGATGTATGGCAATGAACATATTCTAGCAGCGTAATATTCCCTTACCTGGTAGAGAGCAGACCATCGGAGTAAGAGTGGCCGATATCCTCCTGGTGGCCTCGACGAGTGCTTTGGGAACCTTCGTTTTAGGAACCAGTTGAACACGTACTCCATTCGGCATAGTCAGGCTCGAACAATATGATTGTATGTTACGTTGACAACTGTCTTGAGTTCCTTGAACGACCAGCCCTGAAATACGGAATGATCAGAAACAAGAAAGTGATATTATGACATCCATTTAACATTGAATTTTCACACATTACATAGTAATTGGATCACAAAAATAAATGTTGCAAATTTATAAACCCTTTGTTAGTTTTTCATGATATGAAGAGCATAGTTCCAAAAGCCACTATATCCACTTTTCATACAAATTTAGTTTACGGTATCGGTACCTTAAAGGGAAAGTTTAGCTTTAAAGGGATAGTTCGATTTTGGTATAGAGGGCGCTTTAAGTGATACATTTTTCGTGAAGTGATGAAAGCTTTTCAAATTTAAAAGAGCACACAGTTCTAATTACAGAATCAAATTTATTTGTTAAAACTCGGTCAAGAAACAGCTGAAATATTCATAAGTTTATCGGATTGGAATACACTTGGGGACCAATTTCAATTCAATAATTAAAAAAACAAAACTAAAATCGGTACACATTTGTGAAAATCTACCAAAATGTTTTTTGAATTGTTTTTTATGATCTCCCTGTTGAATAATTTTCCCCAAACATAAAACAATGCACATCCCTTTATTCTTTTAAAGCCCATATGAAAATACATCGTATATTAAAATGTTCTAATTAGACTCCATCAAAACCTCATCATTTCATTTATGTTATTTGTTAAACTCTTTATTTACGTTATTTTATATTTGTATATTAGTCGTCATTTGTACATTATTAATATTAGCCATTTTTATGGCGCGCAACTGTACAGAAGTCAAATACGTGTTTTTTGCACCCGCACGTACATACACGCTATAGTTCGTCTTTGATCTTATACACTACGAAAGAAACGCACGTCTGCATTTACAGTGTGACTCACACAACACGATTTTAATTATTTATGTTTTTTTAATTCATAGTTTTGTTTACAATTCAAGTTACGCATTTAGGTGACGATTTTAGTAATTGTAGCTTCCCTCTTCCCCTCCCAGGCCACAATCCACTCATGCTCCCTGCTTATGATGGTTGGCTTACTGCATTTATTTATTTGTATAATAATATAGATAAATTATTGTCACATTTATATATTATAAGTGTACATGTATAACTATTCTAATGTTAATATTTTCTTATTTTTATAAAGGGAAAATGTTCTTTGTATATTTAATTAAGTTTTTGTTAAAAAATGCAGAAATAAATCTGCCTTTAGATAAAGAACCTTCTAAACAAACATCACAATTACATTCACATTTGTTGATAAAAAATGGTTGAAAAATTAGGTGTTTGTACGGCGCCCTCTTGTGTTAACGGCTGCTCATTGAATAAAAATATCCCTGTAACTTTACCGTGTATATTTCGTATACCATTCAAGCATCATTGAGCTATAACTGTTAGTTTGTAATATACATGTTTAAGTTTATATCATTAACATTATATTTGAGCAAAACTGTACAATCTGTTCGTGCCCTTTAAAGGGATTTAGTAACTTTGTTGACAAGTGCAAAAAGTGATGCGTGGTAAATAAAATGTGTATTGGTGTAATTTGATATGTCAAAAAAGTAATATGTGAAAATTCCACGTTAATTGGATGTTATTTGGCCGAGAAATAAGCCTAAATGCAATTTGATAAATAACTAACTCATTGCACTTACTTTGTACACAGCTTAAAGGATCCCGTAGATAGTTTGATATCCGAACACTTTAACCGCAAATATCCTTTGAACGAAATACAAATTTTAAAAACCGAAACTTGTCCCATGATTTAATTTTCAATATGAAAATATGAGAGAACCATTAAAGTCCCAAGTAATTTTTGAGGATTTGGAAAATTTTAGTAAATTCCTTTATGTTTTTCCGGCGTCCATTTCTGACACTTTTTGTCAAACATTTTTGTAAATGTGTACCTTAATTTCGTGCCGAGGAGCCTAGAATGTGCTAATCCCAACTTTAATTTTGTCTTTGGTCCATCGATTTCACCAAAAGTCCAGTAAATTTTGTCGTTTTCATACATTATCGTCAATAACAATTCAATATCGTCGGTCACATCATGTGTTTAGCAACAGTGACTGAAGAATCTAAATTGTAATTGACGATCTAATGTGTGACAAACGTTTTGTGAAATTGATCCGGAGAAATTAATCGACCAAAGACGTAATAGAAGTTGGCATTGGCACACATGAGGCTTCTTGGGACGAGATTGAAGTACAAATTTAAAAATTGGATGACAAAAGTTTGGAAATGGACGGTAAAACCTATATTATTTAGATAATAACGTGTAAAGTAATACTTACCACGAGGTATGGTGATAAGGAGCAAACAAATGAACTCTGTCAGCTTCATGATGCATCAAACAAGTCACAAACTATGAATAGAATGACCAGTTAACGGTATTGAACGTGTTTATAGCCCGGTCACATATCAACGGATTGCGTAAGCGGACGTCAAACGGAGAGCTAAATTTTCCATCCGTTCGTCTCCGTTCTTATGCGTTTCTTGTCCGTTCCTTGTCCGGTGATGTGCGTTGTTCTATGTTTTGTACATAAAGCAATGGAGACGACTTTCATTAGCGGATAATTTCATTTCGCAAATTTTCTATTCGTTGGGCATTCGTTTCCGCTATCCGTTGATATCTGACCGGTCCAATAAGGTGGAAAACTATCGGTAAAAATAATCATTCATCCAGCCGAAGTAGAAACGTCAAGTGAATCAGCCAACTAGAAAGGCCTACTCGCGTAGTTGTGTTGTTCATCTGGCAAACCTCCGGGAGGGGGGAGAGGTTTTTATAAGGCTGTGTAGGACGCCTCGCCTCGCACCGTTGTGTAAACGAAGCAGGGGTGGCAGAGTATAGGGGCTAAAGGGGTCTGCAGCCCCCAATTGTGAGTGTTGGAAATGGCCATGCTCCGGCAAAAAATCCAAGCCGCGCTTGTTATGTATTACTAGCTATCTATTTAAACAGTACGGCAGTCACGTTTTCAGCCATATTTAATCCTGTTGTCATTTTTATTGAGCCTTTACTTATCATAATTGCTACATCGTGACTACTTTACAAGTTGGCGTATATTTATATGCCATTTCGTAATTAATCGAAATTTGACATGTCTGTGGCTTAAAAGATAAAATAGGTTATATCTACGACTCCGAATTTGCCCGTCGGTAGCCAGTCGGAAGCAAATCGTAGGCCAATCGGGAACGATTCTACATGTTGAATGGGCAGCGACTGAATCGGACCGACTGTGGTTATCAGTCGGGTCAGGTCGGGTCGGGTCGGATCGGGTCGAGTCGGCTGTGCCTGCGCCAGGCTTAACGCGCTTCTTCATGTCACAGGGCGGCACCAGCTAGTGGTACCGGGCCGTTCGAGAAAATCCAAGTCGCGCTTATTACATATTACTAGCCATCTCATTAAACAGTACAAAAGTCACGTTTTCAACCATATTTTATTCCTGTTGTCATTTTTATTGAGCCTTTATTTATGCATAATTGTTACATCGTGACTACTTTACAAGTTGACATATAATTGATATGCCATTTCGTAATGAATCGACATTTCTGTTGTTTAAAGGGATAGTTGAGTTCTGGTAAAGAGAGTACATTTTTGGTCAAACTAAATTTCAATAACCATAACCTGCACCATTACATTACAAACTAATAGTTCGAAGTACACCATGCTCAAATGAAATACAAAATTACAAATAACTAAGTAAAAAGCCTGTTATCATTAAAATAGCGCCGTACAAACTCAAGAGGGCGCTCTCTAAATACTCATCGGTTTAATTCATTCAGAATAAGATACTGTGCATGTGATGTTTTGTTGAAATAGTGATTAGATAGAGAGATAATCAACAACTATCTAAAAACCTCTTTTGTAAATTTGTTTAAAGAGAAGCATTTTTAATTTTTTTTGAACGGCTGGTTCAAAATTAACGAATAATTGTGGGGCCCCATAATTATTACAATTTGGTTATAAGTATGGATATTTCAGGCATTTCTGAATCGATGTTGATCAATTAAAGTTTATTCTGTCATTAAAATTGTATGCTTTTTCGAATTGGACACTCAGTTTTTCATTAACTGACCACATATATTGTGTGTAGCGCCCTCTATACCAAAACTTTACTATCCCTTTAAAAGATAAAATGGGTTGTTATATCGGTATTTTCAAAATATGCTTATTATAAGTAAAATTACTTCCGCCACCAAACAACACATGAGTAGAAAATGCAAAAGTTTTGTTTACATATTACCAATAGATGCATGGTATATGTTTCGGTTTTTCAAATGTCTCTTTCGTTACAAAGATTGAAGTGAAGATTGTATGATTGAAGTGTCCGGATTTGAATAATGGAGAATATCAACTGGGTACAAAGTCATTGCAACGAGTTGGAGAATATCACTTTATATACATTTTTACTCATTATCTGGTCAAAAGACACTCATTTACCATGGAATCTTTACACTAATTTGACATATCAGATCACAGAAATACGGATTTTATCCACACCTCGTCACTTTTTGAACATGATAACTTAGTTACTAGATCCCTTTCAAGCCTTTTAAACTAATGCAAACTTTGAGAGTCAAATTATAAATCAACGACCTCCAGTGTGATGACTTTAATGGTCTCATGGTAAGATGATGGGATTATAATATTATAGTATGAACAATACGTTGATTAGATGCATTTTATGAGAGCTAATTAATTTCGTTCAAACAATTTCACGTTGAATGAATGTTATATGGCCGAGTAATAAGCGTAATTGCAGAGTGATATATGCTAACTAATTGTATTGACTTTGTACACAGCTATTAATATCGAAACACTTCAATCGTAAATATCTTTCTAACGAAAGGAAAATTCTGAAAACCCAAAACTGTCCCATGCTTCTGTTGTTAATATGACTACAGCAAGGTAGAAAAGAACCACTATATTTTTTAATAAAGCTTTGTGGATTTGGACAATGTTTCTTGATCCCTTGAAATGCCAGGAGAGAAATTCACATACAATTCACAATACTGCCTCGAAGAAACCGATATAACTGCAACAAAATGCACACACAAATTCACACATACACCAAAACACACACAAATCACACGCACACACACACACACACACACACATACTTGTAAGCACCGGCAAACGGGGACTCTTGACTCTTTACCTGGAAAAATGGGGACTCGCGAAAAACAAAGGATAGGGGGTTCCTCATGCAGCTAATGCACATCTAGGCCAGGGGGAGGGGGGTATCCAGGTAATATCACATGAGGGCGGTATAGTAGTTTTCTTGCCGATCACGACACACGCACGATGTAAACCACACACTCCGATACACACAAAAATTTCACATTTACATTCGAATCGGGGATGAGCTTCAGAACGGGCAGCAGTTCAGTTAGTTACATTCTAAACGTGGACAAGCAGTGCTTTCTCATTGTAATTCTAACCGCGGACATCCGCAGTTGGGGTGCGTCCGCGATTAGATGGTGTTTTGTCACATGTATATCCCCGATTTGGGGGTGTTTACAAACACACACACGCACACACACACACACACACACATACTTGTAAGCACCGGCAAACGGGGACTCTTGACTCTTTACCTGGAAAAATGGGGACTCGCGAAAAACAAAGGATAGGGGGGTTCCTCATACAGCTAATGCACATCTAGGCCAGGGGGAGGGGGGTATCCAGGTAATATCACATGAGGGTGGTATAGTAGTTTTATAATCTAGTGATTCGATATATAATTTGAAGGGAAAATCAAAATATTAATTCATATTTTAGTAGTATAGTCCTGTATTTTAAATTATTGAGTTGGCTGTACTGTACCTCGTCTGAGCTTGACTGACAAAAGCAGGTTACGTAACCACTGTTGAGTCTGCTGCTATATCAGTGGTTACGTAATCGCTGTTGTTAGTGTACACTCAGATATATACCGTTGGAAAACATGCCAACCTCCAGTGGTCAGTTAAAGGAGATTAAAGTCGTTCTAGCAAAATTAATTTTGTCCACATTATGAGTTATACCCTAAAGAGGAAATCTGGAACTAGCAGTGACAAGACGTATGCACATTTCAGAAGCAGTATGCAAAATATCAGCGTATGGCTGCCCCTGAAAGTGATCAGTTAACTTCATGAGGTTTTTCCTAAAGTGGTATTTGAAACTTCAATCATAAGCATGATAAATATACCAATATTATAGTTAGATTCTACTGAATGATATATGATAAAAATGAACCTAGTGAAACAAAAATTTATGCGAAGATTTTAACACCTACTGCCCATTGAATTTTACAAAAATTCGAATAGCGTTCCCGAATGCCTTTCAATTATATCATTTGAAAAATCAAACCCTATTTCATGCTTCTGTAACCATAAGCCAAGCAACAAGGTCCAAGAAAAACTTTAAAGATCGAAGTGATTTATTGAATTTGACTTTATACTAAATGAATTCGATATTTAATTGTGATTTGATATATTTTCATGTTCCATGCAGATGTTGCCGAACCATCAACTACATCAGTTCCAGATGCATCAACAGAAGGTGATCTACGTTATCATATTCTTTTTGGTTAAATCCCAGATATTAACATACAAAATATTTAAATTTAGTAGTGATGCCTTAAAGGGGTAGTTTGGTATAAATGATTGAACCAAATTCTAATATCTTAAACTTTTTTTATGATTGGAAACTAATACATGCCAATAATCCTTCTACCGTGATTGAACGGTAAAAAGAAATTTAAACAGCTCATTCAAGTTTCTGTTTTCATTAAAATAGCAGATATTAACACAAGAGGGTTCTATTTAGACATCGGCCAGATCGAGTTCTACTTTTTCATGAGGATAAAGAATAATGACCACTCCTAATGCAAGCGCAGTTCTTTGATTATACATGTATGAAATTACGAATATTAAAAATAATTATATTGACATGCAGGAGGATCACTCAACGTTGCGTTACTGGCGAGTCTTTTGGCGGTTATTGGCGTGCTTCTCATTCTTCTGGCCATGTGTAGCTTCGCTGTGTACTATCGCATGACCGTGAAGCAATATCCGCCGCAGCCCGTCCGCACGATGAAGACATTTATGGAGGATAATGATGAGGTTAGCATTTTGTTGTGATTTTTCATAGTAGAAATTTGTGAATAGTGAATTTTTCAATTCTTCGTGAGTTAAACTAATTACTTGCCCTCATCATTTTATTCAGCCTGATATTATTGTAAACCATTGGGATGCAAGTTCTTTTTTAATGCAAATAATGTTTCATTTTTTGAAGAAAAGTGAATAAGCGTGCAGATCAAGTGAATAAAGGCTCCACGGACTCATGAAGCTGTACGGACTGTATTATGTCACCAGTCGTTTCTATCATTCACACGCGAGGAATTGTCAAGAGCCTTATAAATCAAACTTTGTAGATTCTTCATAATTTTTAGTCACTGGCCAGTAAAAAAGATCAAAGAACCATACAAGAAAATAGATGGAAAAGGAAGGAAGAGAAGAAGAAGAAAGAGAAGAAGAAGAATAATAATAAGAAGAAGAAGCAGAAGAAGAAGAAGAAGAAGGAAGAGAAGAAGAAGAAGAAGGGAGAGGAGACGAGGTGGAGAACAAATTATAAGTACAATTACAATAACTGTACATATACAGTACGTTGTATGATACTATCAGCTTCATCTCTTTTCTCTTCGCTCAGATGATGAACGGCCAGCAGCCTGCGAACCCAAACGTCATGTTTGCACAATCACACCCAAGCTTCCAGCCCCACAAAGCACCTCATCATGTGATGTTGGACTCAAATGAAGTGGACCCAAGATCTGTTGTCTACAATGCCATCCAACATCCTCAATATTTCTAACTCCCATGCATACAGTGTAGATGTTGATTCCATATGATACGTTATATCAACAAAACTACGAACAAATATTCAAAAACACCATATTTTCTTAACTTCTACTTTGATTACTATCGATGACTCAGCTACGGGAGGGGGAACATGCCCGCGATAATTCGACACAAAAGAATACAGAATATAAGGGGCAAAAAAAAAAAAAAAATATATGTCGATTTAAGTTGATACTATAATTATTACCTGCTAAATTGGAAAACATGATAATTGTTGAATTGACACTAAATTTCTCCACTTTCCGATAATTTCCAACTCTGAGTTTAAAGGTAAACTTTAGTATTGGTACTTCCCGAAATGCCCCTTGACACTACATTGGTTGGTTATAATTCAATTTTAAAGGTCATTGAATACAACATGTGAAGTGAAAATCATTGCCTTCCGAATGCTTTCATAGTTGTACAATTTTATTTCAAAATATTTTATTTATAAATCGTCTGGCCAGGCGATATCTCGACTCATAAAAAATACATAAAATGCTTATACATTTCTTTCAAAAAATGTCAAAAGAGCTTTTAAATAGTTGTTGATGATCTATCTATTCAATCATTATTTTAACAAAACATCACATGCACAATTTTGTATGAAAAATGGTTGAAACCAATGAGTTTTTAGAGAGCGACCTTTTGAGTTGTAACGGTCTTTTTAAAAATGATAACAGGGTTTTTACTTGGTCGTTTGTAATTGTGTATACCTTTCGAGCATGGTGGAGTTATAACTCTAAGTTTGTCCTGTTATGGTGCAGGTTTTGGTTACTAAAATTCAGTTTGACTAAAGCTCAACTATCTCTTTAAAGGGGGAGTTCAGTTTTGGTACAGAGGGCGCTGCACAAAATATTTTTTTTGTGAGATAATGAAAAGCTGAGTGTAAAATTTGAAAGAACATAC
Organism: Echinarachnius parma; assembly: GCA_037951105.1. Classification (NCBI taxonomy): domain Eukaryota; kingdom Metazoa; phylum Echinodermata; class Echinoidea; order Clypeasteroida; family Echinarachniidae; genus Echinarachnius; species Echinarachnius parma. The sequence goes on along the minus strand of JBAMJV010002584.1, from coordinate 25,022 downwards.
AGTTTAAATGGCAGAATAAACTTTATTTGATCAAAATCGGTTCAGAAACGGCTGAAATATCAATAAATATATTTGACGTAATAAATCTGGGGCCCAGATATATTCGATGATTTAAAAAAAAAAAAAAAAAAAATGCTTACACTTTTTCAAAAATTTTCACAAGAGGTTTTAAAATAACTATTTGATGACCTCTCTATTTAATCATTATTTCAACGAAACATCACATTCATAATTTTGTATGAAACATGGTTGAGACCAATGCTCTTTTAGAGAGCGCCCTCTTGTGTTTTAATTGCTCTTTTAAAAAAATGATAACAGGCTTTCTACTTAGTCGTTTCTAACTTTCTATACCTTTCAAGCATGGTGGAGTTATAACTATTAGTTTGTAATATTATTGTGCAGGTTTTGGTTACTATAGCTCAGCCTTATATACCAAAACTGTACTACCCCTTTAACTCTTGTCATATTACGTTCAAAGTGATTTTATATTGCTGTAAGCACTAATATTTATTTGTGATATCTATGCTTTAAAAAAAATATGAGTAATAAACTTAAAGCCAAATAACAGTATAGGGAAACGCACCACACAAAAAATTAAAAATATGCTTTCATCACCTTACATGAGATACCGTAGTATATTATCATAACTAATCTGTTTTAGATTTGGACGAAAGATTTGGACAAAATCTGCTTTTAAATTGACTATTTAGGCATTAAAAGGTTTGAAATTTTAAAAATGCTTTTACCAGAGACAACCGCATATATGATGCATGCAAAAGCTATGTAAGCGCACGTGTGCACGGCATGCGGGCTTGTCGACCAATACCCAGCCCGGCGAAGAGGGCCGAACGGTGAATTTAGGTTCAGTCTCAGTGGCGTGCTGACGGTGTGCATAAGGTTCGGATTTTACCACAAAGGCCCTTTTTATACTTGTACAACAATATGTATCAATTGATGTTTTCGGTAACTTTCCCAAAATACTGTTATTTGGCTTCAACCCTAATAAGGCCGGGGAGGGGGTGGGGGGGGGGTATAGTGCCCCCCGCAATTTGTTTGATTGCTCTTGAACGCGTGAAGATGATGCGCCGCCGATTCGTGACTGTTTTCTTTTAAGTCGTGCGCATGTTTTAAAATCAAATTTGCGAAAATCGGACCTACAGTTACGAAGTGACGTGACTTTTTTCTTTACATGTCAGCCCAAAATTGCGCATTTTTGTGATTTGTGTACAAAACATATGGAAATATGATTTTCCTTAAAAGAGATGAAACATTGGTTATTTGGACTTGTTTTCATTTTAGTTAGGCCTTCTTGTTTTGGGGCTCAAAATAGTTGAATTTTATTTATAAATAAAATAAAAACAACAAAAACATTGAAATACATAAGAAAATATCAACACAATATAAAGCATAAGGAATTACCTGGCTCTTCCATTTTTTTGGGTATTATTATTCCAAATGGTCTAAAGAATAGTGAAAACCAATGTTTTATTAACCCACATATTTCTAAAAATTGTATGACCTCATTTGCATAAGTTACCATACATATGCAAATGAGTAATTTTCTATAAAAAAATTAAGTTACCATAGTATTTTAAAATACACTTCACTTGACATACGTGCACATTTTTGCGGCGATCGGGCGTTTCATGGCCGATAACTGAAGAGGGGGGGGGGGGGGGCATAATGCCTCCCCCGCCCATAGAAAGACCTAAAATTGCCCGGCCTTTTATGGGTTAAGGTGAATATGTACATTTATTGACTTGGTATAAGCACATTATCAACTGTATAATTATGCATATTATTTACATGGGCTACTTTAAGTATGTAAATAGCAAGATATTGATAAGTAGTTTTCGTTGTTTTATTCTTATATACAGAAACATTACATTAATATATTGTTGTTATGCTTTGTACAATTTTTGGGGGTAACATTTTGGTGAAATTAAAATCTTGTTGAGTTGAATAATTTCCTTGCTGTATCATTAATGCAAATATTAACATGGGCTACTATATATTAGGTGTGTATGCATGTAATATGTATGATTATTTATATCTATGATCTCCCAGCTAGCCACCTGACGTTGGGCCGATGTCGGAATTTGGTTGCCGGATGTCGGCATATCGCCGTTGGCTCGAGGTTAAAATGTCCGCCAGCCCAACATCGTCACGACGTCATTTTTGTGATATATTGGCATAAGGTCATTTTCCGACAATGGCCCAACATCATGTCATGAGATGAAAATGACGTTATGCCAATATATCACAAAAATGACGTCGTGACGATGTTGGGCTGGCGGACATTTTAACCTCGAGCCAATATGCGATATGCCGACATCCGGCAACCAAATTCCGACATCGGCCCAACGTCAGGTGGCTAGCTGGGCTAGGCCCAGGAAAATCTATCAAAATGTATAAGGATATATTAGATAATAGTTTTCATGCTTCGAGTAAAGTGTAGTAATAATCTTTATGAAGTAAACTTCAGGTGAATGTAAAAGTCTTATTGCGTGGTATAAATATATAATTTACTGTCTAATTATACATATATTTACATGGGCTACTTGAGGTAAGTATGGAAATGATCTCAATTATTTGTTCGACGTTGTATTCTCTAATACACAGAACCATTGAATGGTACGTGTATTGTTATGATGCTATTTAAGCTTGGGGGGGGGGGGGATGCTGATATTACATTGAAAACGAAATTGTATTCAGTTGAATGAAAAAAATGTTCAGTGCTGTATTATAAACGAACCTTTTATTTACACGGGCTACTGTAGCTTTTAATCACGTATGCAAATCAACTTTAGATACATTTTGCATAATATTATAATTGCCAATAATGATATCTAAACCGAACATAAAAAGTAACTACCCCCTAAACAATTGCTTATAATGTCATAACCAAGAATCGTTTCAAGATTTCGTCTTGCCAAGATATCCCTATAGTAGTTAGGGGGGAAAATGTGTAGAAATAAGAGGTAACCATTAATCCATGGTTCAAATAGCACACAATAAAGAGAAAGTTGTCATATTTCAAAATTCGCAAAAGTATTATCATCATTACAGTTCATTGAGTATTGGAACATTTTAAAATGCACTTTTTTACTATAGCAATTAATGCATTTTATCACATGTGCCATTAAAAAATCACGAAACAAAGGTGTATGACAGAGGCGGCAAATTTGAGATTTTATAATGACGAATTGTTTACATAATAATAATAATAATAATGATAATAATAATAATAATAGTTTTGCTTAAATAGGATATAAACCCTATAATTTCTTTTTGTTTGTATAAGAAAGGGAAAGTTTTAGATGAGGGATATAAAACAAATAATCATACCATGCCTTAGTTCGAGGCATGGTATATTTGTTTATTATTTAATTCTTTGATACACATATACGTCCTTCAGCTAAACTAGTATTTGATAGCTTGTTTAATGATGTGTTGTATGATATGTGGTTGTTATTTAAACAAATACATATTGGTCTTATTAACACGTATATTAAAACACAAAGAGAACAATCGCCCGTTCATTTATTTTAAACACCTGTTTCTACCAATTATCAACAAAAACATTATTCACCAGATTCGCTTACAATCATTGACGACGTCTGAAAATAATGATGTGTAAAAAGGTGGTCGAATTACACAACTATTACCCTATAAATAATTTGTTTGATTTTTAAATTGATATCATTTAAGGGATTAACGTATAGATGAAGAATATTATTTTAAACTTTCCATGCCAAACCACTCTCAAATAAAATAAATAACCTTTGAATGTACACTACTCGTACAATCCTGGGTTTCTCACAAGTTCCGCAAAAATGCTCAAGTAAATTGTGGCCAGCAGAAATTCGATAATTTTTGCGACGGCTAAAATAATTATGTTCTCTATATAAGTCTTGTATTATGGGTAATGTATTTCATGCACCATATATTTTACATATAATTGACGGGTCATCAGCGAAATCAGGAAGAACTTGAAATGCCATTGCCATTGCTTGAATGCTATAATGCAAATAATATAAATTGCGGTTCAATGTTGTCAACAGTGTACATGTGGATGTATAATTCAGTTATGTATAATATGATGCATGAATATTTCATTAACAAACCGATTAAATGAAGGTTCCATTATATTTTAAATGACTTTTAAATTATACCTTTCCATTTCATATCAAACAAGGTATATTTTTGAAGAAACGATTCAAGTATCGCACATTTCCATATAATTGTCACTGTTTCTCAGGTCTGTTTGCATATTACCTCTTCACAGGTGCATTTTCCTTAAGATGTAGGCATAACTCAGTGACGGCGTCATAATATTTAAACAATATAGGCCAATTAAGCCAGTTTGATTTATCTCCAAAGTGTTTGAATCTTCTTGGTATATTGGCTAATTTAGTAAAAGGAAAATTACAGTGAAGAGGGTAATTTATATTAAGATGTATGAAGATACTGTATACTAACGGTTTACTAAAGGTATTAACTTCCGCTACCTTCAGTGGCGTAGCAACGTGGAGCACGTGCCCCCCCCCCCCCCCAATAAATATACCCCCCAAATAAAAAAAAAACATAAGGGGTAAATGAAAAAAAGTATTATACCCCCACAATAATTGCTCCCCCCCCCCCCCCCCAATCAGACAGACCACGCTACGCACTACCGTATACCCTCCATGTAGGAATACAATTAATGCAAATTATTTCCGTTATATCTGATTTACTGCTATAAATATAACCATGTTCCAACAGTTAAATACTTGTTTTGTACTACCATGTAAAATAAGATTTGTATTAATTACTTGGAAGCATTAAACTTATGGTAAAAGGGGAGATTCCATTAAGTTGTTTTACTCTTTTTTGTTGTTTTACCTTTTTTTAAATTGTTTTACATTATTTACAGACACCAATTATTTTATACAGACACATTCATTAGTATACGAATTGCTATTCTCCATGGAAGCTGCACATGCTATAACTTGTTTCTTCTGGAACATAATTATACAAACATTGGCCACAAAACAATTTCCTCATGAATTGTTAAAGGGACTAAGTAACATTGTTCAAATCCTCAAAATCCGACTGGAATTTTAGTGGTTCCCTCATACCTTGTTGTATTCATATTAACAATAAAAGCATGGGACAGGTTTTGGTTTTTCAAATGTCCCTTTCGTTAAAAAAATATTTACGATAGAAGCGTTCAGATGTTAAATTATCCACTAGATCTTCGAAATCGTGTACAAAGTGAGTGCAATGAGTTAGTGAATATCACTTTCCATTTTTGCTCATTCCTCGGCCATACACACAACACCCAGTGGACATATCAGATAACAATAATATTCATTGTATCAACCACAGACTAATCACTTGTTGCACATGTCACCAAAGTTACTAGATCCCTTTAAGGCTCACATCCACATCATCTTACAAACACCAGAGAAACGTCATATTTCACAAAACTACCTCTCAAAAAGACAGCAAAACAACCAAAAATAAGAGGCAGTGGAGGCAAGATGTTCAGTGAACAAGCATGTTATTCAAGTCTTAACACAAATTCGTCAACAACGAATAGTCTTGATTCAGACCACATGTACAATAATATGATTTATCATATGTAACAGTATACTACAGTTTGAATAATATGAACAAATTAATTTATTTCACATGTAGACTATAAATTTACAATATGAATTAAAATGAGCAAAGAAAAAATTGGGCTTCCCTGGGATTCGAAACCTAGACCTCTGGATTGCTATCATGCAGATGGCAAAGATTTAAAACAGGTAAATTGAACCTAAACTCAGAGTTAAATTTAAACCCATGAAAAAACGTTAGTTGAGATATGAACACTTGATAAACCAGTGCTAAAACATGGCATACAATTTGGTTATAAATAAATCATGAATATGTTACTACAGGTTTCCCCGTCCATTTTAAAACTGTTGTCGTTCAATTGTATTTATTTTTACTTCCATTAATCGTGCCGAGGAGTCAAGAATGACACTGGGATACATAACAATTAGTGAATTGAGTTTGCATATAGGCGCTCCAGGATATTGCACGGTGACTCGTCCACCAGTTCGTTCTCGTAGTTACTGAACCAGCACAGCTTGCGCTAAGACGATCCAGGCTATCACACGGTGACTCGACCACCATCTCGTTCTCGGAGTTACTGTATCGGCACAGCTTGCGCTGTTCCGCCAACTCCAAGTATATGCCCGCGTACAGGCTCGTCTTCTCGAGTTCATTGATCACCGGCTCACTGCATGCCATTCCCTCTTCAATCACTGGGACACATGACGACTGTCGTACACAGACGCTCCAGGATATCGCACGGTGACTCGACCACCAGCCCGTTCTCGGAGTCATCGTACCGGCACAGCTTGCGCTGCTCGGCCAACTCCAAGTATATGCCCGCGTACAGGCTCATCTTGCCGAGTTCATAGATCACCGGCTCACAGCATGCCATTCCCTCCTCGATCACGTATTGGATGTATTTGGGACAGATGTCGTTGATGAACACCGACTCGATGAATCGCTCGACATTCGGAGCAGCTACGCGTTCACACCAAAATAAAACAAAAGGAGGGAATACAAAACTGCCATGAGTGAAAAACAAGTACATTGGGTCATGACTTATGTGTGACTTTTAGACAATATGGATAAAAAGGTATTCATTGAAACAAGTGCACTAATATCACTATTAAACAGAAGCATCGTCTATCGTAAGCTTGGAAAAGAGTCGTGTTGCAAAAAGCATTGGACTCCGAATATTATAATTAACATGTACGAGAAGCGTTTATATATCAATACAAAATAACGCATTTCAAGTGATAATTTGTTTGTGAATATCAATGTATAAATATTTTGTAAAGGACAACGAAATCCTGGTAGATTTATGCTTTCACTACAGTCAAGTAATTTCGTTCATTTATTCGGAAAAACAGTCATAACTTGTTTATGTCCTTCACCGGTTTTGGTCATATTAATTTGTATCGCGTAAATCCACACACGCTTCTCTTTTCCGAAACGACTTCATGTTATTATGGTTTCCAATTGTCCTTTATATGCATTTCTACAATTATACAATATTTTCTTATTACTTACACCAGAAAACGACAGATTAAGACAGGAAAATGATTGTTCTGATTTTCACATGACATCAAAATATAATACATTACTTTTAAAATGGTTCATAGTTTGTCTTATTTGGACTAAGCAAACCATCTCAACACGAGCGCCAAACATTTGGAACATGACTGAAGCAATTTAAAAATAAGGGAGAAAACAGGCCGCTTCAAAGATCGTCGTCCATTTAAGCACTGTAATCTTTTTAGTTGATGGAAAATATTTAAACATGATTTCTGATGCTCATAACTTTACAGAATGTAGATTAATAAGATACGCTATATCAGGAAATACCCAACTCCCAAAACTCAAGGCTGACAGACTATTTCAAATAATAAAAGAGAAACTACCAGAGCGACGTAACGGTCGTTTTGTGGTCTTTGTATTGTCATCAACAGCTTGAACTCCCCAAATATTCCAATTTGGAAGAAATCGACAAAATTAATATTACTGCATCTAGCAAAGAAGATTTTGAATTTGTATATACGGCATGTATACGTATATTTGTCTCTTTGTGTACGATAGTGCTGAAAAGTGAAAAATGTACATGGTTATAAAATAACACGATAATATTTAACTTTTCAAAATTACGTAATACTTTCAAAATCCTCCGTCACCGTGGAAAAGTAAAACAAAGATGATACAGCGAAGGAAAAACATAACTACATAAGCAATATGAAATCGAATTACCATAATTAGTATGGAAATGATCGTAAATTGAATTGATAGTCCATAGTTTAATCTTACCAATAACATGGTCCGCGTAATATCCCATGATGAAGAAACAGAAAACGATGTGCATCCTGGCCTGTTCATTGAAAGAAATATTAAACATCATAACGCAGTTAAAACAAGAAAATATTCGCATAAACACAAATGTGATGCAGTGTAAGCAACCTACTTAAAATAATAATAATTCTTCAAAATGAAAGAAACAATATCTGAATCCTAGAGGCTAGTGTGTATACTTTATATTTAAAATCAGCACCATTTATTATTTGGTGCATTATTCCTCAATCCCAGATCCCAGATTTGTAATTTGTAATTTTGCTCCAAAAACATGGTTTTAATACCCCAAATTGAAATGAGATGAGGTGAAATGAAATGAAATGAAATGAAATGAAATGAAATGAAATGAAATGAAATGAAATGAAATGAAATAAAAATGAAATGAAATGGAATGAAATGAAATTAAATGAAATGGACTGAAACGAAATGAATTGAAATGAAAGGAAATGTAATGAAATGAAATGAAATGGATTGAAACGGAACAAAATGAAATGAAATGAAATGAAATAAAATGAAATGAAATGAAATGAAATTAAATGAAATTAAATGAAATGAAATGGACTGAAACGAAGTGAAATGAAATGAAATGAAATGAAATGAAATGAAATGAAATGAAATGGAATGAAATGAAATGAAATGAAATGAAATGAAATGAAATGAAATGAAATGAAATGAAATGAAATGAAATATAATGACATGAATGAAATGCATTGAACATAAATTAAAGACATGAAATGACATGAAATTAATTGAAATTAAGTGAAATGAAATGAAATGAAATGAAATGAAAACAACGCTATATGAGGAATCAGTCTTAGTTTCAATCTTTTCCCACTGAGACTTTGTCTGTGACCGTCTCCGATATATGTGGTAATATAAAGAAGGTAGTCATATAATTAATGGGATAAAAGTAAACCCATTAAGAGTCAGTGATTTCTGACTACTGTCTTAAACGCATATATGACATCTAGTGCAGGTCTACTAAAAAGTAAATTTATTTTAGACATTGAAGTACGGTATAAATTCCTCTATTTGCAAAGGCAAATTAGATTTATGAAAATACGTTATACATATAGCATCAACTACATTACTAATCACTGTGTCTTAATATAGCTAGGCAAGTTTCTAAAATAATGTCGAAAGCAACTTACCATGATGTGCTTAATTCCCACAACAGGCTAATTTCAAGATAGGATTTCTAAGCTAGAAAGATCAAATGTTATACATTCGTCCCACAATTGATATGAAGCGCACCAACAAATATCTTTAATATAACGTAAACATGTTTTTCTTTTATAGAGTGAAATACAACACTATACTGCTCGGTGTTATTTACTGGTAATACATAGTTATTGAAAGTTTTTATGTTGCGAATGCTAACAACAAGAAGTAAACAGCTATAATAAATAATGTGCGTATTTTTGTTGTTATCACTGTTGTCGTGAATACATGAAAGTCCAGCCAAACTTTATAGCCGATCACCTAAAATATAAACAATATATTCTGATGTGCATTTATTGTTATACATGCTTTTATTGACCATTTCTGGAGGACTTGGGCTGACGTTTGATTGTGTTCCATGGCTAGTATGTCAGTTTTAATTAGTGGTTTCGGATTCCTCTTACTCGATCAAGGTGAAGGCTATATTGAATACACGTACATTTAGGTCTACCGCGTTTTTGATTGTATGTACAAAAAACACATAATTATAGCCTCGACATGATCTGAACATAAATCGTTTGGGTTAAAGGGATAGTATAGTTTTGGTCAAACTGAATCTTAGTAACCAAAACTTGCACCATATCATTGCAAACTATAACTAGTATTATTAGTTATAATTCCTACAATTCCCGAAACGTAGACAAACTTAAAAATGGCTAAGTTTTATTCAATCGGATATGTTTATTGATATTTCAGCCCTTTCTGAACCGATTTTGATCAAATGTATGTTTTAAAGTATGTTTTAAACACACGCTCTTCTTAATATTACACCTATAGTCTTCCATTAACTCACGGATGCTTGAAGCGCCCTCTAGACTAAAACTGTACTACCCATTTAAAGGGATAGTTCAGTTTGGGTTTAGAGGGCGCTTCGATAAAAAGATTTGTGTGAGGTAATGCAAAAAAAAGTGTAACATTTTAAATAGTAGACAATTTTAAACAGGGGCGGATCTAGCTTTTTGCTAAGGGGGGGGGGGGGGGTTGACCCAATGACGATGCGGAGCATCGTCCACGAGCCGCGTAGCGGCGAGGCGATCTTTTTTGCTATTTTGAACCCCCGTAAGTGATGTTTTCCTGGCATCTACTAACACAATGGAGACCATAAAAAGCAGTGCATGATAACGTCTTTTTAAATCAAGTAACAGTTTAATACACAGTTATACATGATGGCGTTTTTCTATGCACATCACATTTTCACTTGGCAGCCCAAGGGGGGGGGGGGGGGGTTAAACCCCAACCCCCCCCCCCCCCCCCCCGTAAATCCGCCACTGTTAAAGACATAATCAACTTTGTTTGATCAGCATTGGTTCAGAACCAGCTGATTTTGTGTACCATTCGAGCATGGTGAAGACTACAGCCTACCCGCTATTGGGCGCTTAATTAGCTACTTCACCGCGAGTTATCCTACACACCGATTCGCTTATATAAATAGGAAATACGCAAGCGAGAATTCACGAGATTCAACGAGATTTATGCATGGTCTCGCTATTTCTTATGTCATCATCAACGCCTACACATACTGATGTTATCGTCTGCGTTTAGTTATTTGCCATCAAATTGCCGTTATTTTGATATATCACACCCCATTAATATCTTTGAAATGAAGCAGTTAATTAACGTCAATATTTGGAAATATTTGTGTAACTTGTTATGTTCTGATTTTGCATTGTTTGACGTTTTCTTTCTACCTGACCCGTTCGAAAGTTGTCAATTCAATCTGACCACTTTGTTTTGGAGAAAACATATCTGCAACGCCAACCAATAAATACAAAGTTGCTTTGTCGTTTATTTTGAGAGAAAATGCTCATTATCGAGGCCAATAATTTTCCTTTTAAACCGAAAGCTAGGAGACGGAGGGTAGGGGCCCGAATACGGACCAGCCATTGTTGCCATGGTAATTGGGAATATTGGCTCTAAAGCCCGATATATAGAATTAAGGGGGTGTACGCAGCAAAATAAGGATCATTAACCCGTTCCGGACTGGTCCCGAAAATACTCGGGCAGGACAATTCTATGAAGAATGCATGTTATAGCAAAGTCATGAACGGGTTAACGGGCCTGCTGCAGTGCAGCGCTACCATCGTTCTGGTTAGTATCGTCTATTGTGTATCACCGAAGCAGACGATTACAAAAGCACTTGGCGAAAAGACGATCGCCGATATCCCAATTGACCATTCATATCGCGCAGAATATCGGCTGCCTCCGAATTTTGTATTTTTTGCAAAATTAAAAATACGTAGGGCCAGTTTTTCTTTCTACCTGACCCCTTCGAAGATTTAATCAAAAACCTTCAGACTAATTTTAGTACAAAACATATATCTTTATATCATATTCAATTTTGTAGTTGCTTCGTGGGTATCAAAAGTGTTTTTAAGCCCTTATAAGAAAGCGTAAAATATGCATTTTAAATTTCAGTTTAGGCATCAATTTCTCCTTTTTAAAAATATTTATGAAATCGCGATTATAATGATAATAAAGTATAGTTCTTCTTCTTTCATATGATATATAAACAATGCTTCTCAGTGACAGCTTTTTATGTTAAATATCGAGATTAAAAAAATTGTCATGAGGTCATAAATATATTTATTTTCACGTTTTTTCACGGATATTATGAATACGTGTAGGATAATCTAGAAGGCTTTTCGGGACGGAGCGAGACGGCTGACTAGTTATAACTTTATAGTTTGTAATATAGCCTAATGGTGTAGGTTTTGGTTATTAAAATTAAGTTTGACCAAAAAATGTACTCTCTATACCAAAACTCAATTATCGTTTTAATCTATCTTCAAAAGCAGATTAATTTCCATCTACTAATAATTCGCTTTGTACAATTGTGGTGACTCACTCTCTGTACAGCCCTGAGGTAGAGATCAGACGAGGCGAGCCGACTTTTGAGGGTGAACTGATGAGTCTGAAATGTCGGCAAATGCGCACCGTATATAGGCATGATAGGGGGATGGTTTACCTAGCTTGGGCACTATAGCTTCATTTTTTCACTAGTACAGGTAGAGGATTTGGGTTTAGGGTTTATGTTTGTTTGTATGTATTGGTCTATTTCTCACTTGTACTATATTTCAACCGAGCATATGGTGGCTTAGCGGTTTGGGTGTCACGCCTCATGCACGGGAGGTCCTGGGTTCAAACCCAGACCGGGTCGCGAATTCGCGACCGGCGAATACCAAAGATTTTACAAAAGGTAACTTCTGCCTTCTAGCCAGGCGCTCGGCATTTATAAAATGGAGACGGGAAAGTTATTCACACGAGTTACCAGAGGACTGTCCCCCTTCTGTAGATTTCGCTACATTTAGTAGACGTGTGGCCTATAATAGGGCTAATGAATCGGAGATAGGCCCCGCCTTATGTGCCAAAAATGGCACGGGAATGACTTTAAAGTGATGCCTGTAAAGTGTCAGATATTGCACAAAATGACATTTGAGACTTCAATCCTGTATCAATATCATTGTAAAATACAATTGAAAGATTTGTGAAAGTTTGAAAGAAAACGAACACTGTTTACCTAGTGAAAAAAACGAATATTGAGTTCATATTTTATCACCGAATACTGATGGTCTGCCATACTTTTGTCACAGTAATGAATGATCCGTTTGAGATATTCGCACCAGTGTATTTTTACACACGTAGTACATAATTCATGGAATTTGAACTCGCTCGGCTCAAAGTTCAATCTCCGGAATGTTCTCACGGGTGCTGCATGCGGACGTTCTCAGCTAAGACATTACTTTTTTTCAATTGCGTTGATTAACGCTTTAGAAATAATGATTTTCAATGATAATTATCTTCATACTAAAGGGACATTTGAAAAAATCAAACCCTATTTTATTCTTCTCTTACCATAAGCTAAACAACACGGTAGAAGAGAAACGAGGAAGCTCCAAGTAATTTTCGTGGATTTGGACACTTTACAGGTATGACTTTAACTAACATATATATCTCGCAATATTGTAGTTATATTGGAAGCCGCGTTAGTTAGTTATTATATGAAAAATATAAAATAAAAATATATAATGCAAATTAATTTTTGTTTTGATCCAGGTGCGTAATTGATAATGTTGACCAAAATCGCAAACGACGTCGGACCTCCTGACTGAATGTAAGCTTCATCTTCTCACCTCTTGACTGAATGTCACCTTTATTTTACAATGTATTGATCCAGTATGATCAACCCTAACTAGGCCGGGGCATAATGCCCTCCCCCCCCCCCCCCCCCCCCTCCCTGCGGAAAGTTTGTGATTGTTCGACAACGCGTTTAACTCATTATTTGTGTACGCAATTTGTTGGCAAAAGAAGATGAAAAATAAAAAAAGAGCGATCACAATGCTATAATTCGATCTCTCTTTAATTGTTTTGACTTATATTATTAGTCAAGTTCCAGATTTATTTACATTTCCACAAACTACTCAGTTCGTTATTATCACAGTTGATAATTAATACAAAAGAAAAACGAAATAAACTTTGTTTAACGATATGTACTTCATTGTTCTGGAAAGTATGGGATCCACTCGAAAGCAAAGCATTTGGATAGTAGACCGAAGTAAAAATAAAATTGATAGAAAATAAGTTTGGAAAAAATAAAAGAAAACATTATTAATATGCAATATTAAAGAAAAAAAATTATGTGTGTGTGTGTGTGTGTGTGTGTGTGTGTGTGTGGACATATTTTGTTTATGTATATTCAATTGTAAATGTATTAATTTGGAGGAATAACAAAAAAAAAGTGTGTGTGAGCAGGGACTAAAACGTTTTGCCCGAATATCGGTGTGTGTGTGTGGGGGGGGGGGGGGGGGGGTAGGGGTTGCAGCCTCCTAGCTTGTGGGCGTTGATTGTGTAAAGGAAACATGAATTTGAGGAATAGGCTGGCCACACTTGATTATTTAGGATACATAGTTCACAGTTGTTTTAATTTTATTCATATTGCCTTAATACGATAAACCCACCATCACTGGACAACTGTTTGACAATTTCAACATTATGTCATTGACATGTCACGATCGCATTTGTTATGAAATATGTTGAAAAGATTGGTTTATCTCGGAAAACATGCATGCGTGGACCAATTAATGTATTCTGTCGTAGGAAATATATCCTAATTTCATTGGAAAGGAACGCTATAAAGATTAAAGGGGTAGTTCAGTTTTGGTATAGATGGCGCTGCACGAAATAAGTTGTTTGTGAGAAAATGGAAAACTGAGTTTAAAATCAGAAAGAAAAAACAAAGATTTATTCGAAGATTTAAAAACAGAAACGAATTCTTACACTTTTTCAAACATTTTCAAAAGAGTTTTTAAATACTTGTTGATGATCTCTCTATTTAATCATTATTTCAACAAAACATCACATGCATAATTTTGTATGAAAAATGATTGAAACCAATGCTTTTTAAGAGAGAGCCCTCTTGTGTTTTAATGGCTCTTTTTTTAATGATAACAGGCTTGTAATTTTCTATTCTTTTCGAGCATGGTGGAGTTATAAGTATTAGTTTGAAATGTTATTGTGCAGGTTTTGGTTACTAAACTCTCAGCCTTTCCAAAACCGTACTACCCCTTTAATGAAAGTTGTTCATTATCACTTTAATAAAACAACTGTTTAACAATTGGATACCATGTCATTAACATTAGCAAATGTCGCTGAATGTCGTTATCAAATTATATATTTGTTCAATAATTGGGTAATCTCACATGTGGTCGTCCAAATCCTTTAATTCGTCTCTCTGGTCATTGGAAAATATTTCAAATTTCATTGGCAGCCAAGGACCATAAGTTACAAGGAAATAAGGGATCTATTTACATAATTTCATGACCACACCCGATTCTCCTTCAATTTTAAACCTCCGGCACCAAGTAACTAAGAAGTAAATTGCTTTATTACATGCAATATGAGCTAGTAATGTCTGGTGGGTTAACTGTGTCGTTAAGTTGTTTCGTTAAAAAAATACTTTATTCTCAAATCTACCCGGAAGGACGAAGGTGTTAAATCCTTCCCCCTAAATAAATTAATAAAACAAAATCCATAAAGACTCATTACGTGGAACAACAAACTCCTATGGGCAGTGAGTGAGTTAATCAAGAAGCGTTGGAAGCAAAAATTAGTTCGTGCGGAATATATTTGAGGTTTTTGAGAGAGTATAAATATTATCGAGGCATCATCAATTCCCATCAGTTGATTCTAAATCGTTTCTCGTAATATTGTTGAGAAGTTGGAGAGTCTAGAAGTCGTATCATCATAGCAAGCAACCCCGGAATAAATGTAATGTGTCTGAGAGTATACATTTTTACGAGTTATAATCAATCGCCATCAGTTGATTTGAGATCGTTTCTTTAGAGATTTTGGAGAAGTCGAAGATCCTAGAAGTCCCAGCAAACAAAATAATTTGTTAATTTCACGACCAGGCGCCATTTTCTACTTGAGAACGCAACAAAATTGACAGAAAGTTCGAGTATTCAATCACGAGAGGGCATTTGATTAACATGGCTGTTTCGGTAAGACCGGGTGCTTTTATATTTTCTTGAAACTAGTATAAATGCCTACTTTGAAATTATTTTCGAGTCCTTTCGAATTTTCCTTCGAATTATTTTCTTTTCGGTATTTATCCGCATAATAAATTTAATTATGTTTTCATTTATAATTAATTTCAACGTAATTTTATATTTGTAATTAAGAGCAATTTGACTATAGATTTGAACAATAATACAAAACTTCAACAGACGTTATGAAGATTGCATTTGCGGCATCTTAATTTTCAGGAATATATTAATCTACACCTCGTAAGTGTTTCTTTCTAATTGATATACAATTTATTGTATATCATAAGTAAATCGCGTTATTCTTGTGCGCAATAATTCCAGTCTGTTTGTCATATTTACTATTCGTGGTTTTATTTTCTGTTATCAATTCAACGTATTTGAATAGCTTACATTAGGGCGTGACCATTTTACAATTATTTTATTTGAAGAGCTCAATTCCAAAAAGCGATTAATCCACTTTATAATTTTGTTGGAAAGAAAGAGTTTTATTTGCCCAACTTTTGTATACATGCCTAAGGGAATATGGAAATGGAACCTTCCATATACTTTGATTTTGATAGTGTAATTTGTCTTAAAAGTTGTATATTTTCTAGATAGCTACGTAGCGTATTGATGCACTTTTATCGTTAACTCAATTTGTATGGAAAGTGGATTTAGCGCCTTTTGGAGTTAAGCTCTTCATTCATTTGTTGATTTTTAGATAAAGATTGCTGCGTGCCTTTGCCTATGTCTTGTCGTGTACGCTGCCGTCATGGGTGTACATGGAAGAGGTAAGCTAACCAATTCGAGTTTGATTTTTAAAATATGTGATTTCATGTCAAATGTATAGACAACAGTTGCTTGCAGGCAATTTCTTTATGTACATACACTAAAAATATATTGAAATATTTAATTTACGAAAAACAACTTACATACTTACATAGGCGTGCCTAGGATTTTTCAAGGGGGTGTTTTAGCTTCATTCAGTGGCGTAGTTGGGGTGTTTTTGAATACCTAAAACAGTAATATTTTCGCTAAAGGGGGATGTTGAGCACCCCAAAGACCTTGCCAGAGCTGGGCCAGCTCTGGTACGAATTCGGTGAAAGATGAAATGTTCCATTCAACTCGGCTCCGCCTCGTTGAATGGAACAACATTCCATCTTTCACCTCATGCAAATATTCGTACCATTGCACTCATAAACACTCATTATTTGTATTCCAATAAATGTCCCGTGTACATGGTGTAGGGAGGAATGAGTCTTTCGATCCTAGCTATCAGAGGCTATTGATTGATTGATTGATTGATTGATTTTCATTTTCCGTTATAAAAAAATATACAACAAATATAGATACAAGTTTACATTTTAAACAACGGCTGGACGGCCTATTTTCAGGAGTGCCAAGATGGCACTCCTGGGCCCCGTTACGATTGATTGTAAGTCAGCAAATTTGCGCGTTTCAACCAATCAGATTTGCGCATCTAGAACACATGATCTGAGTTACAATTAATTGTAACTTTCAATCGATTGTATCTCTTTCTGCAACGGGGCCCAGGTCTTCCATGGGGTCCATGAAAGACAATTATGTCTCCGATGAAGATTCTGCTAGGATCGAAAGCTCGAACTCTATACCGACTCTGACAATATTAGAAAACAAAGTAGATTCTTACCCGGACGACGCCCGGACGCTACCCCAACTTATGGGGCCTGTGATACCAATTATAGGAACAGAAAATATAGTGTATTGGTATATGGTACCCCTATATGCTACGCTGTGATACATAACAAACTCACCACATTCTCTGATGTTCGTGGAGTGTTTGTCAAATTGTTTGATCAATACAACTCGATGTAACTATCATGCTCTCCATTGTGCATGCAGATATCACTTAAAATTAAATATGTCATTAATGATACTAATGACACTGAGCATAACTTTTTGTTCAAAAAACATTCCTACATAAAGATAAACAAAATCAACTATTGCAATATTTGGAATGAGGATTCTTATTTATAATTATAATTAACAGCTTCAGTCATACAGTATCTTGCTAATTTCTTTTTCAAAAACGAAAGGCGACGTTAAAACGTCCAATATAATTATTGCAAAACCGGGGAGGCGTAAAACCTAAACAGGGACGAATCTTTTTTTGATTTTGACAACTGATGTTTCTGTTCGATGACCAGGGAAGCAGATGCCATACCGACATCATCAACAAGATCACCAAGGCTTACATGTTCTTATTTTAATTACAACCAACAGTTTTGACATCGGACATCTCCGCGCATCTCGGTGAGGCGTGTACGCTGTTCACCGCCGAGCTCGCCGATGAGGGAGGCCAGTGCAACACGGACATCATGGGCGAGATTATCGACGAGGTGGAGGACATCGAGAAGCCCGGCGTGAACGAAAAGGTGGTCGAGCAGTACATGAAGCAGGCCGAGCAGGGCCAGTTCTGCTACTCGCCGGATGGAGTTAGCGTGACTCATCTACGCGATGGGTGCGCCGCCATGGACGCAGTCTGCAACCAGGCGGCTAATGTCCAGTTCTGCAGCCGTGAGTAACTTTGGTCGATTTAAATTCGATTTAATTTCGATAAATTGTATTGCTCATAAATCATAATTTATGACCTGGTATTCGAATATTCGAAGAAGAAAAAAGTCCTTACAGATTATGTACAGCTATGCACCAGTAAGTAACGTTTTAAAATCCGGGTTTAAAATTCGATATTGATTTTGATAAACTGTATTTCATATCAATAAAGTTATATGCTGGCATTATATTATTAGAAAAAAATATCCTTATATAGATACATTCTACAAGCAATGCTTTTGATTCGAACCCCCTTATCAACATTGCATTAATTTTCATATACATTCCATCGATTTTATATTTATTTTGTTGGAGATAAAACGAACACAAAAATCAACTCGATCTAAACCTGAATAGCTGAATGGTAAGCTTGAATATTACAAAAATTATACCCATTTATCTATATCTCCCCCTCTATACCTACCTCATCTATCTACAGAGATGGCGGCGATCTCCACAATAGGTTCTGTCAACCAACTCCGCGTTGACCGTTCAGCCTCCGGGTCGGACTCGGACTCTTCGGCCTCCAACTCGGCCTCCAACTCGACCGAGTCAGGCAGCAACTCCCGCTAGATGACGACCAAAGACGATGTCGATGACGATGAAGATATAACGACTACTCAACATTGATCTAGGTCAATATATTATGTCGTAGTCAAAATGTTCCTTATTTGCGATGTTATTTATCAATAATTTAACTAATTAATTCAAATTAACTAATTAATTCAAATTAACTAATTAATTCAATAATTTAACTAATGATTTAGCCAATCAACACATAAACATATACTGTACATGTATATCTATCTATTTATCTATCTATCTATCTATATATCTATATATCTGTCTGATTATCAATCAATCAATCAATCAATCAATCAATCAATCAATCAATCAATCAATCAAGCAATCAATCAATCAAGCAATCAATCAATCAGTCGTTTAGGGACTATTGACATTTATTATTGTTACTTTGTTACTTAGTTTATCATTTGACATCTGTTATGTTGTTATATGGTTTACCATTTGGATTGTTTACTGTAACAGTATCCTGTAAGTTTGGCACATGAAAATAATAATCATAAATGTTGAACAATCGGATTTTGCGTGTGAAATAATTTTAGATGACATATATTTCTGACATCAAGGAAGAGCAAAGGGTATACAGGGTGGCCCAGAAATAACGGAACGGGGTACTTGCCATTATAAAGAAACATACAGACTAGATTCACTGGATAGATAATCTTTTAAAAGGAAATTTGATACCAACAACAGTAATTTTGGTCGAGTAGTCTTTGTTTTAGGTCGTTTTAAGTGACACCATGTCAGGGTCAACTTTTTGTAAATTTCTAGAAAGTCGGTGCCTGAAAAATAACAATTCATGCCCGTCATAGCATCAAGGAGTGATCAATGCGAATACTTTTGTCCATGTGCAATTCATGCCCCTTCACATAGTCGACATCGTTTTTACAGCTGAGTGCACATGGGTGCACCCTAACCCTAACCCTAACCCGTGGTCCTATGGCGGGCATGAATGGCTATTTATCAGGCACCGACTTTCTAGAAATTGACACAAATTTGACCCTGACATGGTGTCACTTAAGACTCCCTAAATAAAAAAAATACTTGACCAAAATTACTGTTCTTGGTATCAAATTTCCTTTCAAAAGATTATATATCAAGTGAAGCTTTCTTCATAATGGCAAGTTCCCCGTTCCGTTATTTCTGGGCCACCCTGTATAGAACTGATCTTGTGGAACGAAACATCGGAACATTAATGTGTATTTGATAATTTCCGATAATTAAACAAGATGTTTAATTAACAACACCAATATTATATTCCCTCTTTTACACCTCAAAAGTTTGGCATTGGTGAGACTTGGCTAGATTATTGCCTGTCTTTGTTTTCCACTAATGAATTCAGTTTATACAATTATTTACAGTAAGTTGAATATTCATTTTAAATGTTTGGACCCATATCAAATTTGCACCATTTCAATTTGTATTTACTGATGATTTATTTACGTATTGTTTTGTTTTTGTACTAACTATATAAACATTATTATTATCTTTTTAAAAACGTTCATTATTTTATATTTGTGTTATTTGTATGTGAATTTGATTTGAATAAAACTAACATCAAATTATACATTTATATCAACATAGTAATTTATTGTGATGAAAATTCTGATGCAATATTATCAGAGAGAGAGAGAGAGAGAACATTCAAGATAGATTTAATAACATCAATAATTGAAAGGTTGGATTTGTGTACGTGTGAGAGATATAGACAAAATAGTGATGCGTGATTTGGATAACTATTAAAAGAAAGAAAAAACCATAAAGAAACAATAGAAATTGATTAATTACAAAGTGAAAAATAGCTTCCCTGTTTAAAAGTTTCAAAAAACAAAATTAAAAAATATCACAAATCAAACCGCAACTCCACAACGCACAGAAGTCTACACGTACAAAATGTGCACAGAATCTGTGAACCACTTCAATCGCCATTAACCCATTCAAGACTAATTTGATTTAATATAGCAAGCATGACCGTAGATCCCATTCCGAGTTATATGGGAACCTGGGGGGTGTTTCACAAAGATCCTAAGTTGATCTTAACTCTATATAAGTTGGACTTAAAAAGTATGGAAAGCCGTTAGTTTCTTTGAAAACAAATTCTAGAAGTCCTTTTAAAAGGCATTAAATGTTGTTTCAATTCATAAATATGTTTCTATTATCAAAGATATTTCATGTTCTTCATGTAAAATGTATGAAAAGTCTAACATACTTGCATTTTTGCTTTTTAGTATATTTTGTTCCATGGCTACACATGTCTTACCATACTTTTTTAGTCCAACTTAGAGTTAAGTTCAACTTAGGATCTTTGTGAAACACCCCCAGGGCCCATATTCATGAAAGCCCACTAGCTTAGTTCCTTGCTAAGTTCATTTTGGATGGCGTGGCCAAGAAGTAAACACCATATATTTTTAGTTACTAACTAGGGTTAACTCTAACCCAGTTGACTCTAGTCATGCTAGTCGGGGACTAGGAAAACTGTTTGTTGCTCATTAAACTGCACATCAAAAAATACACTTAGCAAGGAACTAAGCTAGCGGGGTTTCATGAATATGGTGCCAGTACTGCGTTAAAGGGATCTATTATTAAACTTTGTTTAAATGTGCAAAAAATGATGAATGGTTGATACAATGTGTAATTTTGTGATTATGTCCATTGAATGATGTGTGCAAATTTCACGTTAAATGGATGTTAGTTGGTCGAGTAATGTGCGAAAATGCAAATTGATATTCACTAACTCATTGCACTGACTTTATGCACTGTTATGACTATCCAGTTGATAGTTTTGAATCCAAAAACTTCAATCGTAAATATATTTTTAACGGAAGGGAAATCTGGAAAATTGAAACATGTCCCATGCTTAAATTTTCAATACGAATAAAACAAGGTATGGGAGAACCGCTAGAGTTCCGAGTAAGTTTTGAGGATTTGGGCAATGTTGCTAGTCCCTTTAATATAATACGGTACGTATATGTCCCAACTTTAGGGAAAGTATTATGCAGCGTGAATGACGCACGTACATCAACGTGTTGGCAAACTTCCCGCTATCCTGCCATCTAAAGCCTTCAATTATACATCATCATTTGTACAATCAGACAATAACTAATTCGACATCCTTGTGCCCCTATTTGGCTTCTATAGTCTGAACTGTTACTTGTGGCGTAGCGTGGTCAGACTGATTTAAGGGGGGGGGGGGGGCACACTTTATGCATTTATTCATACCGCAAACGATTTTCCTTCATTGTACTTTTATGTTTTAATTGAATTATCGGGGGTGGGGCACGTGCCGCACATGCCCCCTTCGCTACGCCACTGACTTCTCGTATACTATTCATATTTTTGTGGCGTATATAATGGGACAATGATTGGTGCGTGTATGTGTGGGGGGGGGGGGGGGGGGGAGGGCTTGCCCTGTGATTAGAATAGTGTAATGATACAGTATTATACCTTGTGGTTCAGATTTCATCGTGGGATTATGTAAGAGTTATGTATATAGAATAAAAGATTTCCGCCTATTTTGAATTGTCCTGATAAATGCACATTGTCACTTTGTATGGTCTTAACCTAAGTTCTTATAATTCAGCAAGATTGCCAATGTAATGAATAAACAATTGCTAGTTTTCTGTTCAAGGGTAAAATATATCATTGTATTCAAACAACCCCTTACCCAAGGGATCACCTGGTAGGTAATGTACAAGGTCTATGGTGATTTCAGAATCTTGAAGGGAATGGGTTAAAATGTCTAAAACGAATTGGAAATGCGATTCGTTTGTTTTTTACAAATACAATCAAGTAAAACAGGTGGATACCATGGAAATGAAATCTTAAATGGTTTCGGAAGGAGTATAAATACCCCATCAAATCACACTCTACTTCACAAGATCTTGAGATCTCAATCGGCCTATCATACAGGAGTTTTAATCTGACTTTTTTTTTCTGGACATCACTTGGGAATATCCAAGAAGCAGTTCACCAATAATTCAAGATGGCATCAACCGTAAGTGTCTTTCTTTCACATAATATTTTAAATTAATAAATATATTGTGCATAAGTACATATTAAAAACGTGTCCTTTCCGAGAAAAAGTATAAATTTGAAGGATTAATTTCTCAGTTCACGGAGCTCCCTATTTTTAACATTAAGGACGGGTCATCTTATATATATGTCACTGCCTGTGCTGTCAATACAGTTAGTTTTGACGATTTAAAAAATAATGAACATTGCATTAAGCAAGATCAACGTGTTTAAATACCCGAGTTACTTAGGAAAGGATTACTTTTCATTAATATTTCGTCTGATATTTTTGTAATGGGTCCTTAATACGTTCTACTAAGAAAGAGCCACATAATAGTCACTATAAATTAATTTGATTAAGATGTTCGAATATGCAGTAAATTTCAACTATCATGGTTATCATGGTTTCAGACCTTATAATATTGAGCTAGTCCAGAGAAATCGTAAAGAATGATGAATTAGTTATGCAAAATATGATATTAAGTTCCAATCAAAATAAACATTTAATAATATATCTTAATGTCATAATTATCTAAAAGAATTTTATTGCGTTTTTCCTGAACAGGCAAAATGTATCATTGTCGCTGTTTTATGCTGTGTCATCGCCCGATCAGAAGTACGAGCGCAAAGTGAGTCAGAGTATTATTTTGTCTTCTGAATCTGTACTTTTTATTTATAGGGTTTCCCATCCATTTTAACACCTTTGTCATTAAATTTGTCTAAATTTGTACTTCAATTTCGTCCCGTCGAATTTGAATTGTAATCGACGAAAATGCGTGACGAACGACTTAATTGAATGGACTTTGTGTGCATTGGCACGTTCTTGACTTTTCGCGACGAAATTTAAGTACAAATTTATAAATTGTAATGACAAAAGTGTTAAAATGGACGGGAAAACCTATACTTAGTACTCATAGTCTAGTGTTATTTTTGTTACAATCGTCCAATGTGATCATGGACAGTAATATATGCCGCGATTGTAATTTGTTGATATTTATTAGCCTATAAGTTTTTTTTTTTAAACTTAAGTAATACATGTACATGAATTAGTTTATTGATACATTCACATCTTCAATTTGTCTACAACCATTTTATTCATGTATCCATCTTTAAATGATGTATTAATCGTTCTGTTAATCTATCTCTTCATATATTTATATATTAATTAATTTAAACTGGAAGTATAAGAGTCAATTGTTCACTGTTACAGGGCATTATTATAAAGTTGTATTACTTGTGCCTATATATTTGGATATGATTCTAACTGATATACTTTCATTAAGTGAAATTGTTTAGTTAAAACGAGCAAACCAAAATAGAGGGATTTAAATATATAATTGTTTAATGAGAAGAATTTACGTAATTTATATAATTCCCACATGGTCTAGTGTCAGTTATCATCATTTGATATCAACTATAAAAAATAAAACTTAAAACGTTGATAGAGAAACTCAACCGTTACCATTTACATTCATTTATACAGTTTGTTGCCCTGAACTTATATAGAACTGACCGTACAACTATTTCTTACAACTAATTCTAATTTATGCGAACTACAACAGTTTTTCTTAGAACTAATTCTTGTAATGTCCGAATTTTTGACTGTTGTCAAACAACAATTTTTTTATTTACAGCGTACGAATTTCGCTTGTTTTCCTACAATAAATTGTAACAATGTACACATTTTGACTGTTCGCAAGAGTGAAGATTCTATGTTGATGTGGTGTTAAATGGATGGAAACTGTTGGAAGTGAGTGCTTTTCATGCCAATAAATCCCTCCCCCACACAATCTTAATACTGACGTTAGATAAACCTGAAGAAAATATTTGTTCTACATAATTATGTGTGTTTCTTTAGATTGGGTATTCTCTATCAAATGTATGTGCATAATGGGGAATATTTTTTGTTAGCCATCATTTTGTGTGGGTATATTTCTAGCCACATGAATATTAAAATTATCATCATTTTCTGAACATGTCAATCTTATGCATGCAGGAATGGTATCGCCTTCGAAGATCACCATGCACCTGCAGGAGATGTGCGCGTTCTACGCGCGCGAGAAGGAGTTCCCGGGAATGGCGGGCTGTAACAAGGACGTCATCGGAGACGTGATGGAGCACGGGGAGAACCTTGAGACGCCGCGCAAGTACATCCCGAACTGGGAC
>JBAMJV010002583.1:0-90088 GCA_037951105.1 Echinarachnius parma | reverse complement strand
TTTAATTTTATGTTATTAATGATATTTTTGTGAACCCCAAATATTGGGGGGGGGGGGGGGATAATAATACAGGCCATCCCCCCCCCCCCAACCTGAAATATTGTGTGGGGGATATATCCCCCTCCCCTCCCCCCTCCCCCCACCCCCCCCCCCACCCCCCCGTGATCGACGCCCTGTCTAGTTGAGTATGTATGTATACAATTATTTCTGATAAATTTCTTCAATAAAATTAAAGAAGTTTGTGTAGATTCAATAAAAACATGAATTAGCCCATATTATACAAATACAAGTCATTAAAGGGAGAGTTGAGTTCTGTTTTTGGTCAAACTGAATTTTAGTAACCAAAACCTGCACCATTACATTTACAAATTAATAGTTATCAACTCCATTATGCTCGAAAGGAATACAAAATTACAAATGACTAAGGTAAAAAGCCCGTTATCATTTTTAAAAGAGCCGTTAAAACTCAAGAGGGCGCTCTCTAAACACTCATCGGTTTCAACCATTTTTAAATAACAATATTGTGCATGTGGTGTTTAGCTGAAATAGTGGTTAGGAGTATAGAGATAATCAACAACTATTACAAACCCCTCTTTTGTAAATCTTTTAAAGAACGAAGCATTGAAATAGATTTTTACGGCTGGTTCAAAATTATCGAATAAATGTGGGGCCCCACATTTATTACAAATATTTATGTTTTTGGATATTTCAGCCATTTCTGAACCGATTTTGATCAAATAAAGTTTATTCTGTCATTAAAATTGTATGCTCTTTCGAATTGGACACTCAGTTTTTCATTATCTCTCAAAAAATTATTTTGTGTAGCGCCCTCTATACCAAAACGTCAACTATCCCTTTAATATGCATTAAATTTATCTAATTCATGTACCATTCGAGATCGCAAAATCAAATCTTATTACAAAGTTAACTTACTCGCTAGGGAAGACAGCACGAGAATGATACCAGTGATCGTCCAGACTCGCTCTCATCATGGCGGTGGTCATCACGCCTCTCATTACGGCTCGATCGTTCGCAGAGCAACTTCGATCCTTGATCAATTCGACGATGCTAACTCAAAGTTGATCCTCTCTTTCTTCTGCAGACACCGAATCAAATCAACTGCGCATATCTGTCGCATCACGACTTTTATATCCATATCTGTTATCTTGTTCTGCACACACGTGACTATCAAACCTGTCAGAAATTACCTTTATTTACCCAAGCGCACGTGAACGTAAATTATATATTTCATATCTTTCAATTAATCTTATGGCCTCATGTAATGTTCTCACTTTGCTTGCTACACTTGCTATACGAGGTAGATCGTCATTGGCGTCACATTGTGTAGAGATATGGGCATGGGCGTCAATCACGGGGGGGATACCCCCCACACACACACACACACACTATTTGAAGGTGCGGGAAGGCCTGTATTATTATCCCCTAAAGTAATTGAGGTTCAGAAATATAAAAAATACATTATGTGAAAGTTGATACAATACTTTAACCTCTTGTTGGGAGTAATAAACTGCCCCCTGGACCCCCATTGAGGTCATCTTACACCAGTCCCTTGTATGCACTTATTTAAGATTTATTATTTATGACTCGCAAAAATGAACTATATTGTAAAACTATTTCAAATCTATAACAACTATGTTACGTATTTACATAATATGAACAACATCTTAAGGTCTGGATATCGAAAATCCTCAAGCTTCCCGGGACTCCGCCCCTGGACCCCCATTACGATTACCAATGTGGGTATCCCTTCATTTATTCCATTCAGGGTGCCATCAGGGTGCTTGCAATCTTAACATTTCTAAAAGTCTAAATCAGAAAAGCTAACTGGGGCTCTGCACCCAGGAACCCCGGCAGGGACTAAATATTGAGCCCCTCCTGTTTTCTCTAAGGGTTTTACCAAGTGACTTTAGGTGTCATTCGATTAAAAACTATTGTTGTCCCCTACCCCACCCCCCCCCCCCCCCCCCCCATCATAAAACACGGGGCACGCTATTGGGTTGGTTGCTTCGCTCCTGCATGGTTGATGATGGTCATTACCCCCCATTGACCCCCTATTGACATTGGCGTGGCGTGGTCGGACTGATTTGGGGGGGCACGCAAATTATTGGGGGGGGTGGGGGGGGGGGGGGGGGGGGTGTGGCACAACTCAGTCGCTTTTGGTTTTCCCACCAGAAGCCCCCCCCCCCCCCCCCCCCCGCCCTTCACAAAATGTTGATTACGTCATTGGGGTGGCCATGCACCCCCCCCCCCCCCCCTTATTTTTTTTTTTTAGAAATTGTTACTATTATACTGTTTATCAGCAAGGTTTTTTTCTACGTTTTAGGGGGTCCTTTTTTTGTTTTCATATTTTTAGTCAGAAGTGTGTTTGTATGTGTAAGTGTGTGTGTGTGTGTGTGTGTGTGTGTGTGTGTGTGTTCTCTCACGCCGGCATTCTTGTGGGGTCTAGTGACTCTTGTCTCGTGTGGGTACAATTATATACTTGTGGAGTATTTTTTTATTGTGGGGAAATAACTGATAGGGCCCCCCACTAACAGGACTAAGGAATAGCCTTAAATCGGCGTATTTAGCTTCTTAAGTTATGTGACAAAATCCTGTAACTGTACCCCATAAGTGATACTTGAGAAATTGTTTTTATCTAGACACACCCCCGGAGGGGGGGGGGGGGGGCACTCATGAATAATGTAAGACGGGTATGTTCCGCTTACAAGACCCCCGTTTTCACATCCGATTGCCGCTCTCAAGACCCCCGGAATGACTTGGCTAGGTAGTTGAGTAGCGCCAAGTCCATTATTCTTCTTCTAGTCAGCTCTTTGGACCACCATTTGAGGGTTTCCCTATACAGAGTGTTTACAAAAAAGCGGAACCCAATTTCAACCAGCAATTTTTCATCTAATAAACATACTAATGCGTATGGCAATTTGTC
Source organism: Echinarachnius parma (assembly GCA_037951105.1). Lineage (NCBI taxonomy): Eukaryota > Metazoa > Echinodermata > Echinoidea > Clypeasteroida > Echinarachniidae > Echinarachnius > Echinarachnius parma. Next base: position 87,144 of record JBAMJV010002583.1, on the reverse strand, counting down.
ATATAATAGGTACATTATACTCTTTCGTTTGATACCAAACATGTTGTGATAGCGTCATGCATGAATGAATTTAAATTACCTTAAAAGATTTATGTAAAAAGTAAGTTTGCGCAGCAAAAATATGAGAAGTGATTGTTTAAAGGTATGGTGACAAGAAAACTGCCTCAAAATTGGGTTTTACTGTATCTAAGGTAGATTTTCATAAAGATTACTAATACAAACATATTTTTCCTCGTGGGAAAACCCGGTAAAATAAAAAAATCAACTTGTAAAGTCACTTTCGGAACCCCCGGTAAAAAACTGAGTCCCGGGCGAACAAAAAATGACGTCATCTTTGTGACGTCACCTGCAGGCAATCGCAGTTTAGCTCGGTCATAGACGTACACGCTGAGTGCAATACTCACGTTGACACAGAGATATTATTTCCATTTGTTTTCAATATTTGCAAACATTTTGTTCAGGGTTAATATCATGGACGATATACACTAAGATGTGTAGCTGCATCCTCCTACAATTCAGTTCTTTGCAATTCTTAAGCATTTTCAGTAAAACCTCAATTTACAAGCAAAAACGAGTTTGTTTTACAAGCAAGTCAATAGGCTCTGCATGTAAACAATGCACATTCCTCCGCGTTGCGGTCTGCATGTGATGTCATGAATCGGGTGACACGTGCGCACATTCCCGCTCTGCTATAAATGACTTTTTTTAGGAGCATGGAACGCCGATGCGAAAATAAAGCAAAAAGTTGCATGAAATTTACCTTTTTTTCCCAACTCAGGATTTCTTTGAAAAAAAGAGTTTGGTATATAAATAAAGGCACATATTTAAAGCTATAAACCTGAATCAAAAGCCGGATTTCCCCCCTCCTTTAATGCAATGCAAAGAATGAAACAGAAGTCAAAGTCAAGTGACATGTCATGATGTTTCTTTATTCATAGCTTGATTTTTAATTCAACATTGAAAAGAGTGAAGTGTCCATAATTATCCCCAATGTCCTTCCTCATGACCCCCTTGTCTGTCCGCACATGTTTGTGCTCGTGTCACCATCCCTCACCATGACTCTCATAGCCCGTCTGGCCACATTCTCCTGCTGGCCAAGGCATCAACTCCCTGTTGATGCGATTGCGGATGTCTTAGAACTGTACCTTGCTGCAGATTTTCATCTTCATATGACCCCAGTGGTATCCGAACTTTCCTTTTCCGATCAGAACAACCCTTGTTTAGATTTAGACTGGTCCCTTTCATTTCAAACTTCCCCACATTCCTCTAAATTGGGGATATTGAGGGTGCATCACGAACGAGGACACTTGCTGGAGACTCCTAGAACGATTCCACTCAGTGACCAGAACAAAACATGCAGTTCATTGGTCAGTTGCATAGTCTTTAAAACAGATTTTTAAAAGTATCTCCATGTCCATATACGGTTTAACAACGATTAGAACAATAGGATTACAAGACAAAAGAACAAGAGGAAAGGTTTCAATAAATTACCATTATTTGTGTTGATCATTAGATCTAAATCTCGTGCGCAAAGCAATTTTAACATTGCTAATTCAAAATGTTTGTAGTTCGATAACCACAAGCTCAATCATTACAATTATGGTATCATATGAAAGAGTAGTACATTTTCTTTGCGATTACATATTACGATAAACATAAGTATGTTTACGAGATGAGATATTGCTGATGAAAGTTGGGTTCCGCTTTTTTGTAAACACTCTGTAGGTCTTTGGTAGCTCCAAGTCCATGTATTTTGTAGTTTTAGTCTGCTCCTTAGACCCCTTAACTCCCGTTTCAGGGTTTTTGTAGCTCCAAAGACCACGGGCGTAATACCTATTCATCATGGGGGGGGGGGGGGCTGAATGAATAGATCATCCCCCCCCCCCCCCCCAGATGAATGAGTATCAATGACATGTCTACGCCCGTGCCAAAGACCTTATATGTTGTGCTTGTAGTCAGCTCTTAAGACCCCCATTACAGAGTTCCGTGAGGCACACCCCCGTCAAAAAATAATTCGAGTGCCAAGGGGGGAGGGGGGGGGGGGGGGGGGGGGGGGGGTAAAGGAGCATGTTTTGTTCCTTTTTATCTTTAGCTATATAACCTTCATTATGTTTATTCCATGAAGTCAGGACATTAAATATACAGTTGATTTGTAATTGTTTATGTATGTTATGTTACCATTTCTACTTTCGTTCATTATAATTGTATATGTATATTTTGCTTAGTATGTATATTCAATTGTAAATGTTATATTTGGAGGAATAAAAATCACTTTAAAAAAAAAAGGTGTGGGGGGGGGGTTGGGTGGTAGGGGCAGGGGCGTATTAGGGAATCTTTCTTTTTCCTCCACCTTTCATAATTGGTAAATGAGACCTGCTAACTTGACTGATTCCAATAATGTACTGTTTATTGTGTTCGGTTAAGATTGATGACATTAATGATATTTTTATATAATCATTATAATACATGTACTTGACATCTAATTATTCACTATGAAAATATATTAATGTCGTTTTTGTATTGATACTATGTGATACTATGTAATATTCTTACCCGTGTAGAAGTCTTGAAAATTTGCTTATTTTTGTTCTGTTTTTTTTATTTTTTTATTTGAAAATGGAAAAAGAAAGACACTAAAGATCATTTTAAAAAGGAGGAAAAAGAAGAAAAAGACAAAATCAGTGCTTTGGTGGAAATGGGGTTTCTCTTAGGCTAAAGGGGGGGGGGGGGGTGGGGGGTAAAGAAGACGCGAGGAAGTAGCATGTCTCAGTTCTTTTATCTTTTGTTATAACCTCCATTATGTTTATTTCATGGAGTCTGTGAATTGAATATACACTTGATTTGTATTTTTTTGTAAGATAATAATTTCTACTTTATCTTTCATTAAACTGTAATTGTTCTATTCCTTGTGCATTGGACATAAATAATGAAATACTGGCCGTCGTGATATGTCAAGTTTGAATTTAAATAATTAATCATAATAAAGGCAAACACAAAGATAAGCTAAGTATCTTCACGGTTTCTCCTCTTTGTTTTCATATTTTTATTCAGAAATGTGTTTGTATGTGTAAGTGTGTGTGCGTGTGTGCGTGTGTGTGTGTGTGTGTGTGTGTGTGTGTGTGTTGTGTGTGTAAACATCTATATACGTTCGTTTGAGGTTTTTTTTTCTTTTTCTTTTTCTTTTTTTAATTACATGTCATTCGATGGTGGACATGGTTGGGTCGGGAAGGGTGCGTGTATGTTGCGTACGCGTTGGAGTCTGCTCACAGTTTATATTATTGTTGATACGTCATGTAGGTTTAATTGTAGTTATTTTGTTATAAACATGCTCACGGGGGATACAGAGTACGCGATAATTTTAAAAAGTTTATATATATGTAAAATAAAATGGTGAATTTTTCTTGGATTACTTTAAATGTAAGAGGGTTACGGAATAAGGATAAAAGAACACGCATTTTTGAATGGTGTAAATGTAAAGGAAGTGATATTTCTTTTTTACAGGAAACATATAGTACTATAGAAGTAGAAGAACAGTGGAAAAAGGAATGGGGCGGGCCAATCTTTTTTAGCCATGGGTCAAACCACAGTAGAGGTGTTCTTATTTTATTTTCTCCCCATTTATATTTTAAACAGGATGACATTGTAATAGATGCAGAAGGGAGGTACATTATATTTAAAGGGGAAATACAAGGGGTTAAATTTTTGTTGGGAAATGTGTATTTACCCACAAGAGACAAAGTACAATTACAGGTTGATTTTTTGAATAGGTTAGATGAATGTATTTGTGAAGTTTTTGATAAGGATTATTCAGTAATATTAGGGGGAGATTTTAACACTGTAATGGAAGGGGGCATGGATTATGAAGGGCCAAATATTGTATTAAAATCTAGATTTATTGAGGTATTAAAAAGATTTTTGAATAAATATGATTTAGAAGATATATGGAGGAAAAGGAACCCTAATGCTAGACAGTTCACTTTTAGACAAACGTCGCCCTTAGTCCAAAGTCGTTTAGATTATTGGTTTATATCATGTAGTTTAGACAAATTAGTGAATAAATGTCAAATTTTGGTATCCATAACACCGGATCATTCGGGCATCAAATTGCAATTTCAGCATTTAGTGGATAAGTTTGTCTTTGGAAAGTCGTATTGGAAATTTAATAATAGTTTATGTATGGATAAACATTTTGTTGAGGGGATGCATGATATATTATTTGAATTGAAAAATGAATGGGGACCTAGGATTTCGAATAAATTAGTATTTTGGGATTTTTTGAAAATGAAAATGAGGGAATACGCTATGAAATATTCGCGTGAAAAGGCGAAGTTAAGAAAATTTGAAATAGAGACGTTAGAGACTGAAATTAAGGATTTAGAAAATCAGTTAGTCGAAGGGGCATCTAGGTTTGTTATTGATAGTATTAAATTGAAAAAAGATAAGTTGAATAAATTGTATGATTTTTCTCGACAGGGCATTAAAGTTCGTTCTAGAGCAGCTTGGTTTGAAGAAGGGGAGAATAATACTCGGTATTTTGAACAATTGTTGAAAGTAAATAAAAGGAAAAGTGTCATTAGAGAAGTATATAAGGAAAATGGAGAAATTACTAGAGATAAAAATTATATTTTAAAAGAGATAAAGATATTTTATGAAAAATTATATTCTTTGAGGAATGATAGTGGTCAAAATAATGGTTTATTTTTTGATGATATTTTAAAGTTAAGTGAACAGAATAAAGAATTATGTGAAGGTAAATTGACGAAAGATGAGTGTTTTAAAGTTTTGAAAGAAATGAAATGGAATAAATCCCCTGGAAATGATGGTTTTACAGTAGAAATTTATGATACATTTTGGCCCATATTAGGGGATTTGTTGGTAGAAGTATTGAATGAGACATTTGTAAGGGGGGAATTGACTGTATCTCAAAAACAAGGGACTATAACATTGATAGAGAAAGAGGGAAAAGATGCGATGCATATTAAAAATTATAGACCCATTACGTTGTTAAATGTAGACTATAAAATATTATCGAAGGTTTTAGCAACTAGGATTAAAAATGTTTTAAATGAAATAATTCATTATGATCAGGTGGGATATATAAAAGATAGGAATATTGGGGAAGCGGTTCGATTAATAGAATATATATTATTTTATTCTAAACATTCATTGGAGCAAGGACAAGGGTTTTTGATTGCGGTAGATTTTGAAAAAGCTTTTGATTCTGTATCCCATCAATATTTATTGAAAGTGCTAAAATTGTTTGGTTTTGGTGATTCGTTTTGTTCTTGGGTGAAAATATTATATAATGATATAAGTAGTTGTATTATGAATGGGGGGTATTCCACTGGTTATTTCAATATAGAAAGGGGTGTCAGACAAGGTGATCCATTGTCGCCCTATTTGTTTTTGATTGCAATAGAATTGTTGGCACATGAAGTAAGGAGGGACAAAATAATTAAAGGGATACTTTTTGGGGAGCATGAAATAAGACAAGTATTGTATGCAGATGATATGACAATTTTTTTGAAAGATATAAACTCTATAAGAAGGTTGCAATATATATTTGAAGAATTTGAAAAAGTAAGTGGTTTGAAAGTTAATAAAGAAAAGACACATTTTATGTATATGGGTGAGGAAACTGGGAAACCAGATGGGCCTTTATTTGGACAATTTGTTAAGGAAGTAAAAATGTTAGGGGTTAATTTTTCGGTTGATTTTAGATTAAAAGACGATTTAAACTATAAAGAAATATTAAGTAAAATTAAAAAGCTTCTAGGCTGGTGGAAACAACGGGATTTGACTATTATGGGTAAAATACATTTATTAAAAACGTATGCGTTAATAAAGTTGAATTATGTTTCATCTCTCCTTGTTGTTCCCGTATGGGTTTATATAGAAGTGGAGAAAATATCGTTTGATTTTATATGGAGAGGGAAAGATCGTATAAAAAGAAAAATTATGTATCAAAATTATAATTATGGTGGAGTAAAAATGATTAATTTTGAAATATTTGTTAGAACGCAGCGGATAATGTGGGTTAAACGACTATTATATGGAGAAAGAAATTTGGGATGGAAGTTATTTTTTGATTATTCTTTAAGTTCAGTAGGAGGAAGGTTCATTTTTTTATGTGATTATGAAATGTCAAAGATGAAGTTTATGTTGAAGATTCCACCTTATTATTTGGAAATGTTGAAAGCTTGGAAAGAGATTGATAATTTAAGGCATTTTAATGGTCGTATGAATCCAATTATATTTAATAATAGGAACATATGTATAACAAAAAATAAGATGGTATTTGATAAAGAATTATTAGAACGAGGGATAGTTATGTTGAACCATATAATGGATAATGGACATGTTAAACCCGTTGCATATTTTTTGAATTTTGGTATGAGAAGTGAGAATTTACTTACAATAATTGATATATATCATGCGATTCCGAGGGATTGGAAAAATGATTTAGGTTTGATACGATTTTGTGAGGTAGACTTAATAAATTATGATATTAATTTATATCTTTTGGATAAAAATGTAAGTTTTAAGGATGTACCATCTAGAAAAATATATGATTATTTTATTAGAGAATTACAAAAGTTATATGTTTTACAGATAAGAGATGGACAAAATGATTTTAATTTTATGGATAAAGAAATGTATGAATGTTTTTTAAAACCAAGAATAACATTAATTATTGGGAAACAGAGAGAATTTCAATTTAAGTTACTGCATGGGGCAATATACACTAAAGATCATTTATTTAGATTTGGATTTGTTGAAGATAATTTGTGTTCGTACTGTAAACGGGAAAGGGAAACATATTCGCATATATTTTTATTTTGTTTAAATGTAAAAGTGATATGGAAAGCCTTGATACAACGTTTTAAGTTAGATGAAATAAAGGATTTAAAGTGGCGGGATATATTTGTTGGTTTATTAGGTAATTCAAATAGAATAAAATGCTGTAATACCATTATTTTTATGGTAAAATATATTTTATTTGTATTAAGAAAAGAGGGTGTTCTACCAAATATTGATAAAATTCAGAAACTGTTATTAGATTATAAGGACCAGGAAAAGGGAATAGCAACTAAAATGGGGAAATTAGGATTACATTTACAAAAATGGGAAACAGTTACAGTAAAAGATGAAAATGAAAATGTTTTTGTAAATCAACAAAAGATCCTTGAACAAATTTATTCTTTTTATTATAGCTTGTATAAAGAGAAGCATGATTGTACTCAAGATAGAACTATTGATAATTTTTTAGACTCTATAGAAACTCCCAATTTGAATGAAGCTGATAAAGTTTTTCTTGATGAACCAATTTCTAAACAAGAATTATATGAGACTGTTCTTTCTATGAAACACAATAAATCACCTGGTTTTGACGGTCTGCCTGTGGAATTTTATATTGTATTTTGGAAGGACATATCAGACATGCTTTTGAGTTCATTTAATTTTTCTTTACAAAATGGATTAATGTCCTCCTCCCAAAGAAATGGAGTTATTACTTTGATCCCTAAAAAAGATAGAGACAGTTATTATTTGAAAAATTATAGACCCATATCTCTTTTAACAGTTGATTATAAAATTTTAGCTAAAACTATTGCAAACCGGCTTAAAAAAAGTTTGTCATATTTAATTCACTCAGATCAGTCTGGTTTTTTAAAAGGAAGAAATATTGGAAATAATGTTCGTTTGATTATTGATATGATTGAATACACAAAAGCAAAGAATATTCCGGGTGCAATCCTCCTCCTTGATATTCAAAAGGCTTTTGATAGTGTTTCTCACAAATTTCTTTTTTGTATTCTTAAAAAATTTAACTTTAGTGATAAATTTATTAATTGGATTAAAGTTTTTTACTCGGAAAGAAAAAGTTATATAATTAATTATGGTAATTTGACTAAACCTATTGATATGCAAAGAGGTATTTTCCAAGGGTGCCCCATATCCCCGTACTTATTTTTATTAGTTATTGAATGTATGGCCATTGCTATCAGACAAAATTCTAACATTAAAGGAATCCCTGTTGAAAATAAGGATTTAAAAATTTCTTTATTGGCTGATGATTCAACTTGTTTTATTGATGGTTCAGAGAATTCATTCCAATCTTTGTTTGATACAATTGATTTTTTTTCTGAGAGCTCTGGTTGTAAACTTAATATATCCAAATCAGAAGCAATATGGATCGGCTCAAAAGAGGGTTCCCCGTCCCAACCATTTTCTGAGAATGGCTTGAAATGGAATAAATTTACTTTTAAAACATTGGGTATTCATTTTTCTTTGAATATAAAGCAATTATATGAGCTTAATCATAAAGTAAAACTCAAATCTATTGAAAGCACTTTGAATTGCTGGCGAGCAAGAAATTTATCTCTTGTCGGGAAGATCTGTGTGATAAAGACCCTATTGCTGCCACAGCTTTTGTACTTTTTTTCAGTACTTTGTATAAAATTACCAAAATCTTTTTTTAAACAATTGAATACTTTATTGTTTAAGTTTATTTGGAACAATGGCAACGATAGGGTCCAAAGACAGTTAATGTGCAACGATTTTTCTTCTGGTGGTTTACGTATGATTGACCCCTATAGTTTTTGTCTGGCACAAAAGATGTTATGGGTAAAATTGTTATTAGATGATAATTATGAAAGTTTATGGAAGACTATTGAAGTTTCTCTTTTAAATGGTTTTAGTACTAAGAAGGATATGTTATGGCAAACATATGCTCCTGTAAGTGTTCTTGATAAATTATCCTCATCTCAATTAGCAGAATCACTCCAAACATGGTATTTATTTAGAGAAAAGTTTGTTAAATTAGAATGGGATATCCCGTTCTCATCTCTTGGTGATTGTCAATGTATTTGGTATAATAAAAACATTAATTCAAAATCAAAACAATATTTCCTTTATCAAGACTGGTTAGATAAAGGAATTATATTTATTTCTGATTTACTTAACCCTCCCCATCCTGGCGGTAAATTATTTGAAGAACTTGTCTTAGATTTTGATATTAGTCCACAGGATAGGAGGAAGTATAATTTTTTAATGAAAAATATTCCAGAAGATTGGCTGGGATTATCAGATTTAACACCAAATATAATATTTGATGAAATGAGGGCGAAACTTCTTAGTACTAAGAAAATTCCAAAATATGTTTATGGTGTTATATTAGATTCTTGTATTCCTGAAAGGCAAATAATTTTTTGGAGACATTTTTATGACCCTGATCAAAAGAATTGGGAAAAAATTCATGTTAATAATTTTAAATCCACCATTATCACACGTATTCGTTCTTTTTATTTTAAATTATTCCATAGAGCAATAGCTTTAAATGAGTTTTTGTTTAAAATAAAAAGAAAAGATTCCCCGAATTGTGCTTTTTGTAATATAGCCCCAGAAACTTATACTCATTTGTTTGTTGAGTGTCCTGTGGTCAAGCCCATCTGGGATAAGACTATTAAGGTTATTGAAGAGAAGACAAAGCAAGCTTTGAACCCTACAATTTTTGAAAAAATGTTTGGTTTTGATAACGATAAATTTCTTACGTATTTGTTTCTTTTACTTAAATATTATATTTATATATGCAAATTCCAAAATAAATTACCATCCTTTGAAGGCTACAAAACATACACTGTTAGTAATAAGGATTTGGAATATAGTATTGCTAAAAAGAATAACAAGCTTGTCCTTCATTTTAAGAAATGGAAGTTTAAATTATGATCACTCAAAATATTGTAAATGGTAATTTCATTGTCTGTAATATGTTATATTTTGTTATATCTATGCTTGAAGTATTAGTGTTGAAGATGACTGCCAACACACTAGGTACTGATTAGGCATCGCTGTAGGTTGTGCAATGCTTACTCAATCCTGGTTGTACTACATTTTTGTATTGTTATGTACATTGTATTGTTATGTACATTATATTGTATTGCTGTGTGCATCTGCAGCATGCCTTTTCTAACGATATTTGGCCCATAGTTTCGAGAGAGTTTCCGTGACCCCCCGCTGGTCCCCCGTGCTCCTGCTGTCCGGGTGGCCTTTGCATCTTTCCCGCCCCGAGGGTGGGGGCGGCTCCACTTTATTACAATGAGAAGGTGTTGCTTTCTGTGTATGTGTGTGTGTGGGGTGTGTGTGTGGGTGCGTGTGTGCAAGTGTGTGGGGTGGGTGTGTGTGTTTGTGTGTGTGGTTTGGCTTCAGCCGACCAAGTGTGTAAATTACCACAGGGTTAATAATAACAATGTAGAGTTGGAGTCGGCCCCGTCGGTGGAGTTGCGGGATGGATTCGATGGTTACTTGGTTGGCTTGTGCGCGGGGTGGCCGGTGGTCTGTTGCGGGTACTCTCCCAAGCTGCATTTGCTGCCAGTGTTTGAAATTTTGTGTATTTTTTTATTTATTTATTTTTTTTTTTCTCTTTTTTTTGATTCATATTTGATTTTCCTTGTAATTTTTCCAATCTTTCTCAATCGTTTGTAAATATTATGATGTTGTTAATTCAATAAAACATATAAATATAAAAAAAAAATGGGAAACAGTAAAATTAGAATAATATTGACATAAACTCTTCAAATGCGATGTTTCTCCCGTGAGCTTGTAACATTTAAAGGGAATTGATTTAAGTATGTATTTGGTAAAATTATTTTTTTAAATGTGAGCAGATTTCCGGGGCAGGGAGGAGAGGGTGAGTGTGCATGGGGGTGGGGGAGGGGGCGGTGGGTGGGGGCGGTGGGGAAGGGAGAAGTAGCATGTCTTACTTCTTTTTATCTTTTGTTAAATCTCCATTGTGTTTAATTTTTGCATTACACTCGATTTGTACACTGTAAACTGGTATTATTTAAAATGTTATTCAATTGTAAATGTCATGTTAATTTGGAGAAATAAAAATCATTTAAAAAAAAAAAAAAAAAAGTGTGTGTGTGTGTGTGTGTGTGTGTGTGTGTGTGTGGGTGTGTGTGTGTGTGTGTGTGTGTGTGTGTGTGTGTGTGTGTGTGTGTGTGTTTGTGTGTGTGTGTGACTTTCGGATGCAAAGGTGTCTAGAAAATGTGTTAAACATGCATACTTTGATTTGCAAGTTGATTCATGGCTGTCATACTATGCACACGCATATATTATGTACGCATACACACACACACACACACACACACACACACACACACACACACACACACACAATACATGCGAGTCTACATGTAATCATATCATTTTACTATTTCATGTACCACCGCACTATGGGCTTTAGTCCTGAATTCTGAAAAGAATTTAGGCTAAAATTTATTATATCTTCGTCATATCTTCGTCACTAAAATATGACACTGTACTTAAAGGGATAGTTGAGTTTTGGTAGAGAGGGCGCTACATACAATGAATTTTGTGAGATAATGAAAAACTGAGTGAAACATTTTAAAGAGCACAATATTTTAAAGCCAGGATAAACTTTATTTGATCAAAATCAGTTCAAAAACGGCTGAAATATCCATAATCATAGTCATTTGTAATAAATGTGGGGCCCCACACTTATTCGATAATTTTGAACCAGCCGTTAAAAATTAAAAAAAATGTTTCCTCTTTTCAAAAAGTTACAAAATAGGTATTTAAATAGTTGTTGGTTATTTCTCTATCTAATCACTATTTCAACAAAAAATCACATGCACAATATTGTATTCAAAATGGTTGAAACCGATGAGTGTTTAGAGAGCGCTCTCTTACGTTTTAACGCCTCTTTTTAATGATAATATGATCTTTACTAAGTCATTTGTAATCTTGTGTTCCCTTCTAGAATAATTATTAGTTTGTAGTCTAATGATGCAGGTTTTGGTTACTAAAATTCAGTTTCACCAAAACATTACTCTCCTTACCAGAACTCAACTATCCCTTTAAGGAATAGCGACTTGCGAAAACATATTTTAGTGACGGAGATTATGACGTAGATACAATTTTAACATAATTTGAACTTAAAGTGGTTTTCAGAATACACCCCACTAGTCTTCAATTTTTACTTTACTGCAAATTAAAGACTCTTCATTAAAAACAAAGAATAAGGTACGGGAAAGATCAGAGTAAATTAATACTACATTGTATTAGGCTTGATTTACTTGGCACATCATGAAGGCAATTACCGTAATATTTCTCGCACGCTTGCGCACTTTTGGTTACAAACAAATGCAAGGTTGTGTAATTATCAAACATTATAAAGTCCTGCCATGCGTACGGAACCCAGGTTGCCCGGCGGAGCCTGGCGGGTCGCCGCCGGTACGCCTACGGGACACCTACAGGTGACCCGCCGGTCACCGTCCGGTCGCCGGGCGATTTCTTAAAAATCAGCCGGTGACCGGTGGGAGACCGCTCGGGAACCGGTGGGTCATCGGTCGGTCACTGCCGGGACGCCGCGCGGAGAAACTCCCTAATTTAGCCCAGTTGTGACCTAAAATCGACCGGTGACCGACGGGACACCGACAGGGCACCGCCCAGGCACCGCTGGGGCTCTACAGCCTGCTCGACTTCCCCAAAATCGTTGGGCGATGCCTAAATTCCAGCGGCGACCGAGCAGGCTACAAATCGGGCGGTCGCCGCTCTGAGTTGTGACCGTAGCATAAGTACCTCATTGCATTAGCATTGGATGTGTTCATTTAAACTGTTCTTTTCATGGTGAGTGGGCATTCTATAAAAAATGTAATGCTATTGTAAACATGTGGTCAGTTGGTAACACGGGACATACCAATGTTTTTTGTTTGTCTAGCTGACTGATGGTTGAATTATATTTTGATATCACAAGAGTCAATTGCTTCTGGAGTTCTTTTTTAGTGGTGAAGCTTAGCAGGTAGAAACACAGTAATAGACAACATAATATAAACAGTATGACAAAAATGTACTTCAAATAGTCAACAGATATGTGATGTATTGATTACAACAGATCAACACCCAAGTTTTATGTATTTTACATTCTGAATAAGCATATATAGACAATGCATGTGTGTGTGGTGGGTATTAGATAGCTGCCAACACATGAAATCTCTACGATGGGTGTGGTGTGGCAAGATCGGTAGAGCGCGCGCTTTCCGATCATGAGATCCCGGGTTCGAACCCTGCTCACTGCCTTTGTCCTTCGGCAAGACAATTTATCCACAATTGCTGCTCTTTACCCAGGTATATACATGGGGACCCGTTAGGAGGTGAAAGCCTTATGTGAACGATCTTCTTGAGCCCATGAGCGCTTAGAAGGAATGCTCCCCAGGGAACGGAGATGATGCACACAATGTGTGCTGGTTTGCATTGTATCCTATGACCGGGGGTAATATTATCATTGATAAGCGTTTAGAGATGATTATCAATCATATTACGCGCTATATAAATCGAGATTATTATTATTATTATTGTACATGCTATAATTTTTCTACTTAAAAATAAAATCTTACAGCAAGGTGGACCCCGGGCCCCCACTGCCACACAATCTCCTGGAGACAGGGCTGGTCTAGCACAGTAAGTTTGAGAATACCACTACATTTTCCTAACTTGTTGGTGGAATGGACTATTGAAATTGTTCATTTATCTAACTTCCTGATCGGGCAAGCAATGTAGACATTTTATGCAATGTAACTTGCTCAACAACAATTCCAATTGGATTTTGAGGATTTGGAAAATATTACAAAGTCCATTTAAACCTGAATCTACTGCTTTCATTTTGAAGTTTAATAATTTTGTGATGTTGATACAATAGTTTGATATAGCGTTGTCATGTGCTCCTTTGTTTTTATGTGTGTATAATTTTCGGAAGGTGTATACGTTTGTTGTTGTTTTCCTTTATGTGGACTGCATGTGTTTAAAGGGATAACTGAGAACTGGTATTAAAAGAGAGTACAGCTTAACTGAATTAGCAAAACCTACACCATTACATTACAAACGAATATTTATAACTCCACCATGCACAAAAGAAATACAAAATTAAAGATGAGTAAATAAGGTAAAAAGCCTTTAAAACTCAAGGGGGCTTTAAATACTTCAAATAATTAATACGAATGGAATAGTGATTATATACAGAGATATTCAACCTATATCTAAAAACGTCTTTGTGTACAATTTTGAAAAGAGGAAGCATTAAAAACGGCTGGTTTAAAACTTCTGAATATTTGTTGGGCCCCACATTTATTACAAACGGATCAAATAAATTCTATTCTGTCATTAAAATTGCATGCTCTTTTTAATTTCATACTCAGATTTCATTATCTCACAACACTTATTTTGTGTAGCTGTGTAGCTTAAAAAGCCTGACGGCTGATAACAAACAATACTAACTTTGTAGCCATATGCAAAAAGTTATACATTTTTTATATAATATGTATCTGTAATCTAAGTAATGTACCCAATGTAATGCAGTTGTCATTTGTATGACGCACTTCTTGAACGCTGGAAGATGTGCGTCATTGTACCAATGCGCGTCACATTTAAACTATGACACACCCTCCGTCAGTAAAAAGTGACTCATCATTAAGTAACATGGACGTATATTTGAGGCATAATTGTGGCGCAACTTTTCATGAAAATTACGGTTCTAGTCAGTTCGTCATCAATGCTTCAAAAGGCAGACATCTAGGTAGTGCATCAATACCTGCAGGTTTATAGCCATTATCTGGAGGCGATTTGTGCAGTATTAACAAGACAAGACAATATGGAAGTACTTGATGCATCCATGAGGCACCTTTTCCCAGGGTCGAGAGGTGCTTCATACAAATGACAACTGCATGATGCGTGAATATTTCACGTTAAATTACAGTGTTGTATCCGAGTCCGAGACTGAGCCCAGAACATCCGAGTCCGAGTATTTCTTTTCTTTACCATAGCAATTGATATATCACTCAATCGACTAATTAATCACTTCATACAGACGAAACATGCAGTCAAATATGAATTCAATCAAGATATCCATCAAATCAATACAACAACTACATACAGGTATATTTTCACATATGCCCTTATTCGACTTGTGTGACCCTTGACTCCAGGATTTCATGGAGTCCAATAAGAGCATACGTGTACCAACCAAGTTTGGTTATAAACGGATGCAGGGTTAAAACCCATCACATTTGACCTCATCTGACCTTTAACCTACTTATGTGACCTTTCACCCTAGAATATTATGGAGGCTATATAGAACATCTACCAATCAAGTTTGAATATAAACGGATGCAGGGTTGGGAAGTTTAATAACCCTTCACATTTGACATTTATCCAATATATCTGACCTTTGACCACAAAATATCATGGATGCCAATGTAAGGTATCTACCAATACAATTTTGTTACAAACGGATTCAGGGTTGGAAAGCTATCAACCCTAATAGACTCTTGCAGGTAAACTTTCACTTCTTACCTCATTAATTTGATCTTTGACCTATTTATGTGACCTTTGAAGGGCACCATTGTATTGTCTTGCATGAGACCAAAACAAAAACAGGGACTAGGCCAACCGCCTGCGGTAATTAATTAGGTTCCATATGGGGGTTTTAACAAACCAAGAAAGGCGATCCTAGCTATAGTCACTTGTATCGAAAAGGGTTATCACTGACGGCATTATTTTGTCTTCTTCTTCTTGCGTATGAGGCAGCGCAGCTCCTACGCAACATCACGCAAATTTTGTAGCCAATTAATGGTGTCGGGGTCCAGGTTGGTTAAATCTGGGTTTGGGTGGCCAGGTGGGCGAAGGATTGGGCACTCTTCAATGATGTGGGTGGCAGTCTGCTGGGTGCTCCACATGTGCAAGCCGGAGAAAGTTTGAGTCCCCAGCGGTGCATGCTGCCGTTGAACCTGCCGACCCCTGTGTCTAAGAAACTTTCACGATCCACCATTTATTGTATACACAAAAATCATCTTGATTGCTTGTAAATGGTGTAAATAAAAGTCAAAACATAATCGAGACAGTGAAGAGAAGTCTGGACTCGGCCAGAGTCATCGAAACCGCGATCTTTGAGTCCGAGGCCTATTCCGAGGCCAGCAATGCCGGTCTGGTGTCATACAGCGCTCTTGAATTGATGATATAATTATGGCCATTTAATGAGTGAAAATGCAAATTGATATTTATTGCACTAACTTTGTACACTGTTAGAACGTTTCAGTGGATGATTATGACAAATTTGAATGCTTCAATTGTAAATAACCTGGAAACAAAAAGGAAACTTAACAACAACAAGAACCTGCTTTGTGCTTATATGTGTTATACAAAATAATACAAGTAATATTATAAATACGAGATTTTGTAGCGATTTTGTTGGATTTGGACAATGTTACTAGATCCCTTTAATTCTGTTTCACTTTTCAATCCAGGACACCAGAGCTGAGTGAAGATGAGGCCAAAGAGGCGTTGATCTCTTATGTTGCAGATACCTGCTGCTACGGCAAGAAACCTGCCCGGGATCTTTGTATCAACAGACTCGACCATTCGTCAGCATTTCATGTGAGTTTTTGGTGTGGCAATGCTTAAAATGATCAAAGGCCCGCTGACTCGGGGGCCACTAAAAATTGCCTTGGGCCCCACATTTCATTGATGTTTTATTCTGCTGGCCTAAATGGGCAACTAACTACATCATAGTTTTTAATGTTTTTTTCCCAATCCTCCTATCTCGTGATGTGTACAAACGGATGGGATCTTGGGCAAGCATGATATATTTCTCTGCGTATATCAGCAGTACAATGATGCAACGAGTGCATGTAAGTGAATGGAGATAAGGGTGTTTTATACCACCAATTATGTGCTGTTTCCTCATACAAATACTATCCCTTCAATAATCAACTTCTTGCATGGTATTCAAAGGTAATTGATTAAGCAACTTTCAGAGGCGTATGATTACTAAAAGTAAGAGCTTACTTATGATGTTGTTTTAATTCCACACACCCCACTGGAAGTCTTTGCAACAAGTGTAGTATGAACATAAATTACCGATCCACAGAGGGAGTGCGAGCGTGTGCATGCTAAGACCCATCACAACACTTGGGCAACCTGGCATTGCTATGTTGTCTTTAATTTGTTCTAGATTCTACAATCAGGAAAACGCAGTTCATTTCAAAATTTACTTTTAATCTTGCGTTGGTTAATACAAGTGCTGATCAAAACTTTTCCTTTTAATCTGTGTTGTTTATGTCCAAGTCGTTGGCAACCAAGTAACCAAGCATTGATTAGAAGCAACATTTTCACAGACTGTTTGCCCCATCCCGGTTAAAGGTAAACGTACTGGTCACGTGACCCAACGGAACGAAGCGCGCATCGCGAACATATTAATTACACTATATTTTGCGATCGCACGACACATACAATACACGTGAAACAAAATCAAGAACATGGAGTACCAATGGGTACCAATTCGAATTTTAACTGGATTTTCGTCCTGGGTCTGCATGTACGAAGACTATGTTTGTCCAGAGCAAACGAATCGTACGGGATTTTATTGTCTCGAACCGTACGCGTGGCGCGCTCACTCACAAATGTTTTGCGTGTACGGAACCATGAAATAATACTGGTTCCGTGAGTGGTGATAGTTAATTGCATTGTTAATGAATTACACATCCCGTTGCAAATTGTTGGGTATCTATTATTTAGATATCACAAATTGGTACGAAAACATGTAATTAGACGCTGTTCTTTGCTTGGTAGTCCACTTTAAGCTTTCCACTCCTCTTTTCAATAATTTATGGATTCATATGATTTCTATGATTTTCTATGATGATCTTTCTCTAGGAATTTAGTTCAAATTCTGATATTTACACAGCTTCCATGGTTGAGCATGTAGATATCAGAATTTCTAGAAAAAGTTGTTATGTTCTAAAAATTTGCATTGTGTAATACAACATGAGTTAAGTACAGGTGGCCTGTGGTATATCTTCATTATAGGCTAGATACCTCAACATCAGTTGACAAATACACATCAAAATTTGTATGAAAAGTCCTGAGAAGGATTGATGGAATCAATCCCTTCCTCAGGGAAAACCATTTTTGTTTGCTCTTTTTTGATATTTTGCTTAGGGCCACAAAACATATGTGTAATAAACTGATAGTCAGTAGATGGCCTAATATGTCTATCCTAGTATCGCCATCAAAGGCTAGATACATCAAAATATGTTGACAAATATAATGTATATCAACATTTGTGTGAAGAGTCCTGAGTAACATGAATGGAATTTTTCTACTCCTCCTCGAGAAAAAAATCAAATAAATTGTTTGGGACTTTTTTTCAAGCTCGCGTGCATGATGAAATAGAGCACTATATGAGTTGTTTTAGATTGAACACTATTAACAGTTATGGGGGCTCTTTATGTCATTTCTAGGGCTAAACAACCCTGTTCCCCTGTATATATTTTGTTCACTTCTACTCCTTTCAAATACCACTTACGGATTTGCAGTCTTTCAAAATCATATTTTTATTTTCACAGTAACTAGATAGTTGTGTATATGAAATGTGTTCTTTGAACACACAAATCGTAGATTCTTTGAATTAGAAGCTTGCAGAACTTAATTCAAAATTACCCCCCAAACTTGCCATAATTCTTCGAGTACTGAAGATGTTGAGGTGAGTTTCACATAGAAGGCAGTGGAAGGTCTGTACTGTTATATCTTACCATACTGGAAATATAAACTGGTATTTTTTCCAATTTCCATGAAGCAAATCCCCGATCATGGGATACACTCATGCACCCATACACACGCGCGCGCACACACACACACACAAACACACGCACACACACACACACACACACACACACACACACACACACACACACACACACACACGCACACACACACGCACACACGCACACACACACACACACACGCACACACACACACACACACACACACACACACGCACACACACCTACACACACGCACACACACACACACACACATATGAAACACACACACTCATACATATACTCATTCTTTTTTTTGTTACTTGATGTATATATATAGTGGTGTAATGTAGTTTAAATTCTATGGTTTTATGATTACTGCTCGGAGAAATGTTCTTTATCAATTTATGTTTGGCAATATTTTCAGTGTGCTATACTGGAGTATCGTAAATGGCAATATTTTCCCTGAGTCATAATATAACACAAATTGTGACTATGTTTTATTCATACTCGTAAATTTTAATTGACGTGTTTTATTAACCCTGTACCTTGTGTGCACCTTATGATGTACGTACCCTCGCGTGCCAAAAGTATTGTAACATATTCATATGCATTACACAGTAGCAATTTATGACATGAATATAAGTGCTGTTTTAATGTATTTGTAGTACATTATTTAAGGTAGTATTATCAGGCACATTTTTTTGATCCAAATATTTTTTAAATAAATATTTTGGAGGACCACCAGGCCTTAATATGATATCTCGTCCAAGATTGATTGTGGGCTAACATGCCTCCAGCATGGACATAAACCCAAGTATTATCAAGACCAGTTCTGCTTGGGTTAGCCCACTGAAACCCATTTGATTTTGTCCAACCCAAGTATCTTTGTGGTCAAGCAGTATTTTATATCTGGTTGTTTGCGGGTAATAAATCTAAAGATACATTTTTGGCCAGGGGTGCTCATCACTTATCTTATTTGTTTATTACATCCCTTTTTACAGTATACTCTTAAGACGTTTACTGAGATGCGAACAACGAAGTGGAAACACGTGCCAAATGTTGGTAAGATCATGATACATTTTCATACAATCTACGTAATACGATCTATAGTCACTTTGTTGACATACATTGTGCAAACACTGACAAAGTGTTAACACTGTCAAATAACAAATGCCAATTGTGAAATAACAAATGTATGATCGTGGTTGTTTATGTGATGGCTTGGAAATACAGTGGTTTCAGCAAAACATGTGATTAAAAGGAGCTAGTAACTTGATGTGCAAAAACTGAAAAGGTTTGATAGAAATGTGTATTTCTGTGATAGTACGCAATATCATTGTGTCGGTTTGTACTGTACCTGATGACCATGGGTAATAATACTTGCGCTTAGAAACCCTGTATTAAGCGCGTTATAAATGCAAGTTATTATTATTTTATTATTATTATCTGATATGTCCACTGAGTGATTTGTGAAAATTTAACAGTTATGTGATAGAGTAATGAGTTAAATGCAAATAGTCATTATGTTAGTCATTCTCTTGTTATGTTTAAATTATACAGAGGTATTCTTCCAGAATTATTTTGTAATAATATGTTTAAAACCAATCACTTGATTCATACTTATCTAATTCGGAATTGTCTAAATTTACGCAGACCCACTACGTAGTGGGTCTGCGTAAATTTGGACAATTCCGAATTAGATAGGTATGAATACTCACTTAACAATCAGAATCCATTCTATTAGTTTCACTGGTGTAAATTAATGGAATTCTATTAGTAAAGAACTCAAATCTAGCACCACTCTCAGGGGCCGCGGAATGGTTTTGAAAGTGGGAGGGGGGAGGGGGGGCTGATCACATTTGAACTGTAATGTATTTCGTTATTTTATGCTTATGTATTTCTTTGTTTTCATCCAAAAAAAAGTGGGGGCTGCAGCCCCCTAGCCCCCCCCCCCCCCCCCCCACCGGTTCCGCGGTCCCTGACTCTAATTCGTTTCAAAACCCTATTCAAACGCATGGCGTTGAATGAGCTAACTGCTCGTCGTTTGTTGTTGTAGATGACTATGTATTGGGGCCTCAAATACAAGCTGCTGCTTCACAGAGCCATAGGTCCTGGCTTTAAATTGTATATTTACATTTATTTTGTGATATTTTGTATTTTACTTTTTGCCGAATAAATTGAATTCAAATTTAAAGTGAATGCATTTACTTTCCCAGTAGAAACTCTCCACTAAAGATTTCCAATCTGTGAACACTTCAGTCACGTACAGTATATCTTTAAACATGAACAAAAGCATAATAAGTTTGTTTCATGTTCTATTGGTGATACAAATACAATGAGTTGCATGAAAACCGCTAAATTGTGTGTGTTTTGACGATGTTACTGGATTTATTTCCTGTTTTGTTTTGAACAGGCCAGCCTGTCGATGGACCTGAGAATGATGACGCCCCCGAACCTTGGGATGTTCGTGTCGAAGTTCCAAGCATGTTTCAGAACGACCAGGGCAAATATCGAGTATTGAGTATACAGTTGATCATTCAACAGAAAAGGACTCTACAAGTCCTTAAAAAAAGCATATGTATGGACAAAATATACAAAAAGTCTACAGTCGATCCCTTAACCCTTTCTACTTCCGGGGGGGCATTATGCCCCCCCCCCCCCCCCGGCTCTTAGATCTCGACCGCGGAGCGGCCAATCTCCGTGAAAATGTGCGCATATGATAAGTGAAGAATATAGAACACAATTGTAATTGTAATCGTTTTGAAAAATTCATTAATTTGAATATTTTTGGTAAATTATGCAAATAAGGTCATACAATTTATTTTTACCCATAAATCATATATTCCTAACAATTCAAGATTGGTTTTTTACTACATTTATTTTTTAGAGCATTTAGAATTATAATACGACACACAAATTTGGAAGAGCCAGATTCTTGTATTGTTTTTTTTATAATTTCTTATGAACTTCTCTTTTTAATTTTTTTTTGTATTTTGAACCCCAAAACAAATATATACCTCTTTTTACGAAAACTGATATGTCTATATGTTTTGTAAACAAATCATTAAAGATTGAGCGATTATCGGGCAAATATGCATAGACAAAAGGTCACGTGACTTCGTAACGGTAGGTCCGATTTTCAAAAGTAAAGTTTTCAAAAGCCACCAAGCAGCGACGCGTCATCTTGCCGGGTTTTGGAGTGATTAAAAAGTCTCGGGGGCCTTATGGCCCCCGGCCTTATTAGGGTTAAGCTGAAATGACCTCTACTATTCCTGAGAAGTAACCACATCGTACCTCTCATAGTTCATTACCATTATTGTACTATTTATAATTAATTTATTTGAAAATTGTAAACTATATTTGACTGGATCAAAATATGAAAAGAGAACCACACCACAATTCATCTTTAATGTAGCCATGCACTTAACAAATTGTATTTATATTTCATTTCAATGTTTGACAATTTTATTGTCAATTTAATGACGAAATTTTCACCTGTACAGTCATGCCACGTCTGCAACTCAACCGGACATCTTACTTGCGGTACCTGCAATGGCCGTGGAACGGTGAGTCCTTTGTTTAGCATGTTTAACTGGATGTCTCTATCTTAGCACTTGCTGTGATGCTCCCCAGGGAGTTAATAGATGGTATGTTTTGCACGTAGATGTGTCCATCTGTGTTATAACACTGGCTGTGATTCTAGGGTATACCCCTCTCACGGTATGGAGCTTTTGTAAATTTTTACTTGAAATAATGCAATCTGGTGCATACCTTGGCAGGAAATTTGATAATACTGAATTAAAGAAATCAGGACTTAAATCATCTCCTATATGATACACACACAATGGAACCTATGTGCACATGCACACACACCAGACTCAAATACGCTCACGTCGTATATATCCGTGCTTGTCTATACATATTGGGGGGACGGTGTAGGAGGGGGTTTTACCCCCTCCCTCGTGGATAAATTTTGGAAATTGGTGTTTAAAATATCACTGTAGAAGTATGATCATTATTGTCTTTTTATTAGTCATTGAATTATAATAGGGAACCTACTCGTAACGTATTTTAAAACGGGAATAGCGAGGAAAGATTGAGCCTTGCATAAGATGGATCCACGTGATCCTGTATTTTATAGAGCCATCGTTATAGCACAGAGGTGAGTATAGTCTAGGGCATTGAGCTCCAATGAAACCAAGGAGATTTAATTTCAAATTGGTTAATTAACTGTACTACTGGTGTGATATGATAATCCAGGAAGCAATGTATGACTAGTTTAAGTTAATTGAATGTTATTTGGGCGAGAAATGAGCGTAAAGGCAAAGTGATAATACTAATTGGACTTTCTATGTACATGGCTGAAAAGATCCTGTAGAAAATTTCATATCCGAACACTTCAATCGTAAATATTTTGAACGTCCCTTTATAAAAGCAGACAGGGAAATAAGAAAATTATAATAATAATAAAATATTATTCCAAAGTGCAATAGAACCTTTAATTCTTGTTAATTGCACACATAACAAAAGTAACTAAAATATATAAATTAAGTTCATATTTTCTGTTGATCCTCTCAGACTCGATGTACTAATTGCCAAGGAAAAGGGAAATGCTATACCGGTAACTATGACGCTTATAGGCGTAAATACATCAACCAATATAGGGAGTGTTATCACTGCGGGGGGCAGAGGCAAAAACAGGTTTGTTGGTGTTCTGTAACGTTCTTGTTTTCATTTATAATGTTAGAAATGCAACATCAATTTAGTCAATTGAGGCATAAAGACACATTTTGTAAAATTAGCGTTTTATTAAGGACTATATTTCTCTTTCTCTCTCCTTTTCTTTCTCTCTCCTTTTCTTTCCTTTTCATTTTCTATTTGCGCCTGAGAATAGTGTACTATATAGAGACATGGCGCATTATAAGTGCTCTATATCATTATTATTTATAATTAACAACTTTAATGAAAAATTCTCAAATATGCAAAACCCGCATGTATTAAAAATGTTCCACTTAAACGCTCGTAGCCTATCATAAAATTTCATTACGTTCAATATTATTTACACAGTTTGTTTCATAGTTTTGGTGTGTACGCATTTTCTGAAACTTGGTTTGACAAAACAGTACCCTCTATGTAGAATATACTCGATTATGATTTTATTCAAGTATCTTCAGAAAGGAGAGGTGGTGGATGTTGCATGTATGTGAATAATCATTTTAATTTTCAAAATCGATCAGATCTACAATTTCAAACTGATGATGTTGACACTATATTTATTTAGATTGAACAAGCAACAAGTAAAAATATTATTATTGGTGTGATATACAAAGCACCAACCACCGGATCAGATGAGTTCATAGACATAATGCAAACAAGCTTAAGTAATATTGCTAGAGAAAATAAACCCTGCTACTTACTTGGTGATTTTAACTTTGATCTCCTTAAATATAATAGTCATATTGGTACGAGAACATTTTTTGATATGCTCAATTCTTTTTGTTTCAGACCCACCATAACCAAGCCTACACGAGTAACGAATTCTTGCACTTGTATAGACAATATTTTTACTAATGTTTTTGATAAACCAATTGGATAATTTAAATTTTCTTGGAATTAGTACTGTTCAAAAGCTCACACGGGCCAAACACATTGAGTAAATTTCTTAAAAAATCAATATGTATATTGGTATTATGTTTAAGTTACGTCCTATCCTGCCATTGAATACCCTATTTATGTTGTATAATACTATGGTATTACCTCACTTTAATTATTGTAATTTGATATGGGGAAGAGTTTTGCACTTCCGTACTTAATAGTTTAATTTATCTTACAGAAACAGACCATTCGCCTTTGTACTGGTTCGCAATAACGTGCCCATACAGATGTATACTTTAAACTCATAGATACTTACAGAACAGGTGTATTCATGTATAAATAAAACACAATATGCTACCTCCTGCTTTTGCTAATTATTTTGTTACGAATTCTGAAATACACTCAAGAAATACAAGAAACCACTCTGATATTTACCAACCCATTTTCGGACATCACGTTCCCAAAATCAATCAATTAAAAACCAAGGAACCGACCTTTAGAATAGTGGAATACCCGCAAATATGAAATGTCTCTTTTATAATAATTTTAAGAAAAAATATCGGAAATATTTCACCATGCAATAATTAAAAATTGTACTTTGATAATATTCGTACTGCATTATATTAGATTAGTAATACATGTAGCATTTTTTACTCGACAAAATGCTCTTCTCAGTATTTTTTGTCGTATTTATCACGTATATTTAAGAGTTTATTTCCAAAAGGCGCTAAATCCACTTGTTCAATTACGGAGAAAATCCGGTTTCTTTGTCGAATTTTGTACACACGCCTATGGAATATGAAAATTTAACGTTCCATATTTAGATTTTGATTGACTAATTCATCCTAAAATTTCGATTTCTGGAAGGCTACGTTGCTTATTGATGCGCTGATATCATTAAATCACTTTTGGAAAGTGGATTTTAGCACCTTTTGGAACTAAGCTCGTCAGCTTTTTTTTTGTCAGTATATCTTATGGTATTTTTTTTATAAGGATGTGTGCTGTTATTAAGCTTTATCTATTAAATCATTTTAAGTCATTGCTTAATTAATCAACCCAATGAATTTGTGTCCCCCTCTGTCACTTCGGGTAATTCATCGGCAATATCAAATTGAGATTTTTAGTGTTTTGAATTCTCTCGGATTTCAGCTTTAAAATGATATATAACTTGCTACATATAATTGTCATGAAGGAAAGTAAAACGCAATTTAATAACGCGGACCAGAGCTCAGCTATTTGTCAAACAACAGAGAAAATCGCTTCTAAAGTTTGGCATCCATTCAGAAAAGCATCCTCACAGAGCGAGCGAGCGGTTGAACAAATTCTCGGTTTGACCGTTCGTTTTTCACAATCGATCGAGCGCTTTGATGTGAATACAATAAACCACCGCTGCATACACGTAAGTACCATGTCATTCAATAGGGTAGGTACCGGTAACCGGTAAGCCGCACAGCGCGATTCAATACAGTAGGATGCGGTAGGCTGCACACGATGCGCTTGATAATGCGAGGAAAAGCTAGCTACAGAATTTACATAACAAGGCGCGATTCAATGCGGTATTATACAGTAGGTCGCGCACGCTATCCGAAATGAACACAACGTACATACCCAGTACAACTCTATTCAGGTCAGTCTGACCAATCACAGCGCTTTCCGCTCGGGCTCAGCTAGCTCACACCGCTCACAATACCAGCGGTCGGGCGTCGCACGTGCATGCATAGAATTGACGTGCCGCTCAATCAATGCACAAACGATCGATCATGAACAGCCAGCGATGATAAACGAGTTTCAGGCCGAAACCGAATTGAAGGTTGCTCAGAAATATCATTATTTTCGGTATAAAACAATCAAATTAGGACATGAAATTTTCAGAGAATGTAGATGACACATGTAAGTATCAAATTCCGTAAAGTTGAAATTTTCAGCCAAAGACAATTTTTTAGATTTTGGTGCTCTATGTACTAAACCCCCATTGCGACTTTATACCAAACTGAAAGACACAGACACATTTTATTGTGTGAGTTTTAAATTTAAATATTATATTTTGTAATCAGATGTACCATTATATTTGTTTATTTTCTGTTTTTATCAGGGGTCACTCTGCCTCCTCAGGCTTACCTAAATGTGACCCTATACGCTTTGTTTATATTTTGTATAATTATTCCTCTGTAATGTTTTGAATGCCAAATTTACCAAAACATTTTACCAATATTACAGCCCCAAAGAGACCCCAAATCAATGAAAGCTCATCATAACCAGGTTTCATGACCCTGAAACCCCCATATTTATATAAACTTGTATTATCCTAGTTCTGTTTGTGTTGAAGCTACACGTGATTTTGAACTTCATATGGCGGCCATTTTGGATTTTGTCCAATATGGCCGCCCCAGAGGGCGCCCTTCTTGGCGCCCGGCAAAAATTGTAATATTATGGTATGAACTACCTCTGGGCAAAAATTTGGTGCTTTTAGAAGAATCTGCACCAAAAATATCTCTAACAGCCCCGACTAATAAGGCTCATTATAAAAATTGTAATTGATGGAGGCATCCATTTCAACTGGGCGTAGATCAATGACGTAGTTTCTGGAAGTTTTTCAGCGGTCTTTTTCTTTGTTCAATTAATTTCTTTGATTGCAGGTGCTCTGATTGCAGTGGCACTGGCAAGATTACCTGCGATACATGTACGGGAAAGGGTAGTCTCATGTGGTACCAGCAGCTCACCGTCGACTGGTCAGTATGTCCCTCTTATTACATGTTCAGTCGTTTGTGGGGGTGGCGGCTCTTTATACCTTCCTCTTTTG
Source organism: Echinarachnius parma (assembly GCA_037951105.1). Lineage (NCBI taxonomy): Eukaryota > Metazoa > Echinodermata > Echinoidea > Clypeasteroida > Echinarachniidae > Echinarachnius > Echinarachnius parma. Next base: position 60,132 of record JBAMJV010002583.1, on the reverse strand, counting down.
TTTTGCTGATCGGTCACATAATTATGACGTATCAGCAGCCGCGTGTAAAGACGAAGGGGTGGAACCTGATAATGACTAGCTCTTTAGCCTCATTAAAGTATGGCCTGTTCTGGAGCAATTGGACACATCATGGAGTGGGGGGGGGGGGGGGGGGGCATGATCAGGGTTAAGAGTTCAAATCAGAAAAGTTGTATATAAAGGGCTCCTTTTTGACCAGGAACATTAACATTCATTTTCACCACGTTTGCAGGACTAACCACACCGATGACAGAATAATCGAGCGTACGGCCCTCCCTGATAGGAAGATCAGAAAAGTGACTGGAATAGTAGCATTCAGGGAAGACAGCCAAGGGTGAGTTCATACCTAACATTTTAACCTGAACATATTATATTATTTCATCCCTGTTATGTTGGTAGACAGAAGACAGCATTGTGTGCCTTCTAAATGTATTATCTTGCAACAACTGCAAGTATAAATATATGTATTATATATTTATCTATATATCTGCCTGTCTGTCCTTCTAGCTTCATCTACATGTATATCATCATCCATCATTCCATCGATCCATCCGTACATCTATCTATATATATATATATATGCAATCCATCAGTGCACCCATCCATCAACCCATCCATCCATCAATGCAAACCATATATCTATCCATCGATCCATCCCTCTATATCTTCCATCAATCCATCCATCCCACCGTCCCATCCTCCATCGAACCATCAATCCAGTCATCCATCCATACATCCATCCATTAATCCTTCCATACATCCATCCATTAATCTATCTTTAATATCTTTTCTTCTCTTTTATATCGATCCATCCACCTATCCATTCCATCCATCCATCCCATCCATCCATCCATCCATCCATTAATCTTCATATATAATGGGTTGTGCCCTATGATTATTTGATATTATCTGGTAGGTGAATGCCATCAACGACCTCCCGACCAGGCCATCAACGATGCACCCAACCAGCATTTTCAGATTCATTTATTCATCTATCTATCTATCTATCTATCTATCTATCTATCTATCTATCTATCTCCCTATCTATGTAGATCTATCTATCTGTCTATCAATATATCTATCTATATATATATATAAGCGAAAGGTGAACTAATACATACAGCTTTAGTTTCTTCCAATATTTAAATAATGCAAAGAATAATCATAAATGATTGAGAAAGAAGAATGATAGGCGTAGCTTAATAAGCATTGTTCCTCCCTTTAATCCTCCAATGAAAAAAGGCACTGGTCGAAAATTGTCTCCGCCAGGGACTCGAACCAGGTCTCCAGCTTGGAACGCTGACGCCTTAACCACTAGGCCACGGGGGACCGTGTGATTGAAGACAGATCCGAATTCAGGTCATTGGCAAGCCAATCTCTCGGCCCTTTGTACTCAATTAATTCATGGGGAGGGAGTTACGAACAAAGCAAGCCGCCTGTACTTCAGCTGGCTTGCTGTACACAGGCGGCTTGCTTTGTTCGTAACTCCCTCCCCATGATTATGCGCTATATAAAAATGGTTTATTATTATTATATATATGTTCTAACTAATACTTGAATCACTCCTTTGTGATCCAGCTGAAGTACAGGCGGCTTGCTTTGTTCGTAACTCCCTCCCATGAATTAATTGAGTACAAAGGGCCGAGAGATTGGCTTGCCAATGACCTGATTCGGATCTGTCTCAATCACACGGTCCCCGTGGCCTAGTTGGTTAAGGCGTCAGCGTTCACAAGCTGGAGACCTGGGTTCGAGTCCTGGCGGAGACCAATTTTTCGACCAGTGCCTTTTTTCATTTGGAGGATTAAAGGGAGGAACAATGCTTATTAAGCTACGCCTATCATTCTTCTTTCTCAATCATTATGATTATTCTTTGCCATTATCTATCTATATATATATAAGCGAGAAGTGAACTAATACATACAGCTTCGGTTTCTTCCAATATATAAATAATTGCAAGGGAGTAATCATAAATGATTGAGAAGGAAGAATAATAGTAGGCGTAGCTTAATAAGCAATGTTCCTCCTTTTAATCCACCAAATGAAAAAGGCACTGGTCGAAAAATTGGTCTCCGCCAGGACGCGAACCTGGGTCTCCGGCTTGGAACGCCGATGCCTAACCACTAGGCCACGGGGGACCGTGTGATTAAAGACAGATCCAGTTCAGGTCATTGGCAAGCCAATCTCTCGGCCCTTTGTACTCAAGTATTCATGGGAAGGAGTTACGAACAATGCAAGCCGCCTTTACTTCAGCTGGATCACAATAGAGTGATTCAAGTATTAGTTAGAACATATATATATAAGCGAGAAGTGAACTAATACATACAGCTTCGGTTTCTTCCAATATATAAAATAATTGCAAGGAGTAATCATAAATGATTGCAGAAGGAAGAATAATAGTAGGCGTAGCTTAATAAGCAATGTTCCTCCTTTTAATCCACCAAATGAAAAAAGGCACTGGTCGAAAAATTGGTCCTGGCGGAGACCAATTTTTCGACCAGTGCCTTTTTTCATTTGGTGGATTAAAAGGAGGAACATTGCTTATTAAGCTACGCCTACTATTATTCTTCCTTCTCAATCATTTATGATTACTCCTTGCAATTATTTATATATTGGAAGAAACCGAAGCTGTATGTATTAGTTCACTTCTCGCTTATATATATATGTTCTAACTAATACTTGAATCACTCTATTGTGATCCAGCTGAAGTAAAGGCGGCTTGCATTGTTCGTAACTCCTTCCCCATGAATACTTGAGTACAAAGGGGCCGAGAGATTGGCTTGCCAATGGACCTGAACTGGATCTGTCTTTAATCACACGGTCCCCGTGGCCTAGTGGTTAAGCATCGGCGTTCCAAGCCGGAGACCCAGGTTCGTGTCCTGAAGGAGACCAATTTTCGACAGTGCCTTTTTTCATTGGTGGATTAAAAGGAGGAACATTGCTTATTAAGCTACGCCTACTATTATTCTTCCTTCTCAATCATTTATGATTACTCCTTGCAATTTTTTATATATATATATATATATATCTATATCTATCTATCTAGATATATCTATCTGGATCGATCTATCTATCTATCTACTATCTATCTATCTATCTATCTATCTATATCTAATGATTTGTGTCCTCTGATTCTTCTCTCGTCTTATCTGGTAGGTGAATGCCATCAACGACTTCCCAGACCAGGCCATCAACGATGCATCCAATAAGCTCGTCCAGCAGCATGCCGAGTCATTCCAACCGGCACGCATCTTACAACAGGTGGGACTATAGGCAATCATCGTCACATTACCATATAGTTGTGTGTCGTGGGCAACGCATAGTCAATGCAGTTGGTGTTTGATCATCTATCATCTATCGGATGCAGCTAACGCATGCGTTTTCTATGGTGCACCGTTCATTAATGAAATTAGGCATATAACTTATTAAATGGTCCTTTAATGACAATGTACATGGCTTTGTGGGTTAACGCAAGCCTGATCATATCGTTGCTATCAATTGCAGTTCCGATTAAACCAATGCATCTTTCTGTCTATGATATGAAATGAAGTGTTCATTGCATGAAGCATATCAAACTACCCCTTTAAACATATACCTATAGGAACCTAGTAGGCTGTGTATTCATTCAATTGGGATTTCAGAATGTTAAGGGTCAGAAGACAACTGATTTGAATGTTTATCCTGTTTTTTCTCAAATGAATAGCGCCACCATGTTCGCGTCATTCCCGTGGCGGAGGCCCAGTGCAGTTGGAAGGAGGCAAACTTCTTGTTATTCGTCTACGGGTTAGAACGCAAGGTGTACGTCCCCGACTACCCCCAGCAATGGTGCTGTGGCTGTACCATTATCTAGGAGAGGAGGTTGTACCATTATCTAGAGAGAAGGGGCTGTACCATTATCGAGAGGGGAAGGCTGAAGCATTAACTAGAGAGGGATGGATGTACCATTATATAGAGAAGGAGAGCTGTATCATTATATAGAGAAGGAGGGCTGAACCATTAACTAGCGAGGGAGGGCTGTACCATTATCTAGAGAGGGATGGCTGAAGCATTAATTAGAGAGGGAGGGCTGTACCATTATCTAGAGAAGGAGGTCTGAACCATTAACTAGATAGTGATCAAGGGCTGTACCATTATCTAGAGGGGGAGGCCAAAAGCATTAACTAGAGAGGGATGTCTGTACCATTATCTAGAGTAGGAGGGATGTACCATTATATAGAGAGGGAGGGCTGTACCATTATATAGAGGGGGAGGGCTGAACCATTAACTAGCGAGGGAGGGCTTGTACCATTATCTAGAGGGGGAGGGGCTGAAGCATTAACTAGAGAGGGAGGGCTGTACCATTATCTAGAGAAGGAGGGCTGTACCATTATCTACAGTAGGAGGACTGTACGTTATCTAGAGAGAGGGGGCTGTACCATTATCTAGAATAGGAGGGATGTACCATTATATAGAGAGGGAGGGCTGTATGATTATTTAGAGGGGGGGCTGAAGCATTAACTAGAGAGGGATGGCTGTATCATTATCTAGAGAAAGAAGGCTGTACCATTTTATTAAGGAGGGATAACCACAGTGAGAGATCCACATAGAGGTTGATTGGAAAAACTCCAATTGAGAATTAAAAATCTGAACGCTTCATTCATAAATATCTCTATAACAGAAGAGAAATGTTGAGGGAAATAACCTTCTCTATGCTCATATTGGTAATACAAAAACAACAATGTGAGAACTGCTAACGTTCTAAGTAAATGTGGATTCGGCAATGTTACAAGATCACTTGAAGTCCATGGTTGCATCTATGATGGACAAATAATGTACACCTGCTATCTTGTAACAATGTTACAGCTATACATTTGCTTTTACCGGTCCCTAGCCCATTCTTACCGGTCTCGACCATCTAAGCCAGTGGTCTCGGACACGCCTATATGTATATTTGATGGAAAAATGATGTACAACTGCTATTTTGTAACAATGTAACAGCTACACATTTGCTTTTACCGGTCCCTAGCCCATTTTTACCGGTCTCGTCTATCTAAGCCAGTGGTCTCGGACACGCCTACGTTCGGGCTCAGTCCCGTTTTTGTTAAGTACACACCCCCTCCCCCCATTAAATACCCTTGCTTCGGGCGTGATACTTGTGGAGATATTGAACATTGGTTCGAAAAGCGTTCACAAATGATACATAACACGAACCATATTTGAGCATCAAATGTAACATCAATTTTAACTTCTTTTTAGGAGGTAAATATGGATAAGTTTTCCTATGAAAATATCGCATATTACTGACATTCACACAAATATTACAATGATATTGGTCTTCGATTTGAACTTTGATATGATATCCATTTTGAGAAAAAATGAACTTATTGGATTACAGAAAATCACAAATTATAGAGCCACCATGTGTGTTTTGTTTTTGTATTGGGGTTTTGGCCTGTATTAGGCATTTAGCGGTAACCTGTGTACAATCATGTATGTACAATTTGAGCTATAATGATACGTCTCTGTATTGTTATTACAGGTGTTATCATTTTTACATCAGTACTTACATTGCCTTTTCCAACTGGTTTGTTTTTGTGTAATATTTGCGCCTAGATTACATTGTGCCTCTTAATAACATTTTAATTAAGAAATTTATCATTTATGATTGTGTGTATTACATCAGCTTAGAAGTGTTTTCTCTATGAAATAAAGACTCATTTGTATTTTGTGTTAAGTCCTCATATATGTTTTTAAATGATTTTAGGTAATATATATATATATGTTTATATCACATCTGATTTTGTTTATTACAATTACATTTATTTACTTACATACACAGTAATTTATGTTAAAATTTTCAATGTCATTATTTTGTATGTCCATAATCATTTTCTGTTTATAAGACATTTGATAATTATGTTTAGACTGCGCTGTATATTGTACATGTATATTCCAATTATTTGATACATTAATTTTGTATACCGATACTCTGGATGTTTTTGTAGTTGCCTTATGTTACATAATTGGATGTAATCTCAATTTCACTATCATATAGGTGTTTTGGCTGACATTTTTTTTTTATTTGAGCGTACAATTGAATCAGTTATTTTTATCAATCAATATTCTTGTACAAAATAGATGTCAAGTGCTTAGCATACAGGCCAAATGAGCTTATTACATCGTGCGTAATTGTGTAATTATATTATAATTATATAGAAAGCACATTTGTATTTTGGGATGGTTAACATGTACAAATTTGGGGAGTTAACCTTGATGGTTATGTAATTCAACTTGTTTTTTGGTTAAAGGTAAAGACCAGTTTTGGAAATGCCCCCCTGTCAAAAAAATGAAATGGAAGCTCTTATTACCAATAATGAGAAAAAATATGATTATACTAACATAGGATTATCCAAATTTGGCCAAGAAACCTCATACTAGTTGATATATTTACGAAATTAGATACCTATTCCAATGAGATAGATATCGCCAACGAGGAATTGCCCATACGCTACGTGTATACGACCACGCGGTTTTCTTCCGATATTTCTGTATTTAATGATGCTCAGGTTCGGATTTTTACCACACAAGCCCTATTTCAATACAATTATTCAACAATAATGTTCAATATAGATGTATTCGGCTACTTTCCCGAAATATGACTTGGGCTAAATATTATACTGCGAACAATACATTTTTCTATTTTAATACTTTTTTAATTTTAATACTATTTGGGCTTCCAGTATAAATTATGCTATGCAGTGTGGCCCCCAAAAACGGAACGGGGTACTTCCCAAGATAAAGTACCTCAACTATTCTTTTCATCGGAAAGGATGTCTTTTCCAATGAAACACGATCATACCAAGATCAGTATTTTTTTGTTGTGTAGTTTGTGGCGCTCTGATTAACACCATGTGAGGTTTCTATTTTCGTCACATTTGTCCCCATTTTGTAACTGCCTGATAAATCGCACTTCGTGCTCGTCATAGCGTCGAGCAACCACACCCATTCTTCCGGAACACGGCTGAATGCACCTAATCAATATCGTGCGTAATGCTCATTTTTCGAATGCTATGACAGGCAGTAAGTGCGGTTTATAAGGCAGTATGGAGTTTTTAACATAGTAATTTGTTATGTTTTGGTTCAGGTTTTAGTAAATATAATTCAGTTTGACCAAAACCGTACTGTCTCATTAACCATATCAAGCCCAAGCCATTTTGCCGTTCCTATAAGCTAGGCCCAATGGGGGGGGGGGGGGGGGGGGGGGGGGGCTCATAGGGCCTCCCCCCTCTCTAATTTCTTTATTATTAAATCAACTACCTTTATATCTGGCACACGTGTCAAGCGGGACAAGTTCTACAAGTTGCAATCAGAATCAGTTTTGAAGGGATAGTTGAGTTTTGGTAGAGCGGGCGCTACACAAAATAATTTGTTTTGAGATAATGAAAAATTGAGTGTCAAATTTGAAAGAGCTTACAATTTTAATGGCAGAATAAACTTTTTTTTTATTTATTGAAAATTGGTTCAGAAACGGCAGAAATATCCATAAACATAACTATTTGTAATAAATGTGGGGCCCCACAAGTAGTCAATAATTTTGAGCGAGCCGTTAAAATGTGTTTTAAAATGCTTCCTCTTTAAAAAAAAATGTTAGAAAGAGGTTTAAATATAGTTGTTGATTATTTCTCTATTTAATCACTATTTCAACAAAACATCACATGCACAATATTGTATTTAAAATGGTTTAAACTAATGTTTTTTAAAGCGCCCTCTTTAGTTTAAACTCTTCTTAAATAAAGCTCTTTTTGAATGATAACATGATTTTTACTTACAGGGTTAGTTTAGTTTTGCTAGAGAGGGTGCTGCACATCACAATTTTTGTGTGAGGTAATAAAAAACTGAGTGTCGAATTTGAGAGAACATGCAATTTTTATGGCAGAATAAACTTTATTTGGTCGAAATCGACCCAGAAACGGCTAAAATATCAATAAATGTATCTGATCTTAACATTATATGAGCCCCAAATAATTAGATGAATTTTAGAAGAAAACAAAATGCTTGCACTTTTTCCAAAATTTTCAAAAGCGTTTTTTAAATAGTTGTTGATGAATCTCGCTATTTAACACTTAAATCAATAAAACATCACATGCATAATTTTGTATGAAAAATGGTTGAAACCAAGGTCTTTTAAAAAGCGACCTTTTGTGTTTTTAATGGCTCTTTTTTGAATGATAACAGGTTTTTTTACTTAGTCGTTTGTAGTTTTTGTATACATTTTGAGCATGGTGGAGTTATAAGTATTAGTTTATGATGTTACTGTGCAGGTTTTTGACTACTTAAGTTCAGCCTTACCAACACTAAACTACCCGTTTAATAGTTGTTTGTACTACTTGTATTCCTTTTGAACATGATGGAGTTATAATTATTAGTTTGTAATGTAATGGTGCAGGTTTTGGTTTTGGTTTGACTAAAACTGTACTCTCTCTACAATAACTCAACTATCCCTTTAAGGTCACTATATGACGGCGCTTTTAATGATAATAATATGAAAAACGTAGAATTTGTAAGAATTTTAGAAGTTTTTGAGCTGTTTTCGCAAAATGGACTATTATAAAATAGGAAAATTTAACTTTTTAACATATGATGTAATATTACATTTCTTGGGAATTTGATGGGTTTTAGAAGCCCATTAGGTCTGCAAAGTCATTGTGGACTTTGTCATACAATAATGTACGTATTCAATTTGTTTAGTTGCCCAGACAGTTGTGAGCAAATTACTGCCATTCATACGGGTGCCAAGAGCATCCAAGTGTAAAACTTGGAAGAAACGGACCCATGACATGATTTACAAAGATCCCCCATTCTCCATGACCACTGAGACAAATCAAATGTGGTTTTCTGCGAGATGTAGGTAATAAGTTATAGTTTCATACCCTTAACCAACATGATTGATCCACTATCTGTAATGTAATCGTTGCAGAAAGTCCGATTGTAATTATTTTTGGGACATATACCATATACCAACATATACCAAAACTCGACAATCCCTTTCAGTGCAACTTATTATTTTGTGTCCATCCTCTATTCTTTCTGCATTATGAGTTTTATCTTAATGTTTTGGCTCATTAAAATGTTATCAACATAAAGTTGTCGACAAATTTGTAGGCAAAGGTGTAGGTATAATCATTAGATACTAACATATTAGTTGACAACTTCACTGCGCGCAGCCAGCACGTCACTAAGCCTAAATTCACTGCCCGTTCGCCCCTCTCCGTCCGGCTCAGTATTATTAGCTAGACGATCGCCAAACATGCGTGCCGTGCGTAAGTGTGCTCGCATAGCTTTTGCCTGAAGAGTGCGTGCGGCTGAACTGACATGTATGGTCGAATGGTTGAATTGAGTTTTTCTTATCTGAATACTTTGATCGTACATATCTTTGTAACGAAAGGGAAATTTGAAAAACCGAAACCTGTCCCATGCTTTTATTGTTAATACGAATACAACAAGGTATGAGGGAACCGCTAGAATTTTAATTTTATTTTGAGAATTTGGACAATGTTACTAAGTCCCTTTAACGACATGCCTGAACAAATTAGGCTTGAAATCTCGTTTTCGTGGAGCTATAGCCCTTCAAAATAATAAACCGACAGGTAGCGTTTAATTGTGCATTACATGTGTATTCACCTGGTGATAAAGCTCGCTCACGAATCCTATGGAGTACCATTTCTTTATGTGTGACACCTACGTGACCCGCGATAGCTACGTGACCCGCGCATAGATGCCAACAGCTGAGCGAATACCAGACAAAATAACCACACCTCGCTTAAACGCCAATGTCGGCTTCACAATACCTTTACAGGAATAAGTACAATAGTGTTGTAATATTATGCTAAATCAGTTAAACTCCTTTATTGTCGATATATAGTTTGGTGGAGAAACGATTTCGTTTTCCATTCATAGAATCCAAATTACAGAGTTGTTCGATGTGAGTTGTGTTGTGTGTGTTACATTCATCCCCATCTGTCGACTGAACACTGTTCAGACGTTTTGTAAAAGAGGGATTGACCCTTTAAAGCGCTGAGGAAAATAAACATAATATTTCAACACTAGTCTATTATATACAACAAAATAAATTACAATACAATACTTGTATGTCCGAGACGAACATACATCGTACATATTCTACGCTTGGAATGGAAAACAAAGTTGTTCTTGATATATTATAGTACCCATCATTGAAAATTAAATCATAATTATTCTAGGTGATCTTTCTAACCAATATAATAAACCCCGACGAATGTGTCAATTTATATATGTATGGTAGGGGTACCAAATTTCGCGCGGCACAAAACTTCGCGAAGTTCACTTGCCAGCAGTGATTATGCATACAGCTCCACGCGTGTGTATATAATGCATTATACATTCTTCTGTTTTTCAATGCACGTACAATTTAATGAGAAAACTTCTGAGCGAAGTTTAGTACCGTTGTTTGGTTGTCAATAAAAACAGGCCGAAATAAGCAATTCAAATTGAGTGATCTTAAAACCAAAACATGTTTATTATACTACAGAATATTCTGAATGAAATGGTATAAGAATTTTCTTGTCGAAATGATGTGTTAAGAGTTAACTGAGCAAAGGTTGGTACCACCACCATGTGATCTTCAAGTAGTTTGAGGCTGGTCATATTAAATTGTGATCAGATTATGCACGTCTCATTTTGGGAATTAGAAAAAGAAAGTGAAATATTATTAAAGGGGAGCTCCACCCAAGAAATGTGATATTTGCTATAAATGAGGTGAATATGAAGAATCATGATCGAAAATCTGAGCCAAAACGGTAAAGCAATAACAAAGTTATGACAGGATGAACTTTGCTCCGATTTTTAGTATCGTTCGCAATTGCTATCGATCATGACGTCACTTGCGAGCTGCAGCCATTTTGACATCTACATGGAAATTTTACAAAATTTAAATTTTATTCATAACAAAGCAAATATATGAGCTTGCAAATTCCAATGAGGTTGGCCCATCGATATTCTTCTATGAATTCGTGAAAACAAGCAGAGAACATTTAATATTAGCTATGAAAATGATAAATAAGTGCATTTTCATGTACTAAAGTCATGGCGAGTTGCTCTAAATGATGTTGCATTTGGCGGCAATTTTGAAACGATGGCTCAGTACTATACATGATGTTAAAATAGGTATGAATCCCGTGTTTTCTGTCAGATTTTGATCAACTTTTCACCAATTAGTCCTCTTGTTCTGCTTATTCAAATAACGAATAGGTTTTAATCAGGCCCGGAATACCCCTTTAATGATTCATGTTATGCTGGTTCATTAAAGGAAAGATGGTTCAGTTATTAGCGACTATATTATTTCAAAAATAAAACAGGAACGTTAATAAATTTAAAATGTGGGCAGGTGTATTAATATTTGGTTAAATGCCTTCAAAAACAAGAAACTGTGCGTATTATTAGCGGGTGGGTTGATTTAATCATTGTATATAGTAACGAAGTCTTAACTAATACATGTGTAAGAATAAAGAGCACACTTTTGGGTTTTTAGATATGAATTGCATAGGACACTACAAACGAACATATCATAGCTTTGGATTTTAATGATTATTTAACAAAAAGTGTATTGCACCTGAATATGGTGCAAAGTCCACATTGAAACGTTGAAAACATGCATTGCTATTGTGTAATCACCACAACACTATTCATAACACAATCATTCTCCTAAGAAGGGGAGATTTTAGCTGACAATGGCTCCATATCCAGGTCGACATTCTGAACAAGTAAAACAAAAAATGGTATAAATGTAAGTAAACAGGCTCGTGGATTATACCATATTCTACTAGGATCACGCCACAAAGAGATAATGTAGATATTAAAGCTCAAACTTGAATACTGGAATCATAGTTTCTATGGTACCTTAATGGGGCTTATAAACATTGTCCAAATTCTCCAAATAAAATTTCAATTATAGCGGTTCCCTCATACCTGGTATTCATATTAACAATACAATAAAGGAACAGGTTTCGGTTTGGCAAATTTCCCTTTCGTTACAAAGATATGTACGATTGAAGTGTTCAGATAATAAAATATCCGTTGGATATTTCAAACCATGTACAACGTGAGTGCAGTGAATAAGTAAATATCACTTTGCATTTTTGCTCATTACTCGGCCATGCACGGTCCATTTGAATTGACATTTTCGCACAATACCAGATAACAAGAATATACATTGCATCAAGCATAAACCACTTTTTACGCATGTCAACAAAGTCACTAGATCCCTTTGACTACTGCGCTAGTTGCATGTTATATTCATGACACACATACAAAATAGTCCCGATCGATCAAATCAATCATGACACGCTTACCCACATACAGTAAATCTAAAGTCCGCATTTCTTCTATAGGTAAGCACCAGATTGCAAAATGAGAATTTCAAAATGCAAAGGCTCTCTAACGTATTGGGATGAATAACCCCTTCACACACTCTCTCCCCGCTCTCACCTCTACCCCAAAGTTGGAAACCCTGCTTCTGAGATCAAGAAACTCTGTACAACATGTGGTTGAGACATATTCACATCTTATTTTAAGAATGTTTTTTTTTTTAAGTAGGTACGTTTTGGCAAGATTCAATTGAATATTTTGATTTCTGTTTTGAATATAATGTTTGTATATAGGATTGGGAGAAATGGTATAGATCATGTAAAGTTAAATTGTTTTACTCTTAAACCATGTGGTTAAAGGTAATCTTGAGTGTTGGCAGTTCCCGAAGTGCATCCCGATATTTTTGTGTGAGATAATGAAAAACTGACTGTCAAATTGGAACGAACATTCAATTTAAATGAAAGAATACACTTTATTTGATACAAATCGGTTCAGAAACGGCTCAAATATCCATAAATAAAATTATTTGTATTTTAAATGTTCTACCCCGGCAATCACCGGGCGATATTTAGACTTTTTAGAACAGTTTTAAAAAATGCTGGAAGACTACTTTGAGAAAAGTAAGAATAGGTTTTTAAAAGGTCTTTGATGATATCTTTATTGAATCATTATTTTAACAAACATTACATGCACAATTTTGTGTGAAAAAATGCTACAAAACAATGATTTTTTTAGATAGTGCCCTCTAGCGTTGTAAGGACTCTTTTTGAATGATAACAGGGGTTTTACTTAGTCGTTTGTAATTGTGTATTCTTTTCGAGCATGGGAAAGTTATAACTATTACTTTATACCGTAATGGTGCCGGTTTTGGTAACTAAAGTTAAGTTTGACCCATACTCAAATATCCCTTTAAAGTGCATTATTTCATTATTCAGTGAAACAGTGTGTTTGTTATTTCAAAACGTGTTCGAAGTTCTATTGACTAAATAATAACTGTTTCTGGGTGAATGCTTTATTTCCAAGGTTCTTATTTATCGTGATGTAACTAGCTTACGTCGGTTAGATTTACATTTCATAACGCGCTAGCACAGACTGTATTTGCATAATTCAATATCATGCACGTTTGCTTTAGGTAAACAATGTGACTACAAGGACACTGTGTACAATACTACATTCAATTTTATACAAATAATACACATTCTACAGGGCGTTGTGTTAAAGAGGAATTCCACCCAAGAAATGTGATGTCTGTTATAAAATGAGGTGAATATGAAGAATCATGATCGAAAACCTGAGCCAAAACGGTAGAGCAATACAAAAGTTATGACAGGATGAACTTTGCTCCGATTTTTAGTATCGTTTGCAATTGCTATCGATCGTGACGTCACTTGCGAGCTGCAGCTATTTTGACTTCTACATGGAAATTTTACAAAATTTATATTTTCTTCATAACAAAGCAAATGTATGAGCTTACACATTCCAATGAGGTTGGCCCACCGATATTCTTCTATGAATTCGTGAAAACAAGCAGAGACAATTAATTTTTAGCTATGAAAATGACAAATAAGTGTATTTTCATGTACTAAAGCCATGGCGAGTTGCTCGTGAATGATGTTGCATTTGGCGGCAATTTTGAAACGATCGCTCATTACTACATGATGTTCAAATAGGTATAACTCGCGTGTTTCCTGTCCGATTTGGATCAAATTTTCACCAATTATTCCTCTTGTTCTGCTTATTCAAATAACGAATAGTTTTATCAGGCCCAGAATACCCCTATGCAATTTACGTGACGTTTTGTAAGATTGTGCAGCACACAAGGCATATATACCGCCTCAACCTGGGAAAATAATGAATGTTGGATTATTTCAAAGATACTTGTCGCACTTAAAGGACTAGACTAGCTGTCTATACAGGATGGCCGAGAAATAACGGAATGGGGCGCTTCCCAAAATAGAGCAAAACAATTATTATGTCATATTGATAGGGTGTCTTTTCCAATGAAAAACGATACCAAGAACAGCCATTTTGGTGGAGTAGTTTTTGTTCTAGGGCGCTATGAGTTACATGATGCCAGTAAAACCACACGCACCGCCTCTCATAGCGTATAGCACAGCGCGCCATTGACAGAGTGCACTCAGCCGTGTGCCGATATAATAGGCATGGTATTACGGGCAGTGAGTGTGGTTTTACTGGTCCTGACTAGGTACAAATTGAAACAAATTGGCACCTGACATGGTCTCACTCACAGCGTCCTCAAACAAAAACTACACGACCAAAATTACTGTTCTTGGTATCGCTTTTCATTGGAAAAGACACCCTATCTAATGAACATAAATAGTTTGGTATGTTATTTTGGGAAGTGCCCCGTTCCCTTATTTCTGGGCAACCCTGTATAGAGTGGGAATGTATAATTTATCAAGAAACTGACTCCATTTATCACTCACCCGCTGCACTCAGCATACATCTCAGTTAAAAGACAATTAACTCCAGACAAATGTTGGTTGTAGGCTACTATAAGAAACTGAATATGGTGAATAGTCCCTGGAAATTTGACCACAATCTGTCAAGAAATTACAAAAAGATATGGCTCTTTGAAAAGAGCCATTCGTTTTTACGAGTGACTCAAAATGGTAACGCACACTGGCAAAGTTCTGGACTACTCCCCAGTGTTGTTTAATTTCCTCAAAATGTATGTTTACCCTTTTTTTAACATATCATGAGTTGGGGGAATAGAAAAGTGGGAATATGAAGAAAACTGCACAAATGGGAGCATTTGTGTAAAAACAATAAAAGGAGTACACACTTACCAGACTGCGTTGCCAACCTGAGTTCCCTATAGGAATACATGGACATCTTTAAAGTGCCATAGTTTTCTTGTTTTTTGTTCGATTATGCTCTAACTTTCAGAGATTATTCCTCCTTATCTCTTCAAGGCTAAAAAACAAGATTTTGTTTCTGTTTCATCATCCTTTAAACGCAATGCATGCCCGAAATCGCATTCATATATCGGTAAAGGTGAGCATTTTCAAATACCAGTTTTGCATTTCAACTCTATATATTTACGAAATAGGGCCACATTTCATCTATTAACGAAAATGCCAACATTTGTTTGATATGGAATATACACATAACAAACGAAGCATTTTCTATCCTTCATGTTCTTTCCACGATTACTTCGCGAACTTTGTCTGCGGTATAAACAATAGCAACCACATTTTACGTAACCTAACCGTCACTGATCGCGTTGCGCTCTTTTGGCACGGTTGTAATCATCATAGACTAGTACTCGCCGGATAATCTCATTTAATGTCATTTATCATGTACACGTGTTTGAAGCCCTTGCATAGATCCATGGAGAAACATCATAACTTTTTTTTTTTTTACATATACAACGTTTTTGTATGGTTTCTTGTCAATTGGGGGGTGCTGATTCCAAGTCTGCTGAGTGCCAGACTCAGTTAGGTGATATTGATTGTTAGGTGATAGTCCAAAATGGCCTTTTAAAAAAAATGGCATTTGCATCTATTAGCCCCCCCCCCCCCCCCCCCCCACCCCGCCCCCGAATGATAGCATCTCAATTTTAACTCCATTTTACACCAATAGATTAAGTGAAATTATGTTCCTAGAGTTAACTTCAATAATGGAGAACTAGATATGTGCTATAAGCTGCTTATGACTAGTATAATTTTTCAAAAAATTCTGTATATATCGCTATTTCAGGAACAGTATGTACATTATTTGTCGACATATTCTCAATACAGTACTTAACTTCGCCTAATATACTTGTATATTGAGAGGGCGCTCTCTAAAAACTCATAGGTTTCAACCTTTTTTTAATTAATACAAACTTGTGCATGTGATGTAATGCGCATACTCTATTAAATAGAGACATCATCAATAACTATTTCAAAATCTCTTTTGACATTTGTTGAAAGAAGTGTATAAACATGTATGTATTTCATTGAAAAGTCAAGATATCGCCTGGCCAGACATTGTATATAAATAACAAATTTGGAAATCAAATTCTTCAACTTTCAGAACATTCGAAAGGGAATGATTCTCATTTCACATGTTTTATTTACTGAACTCTCAAATGGAGCTTAAACCGACCACTATAGTGTCAAGGCCTGGGGCATTTCGGGAAGTACCAACACTCGAATGTACCTTTAACTAAGAAACAACTAAGAAAACAAAACAATAACCAAACAGTTACTGTAACAGTTTGAATTGTCTTATACTTTGATACTTTCTCATACTTTCAGTTTAGACCACTTGACCACTGTTATATCTTGAAATGTGTCATATATCAAGTGATACATTTCAAACTCACTATCACCCTGCTAAATTTAGCTGGTACTAGTCTGGTACAAACACGTATGTCACACGATAAGCTCCTACTTTACTTTTGGTAAGATGGGAATGATCGAAGATCAAAATATGATCAGGGAAACAGGCGAGAACAAATATTCTGTCTGGGTCAGTGAACATTATTATGATGATCACACGCGATATTTCTTATTCAGTTCGTCCCGTGTGGTTAAGGATGGAACACAATAATGTATTGCACATGTATATTTACTCAGTTCAACTGGAGACGATCAATGTGATGAGAATACCCACGCAATAACATCCTAAACTAGAACCGCAGGGCGTGGACGTCATTGGTGTTAACTTGTTGGTTATGAATGTCGACCTTCGGCTCATAATCGACATGATCGAGGAAGAAGAAGATGAAGAAGAAGAAGATACAATGAAGAAGCAGCAGCAGAATAAGAATAACACATAACAAAAGAAGAAGAAAAGGATAAGATGAAGAAGCAGCGGCATGTTAAGAAGAAAAAATAACAGAAGAGGAACAACAACAAGGACGAACAATAAGAACTAGACGTGATGTGGCAAGATGTGGCGCCGGATGATCTTATTTAATTACATTTATCATGTAAAAATGTTTAAAGCCCTCGCTAGGCTCCATTGAGAAACATCATAACCTTGTTTTTTTAATTTATATATATACAACGTTTTTTGTATAGTGTCTTGTCAATTCGGTGGTGATGATTCCACGGAACATTGAGTGTTTGTTTTTTCATCATAGTCCAAAATGGACATTTGCATCTTTTAGCGCTTCTCCCCCCCCCCCCCCCCCCTCCCCCCACCCCTCCCGAATGATAGCATCTCAATTTTAATTTTAACTCAATTCTACACAAATACATTTTGTGACATTTTGTCCCTCGAGTTAACTTCAAATATATAAAACTAGATATGTGCTAAAACCTGCTTATTATTAGTATTATGATTTTCTCAAATGTTGTATATAACGCCTTTTCAGGAACAGTATGCAAATTATTTGTCGACATATTCTCAATACAGTAATTAATTTTGCCTACTATACAGGTATATTGAGAGGGCGCTCTATAACAACTCATAGGTTTCAACCTTTTTTAATACAAAATTGTGCATGTGATGGAATGTACATACGATTTAATAGAAACACCATCAACAGCTATTTAAAAAACAGTTTTGAAATGTGTTGAAAGAAGTGTATAAGCATTTATGTATACCATTAAAAAGTCAAGATATCGCCTGGCAAGACTATGTATATAAAAAACATATTTTGAAAACAAAGTCTTTAACTATGAGAGCATTCGAACGGGAATGACTCTCATTTCACATGTTTTTATTTACTGAACTTTCAAATGGAACTTAATTCAACCAAGCTTGGGCATTTCGGGAAGGACCAACACTCAAACTAAGACAAAACAATAACAAAAGTGTGCATAATTGTAACAGTTTGAATTTACTTATACTTTGATACTTTCTCACATACAGTTTAGACCACTTGACCACTTCACTTGTTATATCTTCAAATGCCTCATATATCGAGTGACACATTTCAAACTCACTATCACACAGTCTGGGAATTTTGTTTTGTGTAATATAGTCAAGGAGCATGTTCACCGAAATTCACTGAATAAATACACATGTACAATACATTATGTGTTCCATCCTTAACCACACGGGACGAACTGAATAAGTAATATCGCTGTGATTATTATAATAATGTTCACTGGCCCAGACAGATTATTTGTTCTCGTCTGGAGCTTGAAAAGTCCCGTGGGATTTTTGGTATGAAAGCAAGCCATCTATTCAAATGTCTCAAGGACACCCAAATAACAATACAAACATGATTGCACTATGGAACCTTGTGCAGGTGACCAGCAGAGGGCGCCCTTTAACCCTACAAAAATCCGGGCTATATTTTCGGTACGGGGTCATTATGGCCCTTCAGATCTCGGCCTTAAAAATGCCAAATCGTGTTATGTGTTATGATTCAATCAACAAGCCGCCAAATAAAATGGTATTGTTTCCTTCGATAATTTACAATTTCTACCACCTCCATTGTTAGACCGCCAATATGTTTTCTTGTTGTTTGGATTACCATTGAGAGAGGTGGCTTGCTTTCATACCAAAGATCCCACGAGAAACTCCAAAGACATTGTGAATTTCAATTTATTAGAGTACAACACATCATGATTTTATCTGTATACCGAGTCACTTAACTGGATTAACTCAACCAATTCCATGCATTACTACTGGCACCATACAACTACTCATGTTACCGAACTGTATTCTTATACCAATAATTAAATGTAGTTGTTATGTGCTTTTGTATCATATGATGGCATTATTGTAGCTTAAATATTAAAGTGTATATTTATATCTGTTAATGTTCAATCAAAACATATTGTTGCATGAGCATAGATCCGTATAATACCTATTGATCAGCGGTGGGGGGGGGGGGGGGGGGGGGGGGCTGAATGAATAGCTAACCCCCTCCCCCCCCCCCCCCCCCCCCTCTTCAAAATAGGTATCAATTACAGATCGACGCACATTAAGTGTTGTTTCCTTCTTTAATTCACCATTTTTAACCACCACAATATTTCAAGCTGTTAACATAATTATGCGGTATTGTTATTTGGATTGTCATTTAGACATTTTGAAGAGATGGCTTGCTTCTTTTATACCCAAAATACCACTTGACCTTTAAAGATTGTGAATTTCTTTTGAGTGGTCTACATACATTATTGTATTTTGTATACTATACCGAGTCACTAAACACGACCAATTTCAGAGTAAGTACGGGAACCATACGACTAATCCATTACCTGGAGTTTGCAGCAAGGTATTGCATTAAAAGTTATCATTATTTTCCCCGTTAATACTATCCTGCCATAATTAACAAGGTAATAACCATGTACAAGTTGTACTGTTTTGTTTGTTTCATTGTGATGACATTATTATAGCTAAAATGTGTAAAAATATCATCTTGATATGTCAGTTCTACAAATGTTTTTATTGTTCAATACAAAAATTTGAACAAAGTGAAATTTTCGCTAATTCGCTAATTTCCGTGACTAATTGTAGTATGGAAATATCAGTTTTCAGAAAAAAAACAGATACATCATTGGTTAATTGGTTTACCTTTCAGGTATTTGTTTTTGGGTCAAAATAGTTCAATTAAAGTTATAAATCAAATAAACAACAAAAACAATAAAATACATAAGTAAAAAACAAAGAAATACATAATAAATTATCAAAACAATAGAAAACATAATGAATAACCGGGCTCTTGCTATTTGTTGCTTATATTATTATTCGAAATAGTCTAAAGAATATATGTAGTGAAAACCAATGTTTAATTATGAAAAATATATGAATTTATTGGCAAACATGTATTTATTACCCTTTTTGCATAAATTACCATAAATATGCAAATTAGGGGATTTTACGAAGTATACAAACATAATTTGGTATCGTTTACATCTTACTTGAAATGCATGCAAGTTTTCGAGACGATTTGGCATTTAAAGCCGAGATCTGAATGGCCATAATGACCCCCTACCGAACATATACCTAAAATAGCCCGGATTTGTGTAGGGTTAAAGGGCGCCCTCTGCTGTCCACCTGCACAAGGTTCCAGAGTGCAATCAATGTTTTTATTGTTATTGAGACATTTTGAATAGGTGGCTTGCTTTCATACCAAAAATCCCACGGGACTTTTCAAGCTCCCTTGACTAAATACAGCTAAATTTAGCTGGTACTAAGTCTGGAACAAACAAATATGTCACACGCTGAGCTCCGACTTTACTTTTGGTAAGTTGGCAATGATCGAAAATCAAAATATGATCAGGGAAACAGACGAGAACAAATAATCTGTCTGGGTCAGTGAACATTGTTATGATGATCACACGCGATATTACTTATTCAGTTCGTCACGTGTGGTTAAGGATAAAACACAATAATGTAGTGTACATGTATATTTACTCAGTTCGACTGGAGGACGATCAATTTAACCCGTTGAGGACTGGTCCGAAATATTTCGTTCTTGAGTCTATGGAGATTGCGTGTTATACCTAAATCAATTCGTCCTCAACGGTTTAATGATAATACCCACGCAATAACATCCCTAAACTAGAACCGCAGGGCGTGGACGTCATTGGTGTTAACTTGTTGATTATGAATGTCGACCTTCGGCTCATAATCGACATGATCGAGGAAGACGAAGATGAAGAAGAAGAAGATACAATGAAGAAGCAGCAGCAGAATAAGAATAACACATAACGAAAGAAGAAGAAAAGGATAAGATGAAGAAGCAGCGGCATGTTAAGAAGAACAAATAAAAGAACAGGAACAACAACAAGAACAAAAAATAAGAACTAGACGTGATGTGGCAAGATGTGCGCGGATGATCTTATTTAATTACATTTATCATGTAAAATTTGTTAAAGCCCTCGCTTAGGCTCCATGGAGAAACATCGTAACCTTGATTTTTTTGATATATACAACGTTTTTGTATAGTTTCTTGTCAATTCGGGGGTGTTGATTCCAAGTCTGCTGAGTGCCAGACACGGAACATTGACTATTTTTTTTTGTTATGTGATATTCCAAAATGGCCTCCAAAACATGGACATTTGAATCTTTTAGCGCCCATCCTCCCGAATAATAGCATCTCAATTTAACTCCATTATACACAAATACATTTAGTGAAAGTTTGTCGCTCGAGTTAAGGGCGCTATCTAACAACTTATAGATTTCAACCTTTTTTAATACAAAATTTTGCATGTGATGTAATGTTCATAATAATTAAATAGAGACATCATGAACAACTATTTCAAATCTCTTTTTAAATTTGTTCGAAAGAAGGGTATAAGCATTTATGTATTTCATTAAAAGTCAAGATATTGCCTGGCCAGACAATGTATATAAATAATATATTTTGAAATAAAATTCTGAAATTTCAAATGGAAATTAAACCAACCAATTTAGTGTCAATGCCTGGGCATTTCGGGAAGTACCAACACTTAAATGTACCTTCAACTATGAAAAAAATAAGAAAATAAAACACTAACAAAAGTGTGCATATTGTAACAGTTTGAATTTTCTTATACTTTCATACTTTCTCATACTTTCGGTTTAGACCACTTGACATATCGAGTGATACATTTCAAACTCACTATCACCCTGGGAAGTGTTTTTGTGCAATATAGCTAAATTTAGTTGGAACAAATAAGTATGCCACACGCTGAGCTCTGACTTTACTTTTGTTAAGTTGGGAATGATCCAATATCAAACTATGATCAGGGGAACAGACGAGAACAAATAATCTGTCCGGGCCAGTGAACATTATTTTGATGATCACACGCGATATTACTTATTTAAGTCATCCCGTGTGGTTAAGGATGCAACACACTAATGTATTGTACCACGTGTATATTTACTAAGTTCAACTAGAGACCACCAATGTAATGATAATGCCAACGCAATGATATCCTAAACTTAGTCTTTCGTCAAGACTCTCAACGCTATATGCACAATATCGCAAGCGGAGCGAGCGGAGTGTGGGCGTAGCGAACACATCGAGCGGGATATGGGAGCCAGTTCGTATCGCTCGCTGACCCCGTGCTCTCTCACAGCTAGCTAGCTCGCGATCGCATAGAGAATCTCCAAGCCATATGGAGCCTTGACTAAAGGCTATCCTAAACTAGAACCACAGGGCGTGCACGTCATTGGTGTTAACTTATTGATTATGAATCTCGACCTTCGGCTCATAATCGACATGATCGAGAATGCAGAAGAAGAAGAAGATGATAAAATGAAGAAGCAGCAGCAGCATAAGAAGAACACATAACAAAAAAAGAAAGAAGAAAAACAAGACCAAGAGGACGAACTAAATAGACGTGATGTGGCAAGATCAGTATTGCTGATTCCCTATCGACAGGTACCAGAATGTCTCAAACGCGTTTTTTTTTTCTTCAGCAAGATAATTTATCCACAATTGATGCTCTGAACCCGCTCTGAAGAGGAAAGTGTGTGTATTTTCATTTTAAATGTGGAACGCTCGATCACACGAAGGTCGACATATATGAACAACAATATCGACGTTCACGCCTTGCGGTACATGTTTATGATGTTATTGCGTGAGTATAAAAATTATATTTGTGGGCGCCAGTCAAAATTGCACCTATTCACATGCACAATACGTTATTGTTCGATCCTTAACCGCACCGGATGAAATAGAACAAAATACTGCATTGTGTTTTGCGTTTTGTCTATGGACACTCGTGCATTTCGACTGGTGCCTATCAATATAAATAATTTGGCATACTAAACCTACGCAGTACAATCATAATATTGCACCGCAGGGCGTAGTCGTCGATGGAGTTATCTTTTGTTTATGAATGTTGACCTTCGGCTCATAATCATCATGCTCGAGCGTTCGTCAGTAAAATTCAAAACACACAAGAATCCATGCCACAAATGAAAGTTAAATTATAATCATAATAATTAATATAACAATACAAGGTAATAATAATACATGTACTTACTACAGTTGAAAGGCTCTAAGACATGGAAAACACTTTTAAAAACTTCATTGAAACCTATCAGGCATACGTGGATTCGATTATAACAATACATGTTTTCAATGGAAAAGTCATACAAAAATAAAAACAAAATCACCTTTACAATTCACATTGGGATCGCCCACATAAATGTCCTTAAAGTGATTATTATGCTTGTGACCTCGTATGTCAATCAAAACTAAATAGGTTATAAGATGAACAATGCACATTAGCCCAAGCTGATCGCCTGCTCACAATATTATTAAATTTTCAAATACATTACCGACTAACATACGTTCAATTTCAATAAAAGTTGTCAGAAAAGCCCAGCCATCATTAGGACAAGAAAGGCATTGAAATATCTTGTACATAAGCATGCTATGTATTGTATGTCATTTTATTGTGTCATCTAGTGTAAAGTTATTATACTGTTTGTCTTGTCCTTGTGGTGGTTGAGGTTTTCTGACAAAGCAACTGCTATTGAAATAAAAATGTGTGTGAGTTGATAAATAGTGCATTCAAAGATGTTATACTATTGTGTCTATGAGGTAAATTGCCACTTGGTCTACAACCATTTGGTCTATTCCCATTTGGTGATTTATGATTATGATGATGGATTATGATCAGGGTTAGGGTTGTGGATTAGGGTTATGGTTAGGGTTAGGGTTAGGGTTAGGGTTAGGGTTTTGGAGGCATCAGGTAGTAGACGAAATGAGAGGTAGACCAACTGAGATTAGACCAAGTGAGCATAAACCGATCAGCTTTGGAGAAGGTGAATTTTTTATCTTATAAGTAACTGAGTTGTGATTGACAACATTAGGTCACAAATCCCACAACATGCATGTTACTATGTGATTGTAATATTGTTTGCTCCCATTGGGAAGTTTGTTTTATAGTATGGGCCAACTATATAAAACATGTATTTGGTGGTTATAGCTTGAAATCATTGTCCTTTGTCCAAACTGTACAAATTGGAACTGATACTTGTTATATTGTTTCATCATGATGGGACCATGTAGACCGCTATTGGTTAAATTAGCGCGAAGCTACGGGATTCGGTATATGTTTACCCTAATAATTAATTAAAAACCACGATTTCTTCTACACAGACAGTTTCAAAGAATGTATACGTACTTCTGGTGAATGAAGTACATGAATGACAGACAGACGGTGGAAATGAGAAAATATAACTGAATTCTACAAGTCTGTAAAAGCAATGAAACAATGCGGATTTTATAACGTTTTACCATTTGAGCAAGTAAACGAAGTCAACAAACCTAAGGTGGTCTCTATTGTTAAAGTGATGCAGGTAAAGTGTCAGATATTGCACGACATGACATTTGAGACTTCAATCCTATATCAATATCATTTTAAAATACAATTGAAAGATTTGTGAAAGTTTGAAGGAAAACGAACACTGTTTACCTATTGAAAAAAAAAACGAATATTGAGTTCATATTTTATCACCGAATACTGATGGCTTGTCGTAGAATTGAAACAATTATAAACTGGCAGCCTGTATCCAGTATGACGATATATCCGCACCCGTGTATGTTTACATATGTGTTATATAAAATTCCTGGAATTCGCGCACGTGTTGGATCAAAGTTCTCTAGGTCGGGAATGTTTCCCACGCTCGGACGTATACAGCTGAAACAAGTGTACTTTTTTTTTAAGGCGTTGTCCAACGCTTTTCAAATAATGATAATTATTTTCATACTAAAGGGACATTTGAAAAAATCTAACTTTATTTTATTCTTCTCTTACCATAAGCTAAACAACACGGCAGAAGAGAAACGAGGAAGCTGTAATTATTTTTCGTGGAGTTAGACACTTTACCTGGATCCCTTTAAGGCCGGGTAATTTTAATGATTCGTTTGCCTTCGCTGTAGAAAGGCTGCTCTTTACGTGAAACCAAACCCGTGTAATTTTTTAATTACAATAAGCTTGGTATAGGTTTTCCCACTCATTTTAACACTTCTGTCATTCAATTTCGTCCCGAGAACCCGAGAACGTGCCAATGCCAAATTCAATTTCGTCGATTGTCGACCAATTTCACAAAAAAGTCCATTCAATTTAGTCATTTGTCCCACATTTTCGTCCAGTTCAATCAAATTCATCAGTCACAGATGTGTTCAGCAACTGTGACCGGCGAATTTGAATTGTATCGACGAAAATGCGTGAGGAACGACTAAATTGAATGGACTTTTTGTGAAAATGGTCGACAATAGACGAAATTGAAGTTGGCATTGGCACATTCTCGGGTTCTTGGGACGAAATTGAATGACAAAAGGACGAAAATGAATGGGAAACCCTATAATTCGGGAGACATTTGAACAATTAAAAACCCATTTCATTATTCCTTTACCATAAGCCAAACAACAAGGTACTAGATCAGTGAGAACCACTGATTGGCCGATGATGATGTCATGATTCGTGTTTCCATGCCTATTTTTGACTTTGACAAAGTTTGACGTATGTCTGGCCCTTTTTGGTATTGTACCGATAACCCATTATATACTAAAACAATCCGTGATAGTTATATAATACTAATAACCAGATTGCGCTGCTCATCATAATAATCTATACTGCGCATTACAAATATGAATATAATATCTCTCGCTTCAGCCGAGCCGCCCAGACGCATCAAGTTTTTCAATGAATCCATTCATGCCTGGTACCCAATTACTACATCTAGCTTGATAGCAGCAATTTGGATAAAGTACATTCCCCAAGTACACACGTGCCGAGGTTGGGAAACGAGCCCATGACCCTCGTATTGAAAGACGGAGGCCCGACTCAATATACCAGAACACTGTCTTCCATACACCACGACGCTTCCACGAAATCGCAAATGTTTTGGCAGATGGAAAAAATCTCAAACGGGACGTTTACGGACATGAAGATAATTGGATAATTTTGCTTCACACAATTCACAAAGAAATAACTGGACCGTCTACGTGCAACACTAGACAGATTACACCATGATCGCACGGAACTTGTGTTATGCTCTCATAGTTTTCACCATCGGTGCTATGACAGGTAGGTACACTGTTGGTCATAATGTTGGAAACAATTTTTTGTTTAGATCCCACTTTATTACTTTTCCTGTTTTGTGCGCATAATGATACATTTTAGACTAAACATTATCATTACATTATGTTTCTAAACTACCAATGTACAATACATGGTAGCATGAATTTGCATTAATTAATGTATTCTTTTGTTATGAGTTTTGAAAGGCAGGACCTTTTACGATTACCCCATTTCCTTCTCCAAAGCGTATGTCCAGCAAGTCATCGTTATGGGTCATTTCTCAAAGTTGGCCGTGAGATTTTCAACCAAAATTGGCACAGAGGCGCTCGAGGTCATACCCAGTCCATTGACACTGGCTACACTCCGAAGGATGCTTGTGATCCACCTGGAAGGGGCGTCAACAAGCAATGTCCACTATTTCGTTGGACCATGGCAGATTAAGGTCTGTAAAGTCCTCAGATGTCATCGAGAGAACGGTCAATTAAAGCCAAGATTTCCTCTAGGACGTCTACGATTGACCACCAGGATTAATTATCGCAAAATGCTTAACCTGTGCCGTAGAAACCGGAAATGCCAAAAAGTGGTCTTCGCCGACTTGGAAGAAAACACTATGGAATCAACGCCTTTCGCCAAACTGTACATCAGCAAACCCTCTAACATGGTCACATAGCAAGACAAACTACCAAGTGTCCACCCAATACCATGTAACCGAGATTTACCTGACGTCCCTGGACTAGGGAGCCCAGAAGATTTCCGCCTGGACACTAGAGATATGTCATCTTAATGGGTACGAGCCATACCACTGTTGGGGCGTCACAAACTCAAGTCGTTCAGTGAATGCAGACAACTTGGAACTTCTCGCCACGTAATTGGCGAACCATTTGTCTTTTATCTGTTCGGTCAAAGATGTTATAGGGATTGTTGATGTACAGTTTGGCGGAAGGCGTTGATTCCATAGTGTTTTCGTCAAAGTCGGCGAAGACCACTTTTTGGCATTTCCGGTTTCTACGGCATAGGTTATGCATTTTTGCGATAATTTAATCTGGTGGTAAATCGTAGACGTCCTAGAGAAAATCTTGGCTTTAATTGACCCTTCTCTCGATGACATCTGAGAACTTTACAGACCTTAATCTGCGATGGTCCAACGAAATAGTGGACATTGCTTGTTGACGCCCCTTCCAGGTGGAGCACAAGCATCCTTCGGAGTGTAGCCAGCGTCAATGGACTGGGTATGACCTCGAGAGCCTCTGTGCCAATTTTGGTTGCAAATCTTACGGCCAACTTTGAGAATGACCCATAACGATGCATTGTTGGACATACGATTTAGAGAAGGAAAAGGGCCAATCATCAAAGGTACTGCCTTTCAAAGGTCAAAACAAACAAATGTATTAATTAATGCAAATTCACGCTACCATTTATTGTACATTGGTAGTTTAGAAACATAAAGTCATGATTAGTTTTAGTCTAAATTATTCATTAGGCGCAAAAAACAGGGGAAAAAAATAAAGATGGATGTAAAAAAAAAATATTCCACCATTATGACCAACAGTGTAATCGAGTTATTATTACGGTCAGAGCATCGAAGTTTGCATCCAAGTATACGCTCAATTCGATTTGGGGTTTTAATTTGAAACATGTAGGACAAAGACACAATTATAACTGAACATTGTGTTTTTGTTAATAGTATCCCGTCTAGATGTGTTTACTCTTTTAGTATATCTCATGTTAGTATTAGGTCTTTAACTAAGAATAGTTGAGACTTAAGTTTCCTTTAAGAATATAGTCTTTCCTCTTAAGTTGATGTGATTGCCCTATCAGTTATTTACTAATTCGCAGGCTTAAACGGAAATAAATACTTTCCTATTTAACCTGCCGTGTGTTAGAACTATGTTAGTACACATATAATTTTGTTTACCTTTTGGGGAGCACCGAACTTCAGCGACGAGCAGTATACGCACTTGCCTCCCCATGTCTATATCTCCCGTGATCGCTCAAGCATGAGCGCCTCCTCATGTACATACATTCCAATCCACTTTAGGGACAAATAGGAAATTATAAATATGGAAAGTTCATAATGTTTATATAATAGCTTTAACTTATTTTGTCCTTGAGATGCAACATTATATTACTCTAATTTATATGCTGAGAGCCTCTGTTTGGAGATTACTGAAGGTAATACTAAAATTTGTATGGTATTATTTATCGAAAACCAAATACTAACATTGGTCAAATTTTATTAGGTGTCTTAGAAGACTTAAATGTTGGAAGGTCGAACATAACTTTACTAGGTGATTTTAAAGGGATATCTGAGGTCTGGTAAAGAGAGTACAGTTTTGGTCAAACTGAATTGTAGTAACCAAAATATGCACCATTACATTACAAACTAACAGTTATAACTCTACCATGCTTGAAAAAGATACAAAATCACAAATGACTGAGTAAACAGTTTTTTCATGATTTAAACAGAGGCGTTCAAACTAAAGTTGGCGCTTTCTAAAAACACATTGGTTTAAACCATTTTAAATAAATATTGTGCATGTGAAGGTTCGTAAAAATAGTGATTAGATAGAGAGTTAACCAACAACTAATTACAAAACTTCTTTTGAAAATGTTTGAAAAGAGGAATCATTTTTCGAATTTGTTAACGGTTGGTTCAAAATTAGCTAATATTTGTGGGGCCCCACATTTATTACAAATGATTACTTTTGTGTATATTTCAGCCGTTTCTGAACCAATTTTGATCAAATAAAGTTTATTATGTCACTAAAATATTATGCTCTTTCAAAACTCAACTATCTCTTTAAACGGATCTAGTAACTTTGTTGACGTGTGCAAAAGTGATGAATGGTTGATGCCATGTATATTGTTGTTATATGATATGTCCACAGGGTATTGTGTGGAAATGTCAAGTCAAATGGACATTGCATGGCCGAGTAGTGAGCAAACATGCAAAGTGATATTCACTTACTCACTGCACTCAATTTGTTCACGTTTTCAAAACTCCAAAGGAGTTTTTTGTTATCTGAACACTTCAATCATACATATTTTCGTAACAAAAGGGAAACTAGAAAAAACGAAACATGTCCCATGATTTTATTGTTAATACCAGTACAACAAAGTGTGGGGGAACCGCTATAATTCAAATTTGATTTTGAGGATTTTGTCAATGCTACCAAGTCCCGTTAATATTATTTAATCAGGACACGAGTCTAACATAAGAATAGATTATTATTTAAGCACAATATAGAAAGTACAGGAATACAACAAATTATTACAATGCCGACAAGAGTGACAGATCTGACTTCATTTCTTATTGATCATGTTTATACTAGTGTAAAAAGTTCTGTCATTCATTCAGGTGTCATAGAAACTGATGTATCTGACCATTTTCCTATATTAATGTTAATTTATCATCACCCTATTTTGAAAAAGAATGTTACTTTGAGAAAATATGCTGGTACTTGTAAAAATATTGTAATGTTGACGTGTTTGATGAAGATTTATCAAATATTTATTGGGATTGTGTGTGTATATATATAGCAATGTGAATATGGCTTACTCTGTGTTTACGCTTTGTTTGGTAACATGTGTGATTGTCACAGTAGACTTGAGCCCAGACTAGTTTGTTTAGTTTATGTGGGCAAGTACCCAGCACGTGCAGAGCGGATGATGGTTTGTAATTGTATTATTCCGTGTATCGCTCCAGTAGGTAGCGCTTGTTCAACTTGTGCGTGTTTTATTGATTGCCCGGCATAGCAGCGAGTTCGGTTATTAGTTGTGGGGGATAGCGCGATTGCGTGTCGCACTGTGATTGGTGCGCACGATCGGACACGGGGCTGTGATTTGCGTATGAATTAGCGCCGCGCCTAGTAACGGGACGCTGGGGTCGTTACCGCGTTTTAGGGCCAATTAGAGTTGCGCGCTGTAGTCACATGATAGCAGGGTGATCGGTGATTGGGCGAATTGTGGTACACTCCACAGTCTGTGATTGGGTGAACGGGATGTGTACACTGGTGAATGTGGTGATCTGGGTATGAGAGTTGAGGCGGATTTGAGAGACAGCAGAAGCCACTAAGATCTGGAAGAGAGCAGACCTGTTTAGCCACCAATTGGAGGCGTGTCTAGAGACGCGGGAAGTTCGGGGCGAACGAGTACTTTGCTGAGAGAGCGAGTGTTTTCCCCGTAATTTAACTGCCAAGATATCGGGCTGTAATAGCAGATTGTGCAGACGACCGTGGAATTTAGAGACGGAGTCCTCCGGGATGGCAAGCATCGGTTTTCAGCTTCTCACAGGCTTCGCAAACGACAGATAGCTGTAAGTTTTGAATACGTAATTGTATATCTGTTTTATATATAATGTAACGCATAAATGAGGTGTGTTCTGAACAAAGTATTATAATTGTTTTGTGCTGTGCGTGGGCTACACAAACCAAAGGTAGCTGTGAGTTGTGTATAATGACGATTTCGTTGTATGAAATATATTCCATGTTAAATCCTCTCAGAACAAATTAGTAAATGTGTTTTGGTGTATAATACGCACTAGCTCTAAACGAAGTGCGAATATTTGCAGCAAGTGGTGGAATACTTAGAGAATTGAAATTATAGTTTGTAGTAGTACAAGTGAGACTTTGCATCGAATATTCCGTGTACAAAACAATATAATTACTTATATAGCGCTAATACAAATGGTTCATGGCGCTTTACTTAACGAGTAATAGATTGAAAATGGAATATAACGAATGATAAATTGAATATATACTATTTTGTAATGATACATGAGTTGTAATGACAGTTAACTGTTGTTCTCATAGCAAATTGATACGATGATTTTAGTTCATGAATCTGCGTCATTATTTACTCATAACATTGATTTAATCCAGCAGGAAGATGCTGCTTGAGTATATATTCGCAAGTTTTATGGATGTTTTATTTTTGCAGCCGCATACGCTCAGGCGGAATTTGGGCTCCAGTCAACAGACACTGGGACACAGGCTGGACAACGTCAGACGAGGGCAACAGCGTCACCCCGGGAAGCGTTAACGACGACGGCAGATCTTCGAGCGAGACGACCACGTGGGTCTTCGCGAGCACGTCTCCGCGCGCTACGGACGGGCACCGACATCGAACTGGGTTCGACAAGCACGGTAGCGTGGGACACTCTTCCGCGGGTAAACCGGTATCGCGATAAAACACTGGCTGATAGCCTGAACTCTTGAACATTATTAATATCAGCAGCTAGCTGAACATTTGATTACTTTCTACTTGACCAGCAATTATTGTACTTTATTGTAATTAAAATTCTCAATTATTTGTCAATACTTGTGTACATTGCGCTTGATTTATTCGTACTGTGGTATGCCGCAAACCTTTTGACAGTGATAACATGCTCTAAATATTGTGCACAATAGTTCAAAGAAAAAACATACTCCAAAAAAGCCATGGATAACTAAACCAGTGTTTACGTCTTTTAAAAAGAAAACATAGTTTGTGTAATGAATATAAAGCATCAAATGTAAATGTAGAATTTACACAACAATATAAGAACATAGAAATATATTAACGACTCTATTGAAGAATGCTACACGAAAATGTTATAGCACACTATTTGACGATAATAAACATAATACGCGTATAACCTGGAAAAAAATACATGAGTTGATCAGTGGAAGAGGAACTGCTAAAAATTATGATAAAAACGAGTAAGCTATCCCGTCTGATCGTTCTGCTGGAGCAGCCAGAGTTGTGTCTTCTGAGGGTCATATAACTGAGGAGCTATATATGTTCTTTTTTACAATCGGGTCAAACTTAGTACAGAAGATACAAAAAGTATGTTATAGTAATAAGGAGTGTTTAGTGAGAAAAAACTACAAAGCGTTGTTATTGAAACCAGTGGCGTAGCTACGAGGGGGGGGGGGGGGGGGGGGGCACGGGGAGGCACGTGATTTCTTACTATCAAGGGCACACAAATAATGATCCCTTTCTGTAACGGGTTTCCATCAGTGGCGTAGCGTGGTCCGACTGATTGGGGTGACATTATATTGGTGACATCCACTGTACAAAGAATTAGAGGTATGCGATGTTTTTAGTTTGCATATGAACTAGCAATTTCAACATTTGTATATGATGTGGTGTGTACGTTGTAAAAATACCACACTCATTATTAGAATATTGTCAGATACCTATGAAACAAGAGGGAAAGAAAATTCAATGCTACGCTTGCCAATTTTTAATACGACACAATGTACAATCTCTATTTATTTTGTTGGACCAAAGCTTTGGAATAGCTTACGCCAGAATATCAAAGAACAAAAAAATAAAAAATTTACTTCGTAAGACCCTCACAATTTATGTGTTGAACAAATAAATTATCTGATTAAAAGATAGCAAAGAAAAATGGGATTCCAACGGGATTCGAACCCGATACCTCCGGATTGCTAGACCGGTGCTCTTACCGACTGAGCTATAAAAACCCCTACGACGGTGTTCGTCCCTGAAAACCCTTATTCCTTCATTGATCAATTGGTCAGAAACTATTGTAAACCTGACACAAACCCGAAGGATGGAAATCAACTTGGGGATATATGAGAGTGATTTCACTAACTTGATGTAATGTACTATCATAGGCAAATCAGCTACAGTTATTTCTTGATGAAATATTCTATAATTATGTCTCAATAAAGCTCTCAGAGCTTTAATACCATATTTGATAATCGTTAATCATTGTAACATGTGCAGTGTGTGAACAAATCGAGCACAGATCTCTATAAGCAATTAAACCTTACCTATCATTTTAATATCACCATGCTTGTTATGCTAATGCATAAAGCAGGTATGAACGCCTTTAATTGCATATAATCAAATGCAGTTTTGTAACATTTTGCTATTGACCCTCCTCCATACTCACCTTAACGCTTTACATAATTATCCAGCGTTAAGTACCATTACTATTGAAACATATAATCAAACAGGCTTTTATTGGTTCTAAGATCGATATAATCCATTTGTTTTAATCGGACATTAATCGTCCAAATAACTTGAACCAATCCCTAATTAATAGACTGTCCATACCGCATATGTGTGCGCCTCTAACACTTCGTTTATTGTCGGAAATATCAACATTTCGATTTTAAATTTTTGGAATTTTCTAGGATTTCAGCTTTAAAATGATGTATACCTTGATATATATAAGTTTTTTGAATGCCAGAACAATCTAATTTTATAACGTGGACCAGAGCCTCGCTATGTGTTAAACAGCAGAGACAATCGCTTCTAAAGTGTTGCATTATACATAAAAGCATTCTCACGCATCGAGCGCAATCATTATTTATGGTATAACAAATTCGAAATTGGACCTGCAATTTTCAGAGAATGTTGATTAAATATATGTAAGTATCAAATCCCATCAAGTTGAAATTTTCACCCAGAAACAATTTTGTATGATATTGAGGTGTACTAAAGATCCACAGCAACTTATGACCGAAAGTGTGGTGCTTGGGCTCATATTCATATTTGTAACGAATATGATATCATCATGCTAAATAGGAATTAGCCCCATATATCTAGCAATACAAAAATATTGTCAACATAATTTCGAAAGAAATTAGATAAATTTTGAAATTGTATTTAAGTACAATATTTAGCAGTCTGTTAGTTTATATGAGACTATAACAGCGCTATTGTAAATGATATTTTGAGTAAAGTAAATTTACTGCAAAAAATTGTATTATCTATCATGTCTATATGTATGCTGCCACTGCTGATATTATACATGTTGTATTCTCAGTTGCATGATGAATTTGTACATGAATGAAGCTGCAGTTGTAGAAATCTATCAAAGTGTAATACTCAAAATGCCATATTCTTCTCTTTTCCCTTTTTTGTTTGAAGGGGAGCGGGGGCGGATGTAGCTTATTGATAAAAGTTTATGTTGAATGAGACCGAAACTCACGCATTTCTAAAGAATGTATGGGAATACCAAGTTTTGTCTCGATTGTACGATATGGCATGAATATTCTTTCATAATTTAACTGAATAACCGACCCTTTTAGAAATACATTTTGCAGATAATGGCTGTTATTTTCGATTTTGACTAATACATTTCAGATTGGGTCTTTTAACATTATTTATTTATACACTGTTGTTCATAATGTTGGAATTATACGTTTTTTCTTTAGATCAAACTTAATTCTTTTTCCCTATTTTTGCGCTTAATGAACCATTTTACACTAGTAACAATGATTAATAAATTTTCCAAACATAGACCATCTAAAAGCAAAACTCTTCCTTTTTAATACGGTACCAGAATATGATGAGGGAATCGAATTTCGCGTACCTTACTTTAATCGCATCAATTTAAAAATAAATTTGATTCGCATATATCATAACCAGTTAAATTCAGAATATACTGTAGTGTTTGGAACATTTATATCGTGTTGAACTTAGAGTTTGCCCAGTTTTCAAAACACTTCCATTTATATGGGTAAAACAAAAATCGGCACCGAAGCTTGCGCACTCAATGTTCCCAGTAATCGTTTGTACTCGCATTTTGTACAGCTCTTGTAGCTTTCTTCACTGTCACTTGAGAGGCATTTTCACGAAAGGGCAGACCAGAGAGGCGTTGAAGTTTGCGCACATTGTGCATATCTATAATCAATTCGTATGCGCATCATTATGAAAATGAATATATATGTTTTTAGAATGTGAGCGATTATAGCAAGGTGCGCGAACTTTGGTGGACTAATCATATACAAACGATTACTTATCTCCGTCGACATTTAACCGATTGGATACGATATTTGCGATTTGGCGAATAGGGAGGCCAAATTAAATATTTCTCTGGTGAACCCAACTTTAAATTTTTTTTCCTGCTTTACTCTTTCCTCTCTTTCTCTTTCCTTTTTCTGCATCGGTTGTTTTTAAATTCCCATATACACTCATTGAATTGTTCAAATGGCGTTGGAATTATTTATTCTGAATTGGAACTGTTTATTTGATATTTGTCACCAATTTGTATTCAATGTAGTGCACTATATGGAATAGTTTATGAAATTATAATTTTTCTATTGTGCAATCAATGTTTCTAGACGTTTAATTGTATGTACTGTATGTAACTGTGGGACCCCAAGGAAGATCAGCGGGTTGTTTTTTTCAATTCTGCTGAATTGGCTCATCCCCTGTTGCACTTCATTGCTGTATTTATTGTTGTGATTTCGGAAGTAAACAAACAAACAAACAAACAATCCAGACAGATTACATGTCTAGCCCCAGTCGGTATTGTCTGTCTTCCAATAAAAAATAACAAACACCACGATAACCCACTTGTCATAACAAGCATGACCTTGTTTGTGATCAAGCTTCCATGAAACCAGACATTGTTTGTGTGGGTTATAAATAATGTTGACCTATGATTAAATGGTATGACTGTGTCTCTTTTTCTCTATGTTCCAGGATTTTGAAATGTTAAAGGGATAGTTGAGTAATGGTAAAGAGAGTACAGTTTTGGTAAACCTGAATTTTAGTAACCAAAACCTACACCATATATTACATACTTATATTTATAACTGTACCATGTTAGAAAGGAATTGAAATTTACAAAAGACTAAGTAAAAGTAAAAGTTTTAATTCAAACAGAGGCGATCAAACTCAAGATGGCGCTCTTTCAAAACTCATTAGTTAAAACCATTTCAAATAAAATATTGTCAATGTGAAGGTTCGTAAAAATGGTGATTAAATAAAGAGATAGTTCAAATAAAAAATTAAAACAATAATGTGGTGGTGATGGCCACGTGATAAGTAACCTCTGTGGTTGATCTTCAATTGAGAGGCAGGGCGGTAGAAAAGTAAATTTGTTCTGGGCCAAGGATACAATTTCTATGGGTGGTTTTCCTTATCGGCAATAGTACTGTATTACTAGAGCGGAAAGAAAACAGTCTGCTGCATTATGGACACAATGTTGTTCACAGTGTGACACAATGGCGTGGGTCGGTCTGAATAAAATCATCCCCGTTTGTCATAGTCATGGCTGACAAAATACCTTCCTCAAAACCTTCACAGTGTTATCATTGCCATTTCATATGGCGCGCCGAAATTATAACACGATGTTTAGTGACCCAAATTGGCCAACTTTCTTGAAATATATGTTTCCACTTAATTTGAGTGCAACATATAATACACACAAATCGTGAGTTTTGGGGAATGGAAAGTGTGGAAATAGAAAAGTTTGTGTACAAAACGTATGGGGATTAGTCCACAAGCTTATCAGAGTGCGTTGCCAATTTGAGTTCCTCATATGAATGAATGGGCATCTTCAAGTTTTTCTGGTTTATGGCCCGATTATGCTCTAACTTTCAGAGATTATTCATCCTACTCTTTTCAATTTGTTTAGGTGTCAGTGCCATTTTAAAACCGATAGTTGAGTTTTGTTATTAAGAGTACAGTTTTGCCCAAACTAAATTTTTGGTAAGAGAAACATGCACATTTACCTTAAAAATTAAAAGTTTTAACACACCATGCTCGAAATGAATGACAATGACAAAATTACTAAGTAAAAGGTATGTTATCATTCAAAAAGAGCCGTTAAATCTCAAGAGGGCGCTTTCTAAAATTTCATTCGTTTCAAGTATTTTAATTACATTATTGTACATGCGATGTTTTGTTGAAATAGTGATTAGTGAGAGAGATAATCAATAACTATTTAAAAACTTGTTTTGTAAAACAAAATCGCTACATTATGTGATTTGTGTATAAAACGTATGGAAATATCAGTTTTCGTAAAAGGAGGTATATCATTGGTCATTTGGTCTTGCTTACATTTTACATGTTTGTTTTGGTGTTCAAAATAGTTTAATTTTAGTTCGAAAAAAATAAATATCAAAAACAATAAAATACAAAAGTAAAAAAACAAAGAAATATATAATAAATTATAAAAACAATAGAAAACATAAGGAAGAACCTGGCTCTTTCAAATTGTGTTGTCGTATTATTATTCCAAATGCTCTAAAGAGTATATGTTGTGAACACCAGAGTTTAATTATGAATAATATTTAATTCATGAGTAAAAATATGAATTGTACGTCCTTATTTGCATAAAATACGATAAATATTCCAATTAATAAATTTTTCAAACAATTTAAAGTACCAATGTATGTTAAATACTTTACTTATCATCAGGGGCGTAGACAACGGGGGGATGAGGGGGATGCATCCCCCCCCCCCCCCACCTCACAAGGTGGGGGGATGACATGAACAATCATCCCCCCCCCCCCCCAGGATTTAGGGAAGGATCTCATTTTTTGTCTGTGATTCTGTATACGAGTGGGGGAAAACCATTGGTTGTATGAGCCAAGACTTGTTCATTCTACCATTAAAATAGTACTTTGTACATCCACATTCCATTTTCGCGCGCGAACAGATTATCTCAGTTTGTTGTGAAGCTTGCGTATGGTCCGGGTGAGTATTTTGTCTGTATATCGGGCTATGTTCATCCAGGATAGGCTGGCATTGCGCTGGCTGCTTGTGTGACTTGCACCAAATTTCACAATTTCAAGTATATATCATGCAAAATCTTCTCCGTGGGAGGGGGATACCTCTCCCAAACCCTCCTGCCTTAGTTGGCTCTGCCCCAGCCCTCGGTAGCTACGCCTCTCGGAACTTTTTTGTTGGCAATAGGCTAAGTTGTTGGATAACACATAATGTCTCATATGGTGATGTTGGAACTGTATATGACGCTAAATATGAATATAATATTTGTGTTTGTGTTGGGTGCATAAGAAGTGTGTCAATTATTCGTTTTCTTCCGGAAAATGTATTACAAATTTCTGGTCGAGCAAATTATAACACGCTTTCTCAGAAACAGTCAAATGTTATCTAAATTAGCACCAGATTGCACAATTTCAAGTCCAAAAATTCAAAATCTCCCTAGCGTGGGAGGGGGGGGGGGGACACCCCCCTCCCACAGCTCAGTCACGTCGCTCCCTCGGGCTTTGTCGCTTCGCTCCTTGCAATATCACATCTGGCTCAAATTTGGCAGCACTGTGAGTGTGGTTGGGCATGAGCGCCTACACACACACACAATCGTGAGCCCCCATAGGTTTTGCCCCCCCCCCCCCCAATCCAAAACTGCTTCGGCCCGCCTGGTCTCGACCATCCTAACATCTAAGAACCCCCCCCCCCCCCTGCCAAGTGAAAATGTATCAGTGAAAAAAGTGAACAAAAAAAATCACTTACGAGGGTTCATAATAGCTAGAAAAATTCGCCGCTTCGCGGCACATGGATGATGCTCCTCATCGTCGTTGGCTCAACCCCCCCCCCCTCCCTTCGGCAAAAAGCTACATCCACTCCTGCCCCAACCCCACCCCAAATCCAAAACTGCTTCGGCCCGCCTGGTCTCGACCATCCTAACATCTAAGACCCCCCCCCCCCCCTGCCAAGTGAAAATGTATCAGTGAAAAAAGTGAAGAACAAAAATCTCTTACGAGGGTTCAAAATAGCTAGAAAAATTGACGCTTCGCGGCTCATGCATGATGCTCCTCATCGTCGTTGGCTCAACCCCCCCCCCCCCCTCCCTTCGGCAAAAAGCTAGATCCACTCCTGCACCCCTCCCCCCCCCCCCCACCCCAAATCGGCCCGCCTGGTCTCGCCCATCCTAACATCTAAGACCCCCCCTCCTTCCAAGTCATAATCCCCCCCCCCCCCCCGGCCGTAGGAAGACCTTAAATAGCCCGGCCATTTTAGGGTTAACCCTTTCAAGGATTCGAGCCATCAGGACGCTTTCAAAGTACGCAAAATAAAACTGTATTGAAATAATATAAACAGAATACAAAAAGAAACTTACCCTCTAAAGCAATTGCCCATAATTTCATAACCAAAAAATCGTTTTAAGATTTTGTCTTGACAAAATATTCCAATGGTAGTTAAGGAAATAGTGTGTAAACCAAAAGT
Organism: Echinarachnius parma; assembly: GCA_037951105.1. Lineage (NCBI taxonomy): Eukaryota > Metazoa > Echinodermata > Echinoidea > Clypeasteroida > Echinarachniidae > Echinarachnius > Echinarachnius parma. Next base: position 20,860 of record JBAMJV010002583.1, on the reverse strand, counting down.
GGTAACCATTAATCCATGGTTGAGTGAGCACACAATTACATACAGAATAGTCATATTTCAAAACTCGCAAAAGTTTTATCATCCTTAAAAATTATTCAGAATTGGAAAATTATAAAATGCACTGATTTACAACTGTAAGTCATGCATTTTACCACATGTGCCATACAAAATCCAAAATGAATGGAATATCAAACAGCATTGATTCATAAACCATGATCAATGCATTCCGCCACATGTGCTGATTCACAACAATGTACAGGCACACGCAACACGCAATGACTTTTGAAATGTGCCTTTATGTCTATAATCTGTGCTCATTCAGCAATAAAGCGGTGAATATATCTGGTTTATATCTTGGACATATCGAACATACCAACTGTGCCAATATAGTGGTTAGATGACATCTTGAAACAATTATCGGTTATGAAATTATGGACCATTACTAAGAGGTAAGATACTTTTTGTGTTCGGTTTCGAATGACTTTGTCTCCCTAAATAGTCCTCTTGAAAGTATTAAACAGCTTAAACCATAACGCTTCTGGAGACTCCACCCCTACCCCATGTTGGGCTGTTATTCGGTTGAAATAGCCGCCCCCACCCCGCCCCCTATAGTCTACATATTTGTGGCGTGCCAATGTGAGGCTTCCAGCTCTCTGACCGGTGACTTTAGCAAATGCCCCCCCCCCCCCCCCGCCCCCATATCGCAAGAAAGGATCGATACGCCTCTGCCGTTAGGTTGTATACACACATTTACCTTTGGAGTTCATGTCCCGTTTCGTGTCCAATCGCTCATTGACAAGTATAAACTTATGAATATTATTATCCAACATTGAAGGGACATGAATGGACACGAAAGACACAAAGATGAAGGGAGACAAACAATGACTCCTGGAAGGAACACGAAGAAAAACAACTGATAAAAAAAACGAGAAAAAAAACAAAACATGACACCCCGGAAGGGATATGAACATAATACAATTGTAATTGTTTGTATCGAATACATTTTTTTCCCGATTGTAGTTTTTCGAAATTTGTTTCCTGGATTGTGTTGTTCTCTATGAAAAATCCCCCAAAGTCTTATGTCTACGAGGCCTGCCGCAGAGCAAGGACGAGCCTACATCATGTACATACGCCGTCCGTATCGCGTAGACCTTAGGTGCCTTTCTACGTAACAGAGACCTTACCATAATCGGCTCTGCGTAAAATAAGAGATTTCACCCCCCCCCCCCCCCCCCCCGTCCCACCCTGTCCATAATCTAACAAAGTGGAAACAAACATTGAGAAAGGAACGAAGGTTAAAGGGAAAGTTTCCCCCAATAATACCTTTGATTATGTTATCTAAAAATTCAAACAAAAATGTCATGCAAATACGACCAAGAAGATTGGCCGTTTGTGCAAGGGATTAAGATCATTCAAAGGTAGCTTGCTGTGCGGACTTATCCCATTCATCAGTTCAGAACGGTCCCCCAATAACGGGATCGCCTAGCCGGAGTTGTTCATCGCGTAAAACATGGAGACTGCCATTGATGTTTATGAAACTTGGAATGCCCTAAAATGTTATGTCAAACCCGGACGACTCATTGTGATAGCTAACGATTTGCCTTGCGTTTGATCATCACTAAACAAAACAAAAAAGAACACAAATGAATAGACTCTCTCTCTGTTTGAAGAATATGCTCGGGTAATATTGCTAAAATACTAGATTAAAAGATTATAGTGTTATGTTACGTCTACATATTAGTCAAAGTCGAAAATATAATTAAAATTTCGGATGAAACGAACACAGGGGCATGGGAGAATAACATTGCCGTCCATGTAGCGCTTACCTAACCTGATTGTCTGCGGTTGATTCCGCTGGCTAACTGCATGTTTAATGACGACAACAACATGTTTAAAATCAGAATTTCACAAGAATGCGAACACTTGGAGGGAAGTTGTTCTTATTTATATGACTAACGTTTTTGTGTAAGATATGTTGTTCAATCAGTTGGTTTGTTAATTCCTACGATAACATGTATTGTAGTATTCTATATAATATATTTGTATCCTGGATTTGTATGTGTAATTCGGCATAACATTTAACTTGTTAATTAATTACATAAGGCATCTTCACACCTGTCTCCCTCTCTTAACTCTCCCGCACTTTTTTTTCTCTCTCTGTTTCCCGTATTTCTCTTCCAGTATGGACTGTACCTTTCTATCATGCCTGCTACAGTTCTTCCTAGAACATCTAGAACATACTGTCTTAACTATCATCTTTCTCTCTACTTGTAAATAATGTTTTATATTTGTTGTTTTTATTACTTTTTTCTTGTATGTATAAATTCATGTTTATCTATGTTTTATGAATATTACGTAAAACTTGTAAATCTCAGGTATGGCACCCCCTTAAGCTTCTAGCTTATATTGCTGACCTCTGTGTGTTTTTATCTCGATGTGATGACGGTTTATTTGTATGTACGAAATTGTTTACTGTGAGACATGCAGGAATAAATAAATTTTAAAAATAAATAAATACTCTCCCATGGATTCAAATCAAAGCAGTACCTCACAACTAAGTTTTCAGATAGTCTAATCCCGGTGGAGTCACTTTGTTCTAGAGGGTGAAAATGCCCGCCTATTTCGCAAGGGTTTCAAGTGCATATCAGGAAATATCGCAAAAACGAGTACAAAGTGGCCTTTAAAAGAGACCCTTAATTTTTCACTTCATGTTTATTCTTGACAAAGACACTCTATTTTCACGATGTCAAGTACACGAACACAAAACTAGTACCCAATGGCGAAATGTTTTACATCTCGTGAACATCGTCGTGCATGACAATAAACCCGTGTAGCCATCATAAAAACATATACAAAATTATAATTTCGCGAACATCGTCATGAAAAAGTTGTCACGTTCATCATTAGGTAAAAGAAAAAACCTTTATTTGATAGAATTTCGAGTACATCGTCATGAAAAAAGACTCTCTTTGACCATTTTCGCGTGCAAGTAAATGTTGCGTTTACGTGCGAAAGAGACCCCTTTTTACTCGAAATCGTGAACGATCATGCGTATCCACGGTCAATGTATAGTGACATTACCGGCCGGAGTCCAATGCTCATGTTTACGTTTAAAGGAATCCAAATCGCCAAAACTAACTCTCATAATTTGTCATATTCATATTAACAATAAAAACACGGTTCCGGTTGCGGGTTTTCCAAATTTTGATTCCGTTCAAAACGTTTTTACGATTAAAGTGTTCAGAGTATAAGGAAAAAAATGTTTAACTGCGTATCTAGATCTCTTTAAAACGACGACTCAGTTTCACACTCAAAACATTCGTTGTTTAGTCAGAAATCGCACTATTATTATATCATTATTATCATAATTTCACCCTTTTCCCACTCAGAAGCACGATGTCAAGTGATCATCACTGAAATATTTTCACAAAGGATCTTCGTAGCTCCGCTTCCCACGGGTGATGGAAACCTGAAGGATGCTAGGTTCACCACTGTCACTCTCTCGATGTCGCACTATCGACCTGAAGACGTAGATTACGATGCACAAGAGGGCTTCTTATACTGGGTAGATGGTACTTATCACATTATCGGACGCATTCAGGCAGATGGAACATCGCAGCAGATTTTGCGGGAGCGTTCGTTCTCGGGAAGTAGGTAGACTGAACGAGATCTATTCATTTGTGTCAAGGTCGGGCACAATCATTTTAGGCTTTCACATTTCCCTCGTACAGTGTTGTTTGGCTTTTGATAACATAAGGATGGGATAGGTTAAAACTTTTCAATAAATGCATATTTAATGCTTTCATTATTACAGAGATATTTTCCAAAAGCCAAAGTATACATAAATGATTTTTGTAGATCATCTGATGTCCTCACATTTATTCTTTTCGCAGATGACTCGAATTTATTTTTTTTCTCATAAAGATTCACATACTCTTGTACATACAATAAACTCTGAACTTACAAAAGTAACCCATTGGATACGATCCAATAAATTATCTCTTAACTTTCAGAAAACAAAATACATGCTTTTTAGTAACACACTAGATACACTACCATTACCTATCATTTTTGATGGCATTCCTCTTGAAAAATGTTACTCAAATTAAATTTCTTGGTCTAACAGTTGATAATAAGCTTTCTTGGAAACATCACATAGATAATATATGTATAACTATTTCGCGTAATATAGGCATAATTAATAAATTAAAACATTATCTTCCGTTACCCAGTCTGCTTATGATTTATTCGTCTCTAATTTTACCATATTTGAATTATGGCATTCTGGCTTGGGGCAATGCTCATCAAACATTATTACACCGAATATTATTATTACAAAAAAAGTCACTTCGCATTATATGTAACTCTGCCATACGTGCTCATACAGATGCTTTATTCTTTGAAAATAAAATATTGAAAGTACAAGATCTTTATTCACTACAGCTCGGTCAATTTATGTACAATTATAATAATAATACACTGCCTCATATTTTTGATAGTATGTTTCCAAAAAATCAATCTTTTCATAATTATCCTACACGGCGATCTAATGAGTTTCATCTTCCTTTATTGCGCACGTTATTTGCCAAAAACACTTTAATGAATAATGGTCCAAAACTTTGGAATTCTTTAAACGATGATATTAAAAGTGCATTATCTTTGAATTCATTCAAAAGTAGACACAAATTGTTTCTCTTAAATTTTTATAATACGGAGGTAAAATGATGTATATTCTTATTTATTTTTATTTTTACCTTGTAGCCAGGTTTAATTATTCAGCAGCATAACAGTTGGCCTTACATAGTCCCGGTCCCATTTGTCCTTATTTGTCTTCCTTGCTTTTCTTCACTCTTATTCATATTTATGTATTCTATGTTACAGCATGTGGTATACGTATGCGTGTGTCTTTTATGTAGTCTTCTGTGTTGTCTTGTCTTTTCTTTGTTCTGATTCTTCGTAGGCTTCCATTAGATACTTTTTATAAAATTACTTTTTAATGAGCTTGCACTCAATTTGTGTATGTCATTTTTGCTTTCTTTTCTATATGTATTATTGTAATTGCCAGTTGTGCTTGGATTTTTTGTTGTTGAGGGATCCACAATTTACAAGCAATGCTTTTCAGTGGATCCCTCCATTTTTTTCAGTCCATGATTCAGTCCATGATATAATTGTATTTCTAATTCTGTCCATTCTTGCAACACCAATAATCTTCCTGATGCATGTCATCTCAAATGTCAGGAGTCTTCTCTTGTCTTCCTGTTTTCGGGTCCAGGTTTCGGATCCGTAGAGTAATGTTGACAGGACAAACACTTTGTAAAGCTCTGTCTTTGTTCGTTTTATAATTTTGGTTTATCGCCATATATTGTGAAGTCTTTGGACTACGCCCGTAGCCGTTCCAAAGCGGTGCTTTACGTCCTCAGTGATAGATCGATTTTGGCTCATTATTCCGCCTAGGTACGTTAACTTTTCTACTTGTGCTATCTATGGTGATGTTTAGTTGTTTGACCACTTTGCTGATGATCTGCGTTTCTGTCTTTTCAATGTTGATCTTCAGTCCAAATTCTGAGCTGCTTTGTTAGACTTTGTCAACTAGAGTTTGGAGGTCCTTTTCACTTTCAGCTATCAGTGCAATATCATCAGCAAAACGCAAGTTGTTGATGATTTGGCCTTGGATGTTCGTTCCAATGTTGATGTCCTCTAGTGCATATCGCATCACTAGTTCAAGCAGGATGTTGAACAGCTGTGTAGACAGAACGTATCCTTGCCTTTCAACTGTTGTTGTTTTGAACCAGTCTGTAGTGTCTCCATTGACTCGTACGGCACTGAATGACTTCTGATATAAGGCCTTCATGAGATCAACGATTTTGCTGGAGAATCCAATGAAGCCAAGGGCTTTCCAGAGTCCCTCCTGCCAAACCAAGTTTTCGAAGTCGATGTAGCAGCAGTATAAGTCTCTCTTATTCTCTCAAAAAGTACTTTTATGTTATTTGTCTGATTGTGAATAGTTGGCCAATTGTTAAACTCCCCGGTCGAAACCCTGCTTGAGCTTCTCACAGTATTTCTTCCGCTCTATTTGTGATGCGTCTCTGTAAGATGGTAGTCATCACCAGTTCTTTCCTGCATGGCTAAGTAAGCTAATTCCTCTGTGGTTGTTGCAGTCCAGTTTGTCTCTCTTTGTGTAGATTGGTGTGATGATGGCCTTCCCCCAATCATCTGGAAATGTTCCCGTGTTCCATATTTGCTTACAGAGTTGGTGAATGATATTACCCCGGTCTCGCCGGCTGCTTTAATTTCCTCAGCTGTAACACAGTTAAATCCATGTGGCTTTTCATCCGTTAGTATGTTCACAGCAGCTCTTACTTCATCACGCATGATTTCAGGTTCTGCGTCGTGTTTGTGGCATTTCAGGGACCTTTTTTTTGCAGCATCCTCATCCACACGGTTCCTTTATTGTAGAGCTCTTCTAAGTTCTCTTTCCATTTTGATTTTACGTCTTCAAGTTCTGTTAAGACTTTGCCATCTTTGTTTTTGACTGATTGCATTCTAGTTGAGGACTTTTTGGTTATTATCTTGACTGTAGTAGCGTATACTTCTTTTGCTTTTGATGCTTGGTTGGATCTGTCTATTTTTATGCATTAGTCTTGTAGCCAGGTGTCATGACAATCTTCGGTTTTCCTCTTTATCTCTCGGTTCAAGTATTTGTATATGTTCATTGGGGTTGGGTCTAATAACGTTGCTTGTTTTACCCTGCTACGTTCTTCGGTCAGTTTTCCTCACTTATCCATGGTTTTTCCTATTTCTTTTTCTTATATCCTAGGATTTTCTCGGAAGTTTCGTTGAAGGCTGTATTCACTTCCTCCCACATAGTTTGTGCGTCTGTGTTTGTGTCGGGTAGGTCTAGCAGTGGTGCAAAACGCCCTCCACTTTCAATTTCATAGTTTGACTTTGGGTTTTTTAGTTTGAACACAACATACCGTTTAGTGCATTTAGTTTTCCTCATGGTCTTGAATTTCATGCGTGAATTGGCTGTCACAAGCTGGCAATCAGATCCTATGTCAGCATCGGGAAACTTCTGGCATTTGTGATACAGTTTTTGTATCTGTTGTTTATCATGATGAAATCTATATTGTTGTGTGTCTTTAGTCCGGGGATTCCCACGTCCATTGGGGTCTTGGTTTTATTTTTCTGTTTGAACATGGTGTTTCAAATACACATGTCATTAACAGCACAGAAGTTCAGTAGTTTTTCTCCCCTGTCTTTTATCTTGCCAAGCCCATAGTTGCCCAGGACACTTTCCCATTTTGAGCAATCTTCTCCAATTTTGGCATTGCTAGGTGTCGTTGCTAAGGGGCACATGATCTTGTAGCCCTGTGTTGTGAACTCTCCTGAGTCAACCCAATGTGTTTCTGCGACTCCCAGCACTCCTCATTCAAATTTGTCCATCTGTTTTTATAGTAGAATGTCCAGATTACCTTGTTGGTGTAATGTCCTACAATTCCATGTTCCGAATCCGGTGGTTACTTTGGTGGTTAGTAGTGCGATCTTTCCGTCCGAGTTATCGGCATACTTCCGTCTAATCGGAGTTCGGCTTGGTGCTTGACCCCTTAGAGGTGATGCGTCATCCTTCGCTACGGTTGCAGGTTCATCGGGAGAGGTGGCTGGTTAGTATGGGCAGGGCTTTAACCCTGGTGCTGGTTTTGGCTTTCATCATGATGCAGTTTCGCTGGTTGTTAAGCTAGGCGGGTGAGACTGTCCTCTCCTAGCCATCCTGGTCTGTTTGTCACCAATTAATCAAGTCAGTTGGTTTAAACCCCGACCACGCGAAGGTAGACCAGGACGATTACCAATTATCTATTAAGTCGGTTGTCCGCTCGCATCACACACTACATTGTGGCTGTAGAGTGGTATTTGCTACCACGGACGGTCTCCGCCTTGTTGTCAATCATACAAGTATGATAAGAGAATACAGGCTTTTTTCAACCTCATGACAAGATAAACATATTGGCTGGTATTCTCCTAAATTAGTCCGGCCTAAAGTGTTCTTCTTATTCTTCTTCCAATTTAAGTACAGACCGCCGTAAATGTTGCTTGTAAGTATCGGTTTCCATGGTGGTGTATACGAGTACATGTGGTTTACAGTTGCACCATGTGAGATGGGTGGATTGGTGAGTCCTGAAGAAGGACTATGGTAGTCCTAGAAAGGACTGTTGGTAGTCCTAGAAAGGACGGTTGGTGTAATTCTGAAAGGAACTGTTGGTTAACCGCCGTTAATTGGCGTATTATCGTACTATAGCGCGTTAGGCTCAGCGGAGCCTAACCTGCGCCACCTCCTTTTTGAATATATCTATGGAGGTGTTTCCAACCATCTCTGATGGTAGGGAATATGTAGCTTCGCAGTTCTTTGCCATCGCAAGATCACGTGACAAATCTATAGTACGCTCGGATCGACGAACGATCTAGCAGACGCCGTTTTGTGTATAAAGTCAATGTACCCTTTACTTTCTAGCATGACATCCCAAACTAAATGAAGATATAATGCATGAATATCAACTCTATGGACATTGTGATTGCATACATATATCGAGAACAATATACATTTTTAGATTATTCAAGGAATACGATCGTTTGTTTAAAATTCAAGGATACAACTCGAGTTTAATTGACAAAAATGACTCTCCTTTCTTATTGCATGCATGCCTGCCGCACCGAACATTGCACGCGCACGTTGGTTTCGTGTTTCGTATAACTGCAGAACGAAATCAAGAACCCGATCAAACCCAAATTTAACGACTAAGTATTAATTTCTGACAAACTTGATATGATTTCCCCTTAGTATGGAATATCTAAAATACATTTCAATGATTTTCCATACTAAGACAATTCTTACCCTTCATTTGAGACTGTGTTTGTTGCAGTTTCCCGAGCGAAATATCGCCCGGCCCGGCCCGGGTACATGCTACGCACATATGCAGACAGTGTTTGAACCGCTACTTGATTGCATACAATGCAGTGCGCCGCGAGCCGTGTGATTTATAAGTGGCATTCGAGTTTCGAAATATGTTCATCAAAACTCAGTTTGTTGCATTACAATGTGACAGAAATTATCGTATTTGTTGGAAATGTTAGACAGACGTTGTTCTCTTTGCATAATTAGCACTGAAAGTGTTATGAAATTAATATTTATGAATACATATCTTCATACAGTTTTGGATGTCATGCCAGAAAGTAAAGGGTACATTGATTTTATACACAAAACGGCGTCTGCTAAATCGTTCGTCGATCCGAGCGTACTATAGATTTGTCACGTGATCTTGCGATCGCAAATAACTGCGAAGGTACGTATTCCTCTTCCTAGTTGCATCAGGAAAAATGACTTTTGGTAGACTTGGTTTCTTGCGTAAGGTATTTGAAACTTGTCCGGATTCCCACGGGTTACACGACCAGTACGTGGTTTGTATAAAGTTGGTGTTTGGTGGGATGTCTATCATGTTGTGGACTATGCTGTAGACCATACAGACTTTTTGTTCAGCCATTCTCTCCTCTAGTATGTGTAACTAAGTGTCGACCGAACTCTGTGCAGACTAAGTTGATAAACAAAACTGTTATGTCGTCCGAGGACTAAAATGCCTTGTGTAAAATATAAATATATTTATTATATATATATTAATTTCACTAGTGGGTCGAAATAGTGTATGATCATAGTGTATGCGCATAATCATAATCATCGCAAAAATACATGATTGAATTTAAGAAAATAGTAAGAAAAACAAAACATTGACCATTGAACCATCACTGCACTGACAATGTTCTGTTTGTGACACTGATCCCCTTTGCGCTATAGTCCTAGCGCAGAGCGCGTATTGCGCTATATCAAAGACTGTAGAATTACCATATAAGTATAAATAAACAAACCAACCCGTTTATAACTAGAAGGCTCACTTAACGCGCGCAAGTCACGTGTCCCATAGACTTTGTACATGGGCAACATGGCGGAGTGAACCGATTTTTGAAGCTCCCGTAGCCTACTTCTCTACGTCATCGCGTAGTGACCTAGAAATACCTGACCAATCATCAAGCTATGCAGTGCGTAGACTATCGCGCCTATATTCCTGCGCACTGTCCTAGATTTGTATCACGCTTATGAACAATGGGATCCATGGTGACGTATGAATATGAACTTGTTTTATTGACCTCGATCCGGTGACGACGCGTATAAACTGCTCTGTGATTGGTTTACTGAAGTTTCCAAGTATCCCATAATGCAACCAGTTGTAGGCTATTCCGGTGAGCAAAAATCGCTGCACTCTGGCAGCAGTGACACCCCCCTGGCAACATGGCGGAGTGAACCGATTTTTGAAGCTCCCGTAGCCTACTTCTCTACGTCATCGCGTAGTGACCTAGAAATACCTGACCAATCATTAAGCTATGCAGTGCGTAGACTATCGCGCCAATTATCCTGTGCACTATACTAGATATGTATCACGCTTATGAACAATGGGATCCATGGTGACGTATGCATATGAACTTGTTTAATTGACCTCGATCCGGTGACGGTGCGTATAAACTGCTTTGTGATTGGTTTACTGAAGTTTCCAAGTATCCCATAATGCAACCAGTTGTAGGCTCTTCCGGTGAGCAAAAATCGCTGCACTCTGGCATCAGGGACTCCCCCCCCCCCCCCCCCCTGGATTGGACAAGTCTTTCTTGGTCACTACGCGAAGACGTCTAGTGGTACTACTTTTCAGCTTTAAAAATCGTGTCAATCCGCCATGTTGCCCATGTACAAAGTCTATGGGACACGTGACTTGCGCGCGATAAGTGAGCCTTCTAGTAATAAACGGGTTGGTTTGTTTATTCATACTTCTATGTGCTAGACACTCGTCTAGAACAAGGTTGCGGATGGGCATTACGGTATTGCGCGTTCAGAATGTGCAAGTCATCGTTACGTCACAATAGAAGTGTACTAGTTCGCGTTCAGAATTTGCAAATCATCATTACGTCACAATAAAAAGAGTTATGTTAAATTTCTTGGAGTTATGATAGATGATACATTAAGTTGAAATAGACATATTGATAGTACAATTATTGCTGTTTAAAAAGGAGTTGGACTTTTGAATAGATTTAAACATATTCTCCCATTTAATATACTTTTTTATGCTTTATAATGCACTTATATTATCTCGAATTTCTTATTGTAATGTTGTTTGGGTGAATTGTTAAAAATTAAAAATATATTCGATTTTACTTTTGCAAAAGAAGGGCACATACGGATCCAATTTTTGTATCGTGTATTGACAATATTAAAGGCTTATTATATTTATACGTTACAAACTGCAACATTCATGTATAAGGCAAGTATAGGAAAAGTACCCTCCCAGTTTTAAGATTTTTTTATTTGTAATAGAGACATTCATAGCTATTGTACTCGTAATGCAACCAACTGTCATTTATACAATCCTACCTTAACAATTACCCATAAGTCAATTACACACGCTGGTCCCGACGTGTGGAATCTTCTTCCAAATTATATAAAAAATCGTCCCTCATTGCTATCGTTTAGAATGGCAATGAAAAAGAAATTAATTCAATTGTATAAATTATCCTAACTTTGATTGTACCTTAGCAATGTTCTCATTGATACTGGTCGTAATTGTAATGATCTTAGACTTTTTGTATGATATAATACGTATATATATATGACATTACATATTTGTTAATCTGTTGCTGCCCAATTAAGCTGCATCTTCGTACATCCCATTTATCTACGGACAGCACTTTTACCTCCATATCCATCCGCACCCAACATCTCATTCCATCTTTGTCCCCTAGTTCTTTTTTCTTTGTGTTTTTCTTTTTGTATAGTTTGTAACGTATTATAGTTTGTTTTCACGGACAATCATTTCCTCAAGCTCCGCTTACTATCATGGTCCCGTTCATAATCACCTATGTTAATATTAAAATGTTGATTTTACTTTTTTGAACGATGCGTATTATATATTTTATACATTAATATCATAAATTGTATTATTATGTTAATCAATCTATATTGTATACATGCTTATTTACAGTATTCAATTAATGTATTACTTTCTGTATTAGTTGTACAAGAATTTTGTATTATGTGATTATGTTAAATATAAAATGAACGAAATCAAATCAAATAAAAACAAATGCATCTGTAGAATATTATTTCAAACATGTTGATAGTCACGGGTGAAAATATTCTGTATTTCTTTTGAAATAACTCTTTGGGAAATATTCTGTACTTATTTTGAAATAACTCTTTGGGAAATCTTGTCGAGCATCTTTCGCACGCTAAAACAAGACCTCTGCTATATGGGCTCAATATGATTACCCGGCGTCTATGACGTCATTCATGGTATAGCATTACTATACCATGAATGATGACACGTATAGCACGTTTTTCTCCATGGGCATTACTATGTTTGGTCATATGGTGCTATGAAGACCAATCACTAAACAGGATTTCATTAATGAGAGATACAAAACAAAATAGTATATTTGTATAAATGTATTTGGAAAGTTAAGCACATACAGGGTAGACAAACACGTTAAGTATTATACTAATATGCGTCCTTATTGAACTGTAATTGTAATTTAACAATCTTACACTAAAATTTCGTATTCTGGTAGGTCTTTGTATGACTTTACGGCACCCTAAAGTGACAATTTCACAATAAAAGCGCCTTAAATCCTTAGGGTTCATGAATATCCTGCTCTGTTCTCAATACGCCCTAAAACAAAAACTACATGTCCAAAATTACCTTTCTTGGTATCGTTGTTCTTTGATAAGAACACGCTATCCGATGGACATTTTCATTTTGTTACTTTCTTTTGGGAAGTGCCCCGTTCCGCTTTTTATGGGGCCACACTGTATAATCATTATTTGTTCGTGTACAATGTTGTATTAGGCGCAAAAACAGTAACAATAATGTTGGATGTAAACAAGAAATATTCAAACTTTATGAGCAAATTAAACACTTTCTCAGTAAAAAAAAAAAAAAATCGTTCATGCTTCGTCTGTCGCCCCTTTCATAGCAACCTAAAATGTAAGGAATATTAGGGAAATATGAAAGAAACAAACTTAAAAATAGACATATATGCATTTCAATGTGTCTTTTTACTAACCCTTTTGAGGAAATGCATTTAATTATCTTTCTTTTTATCGTTGGCGACGGGCAATGTCTTCATAGTACCATCAATAAGTATGCAATTATTTGCATTAAATTTTATTTAATTTGGTAGTATGAGGTCCTGTTTTATGGCCACTCTACTGCAACCACTGTCTCTGAGAACCGAAATATGTTTTTGTTTCTCTAATCATACCCGTTGTAACTGGCACACTCCGGACGATATCCTTTGTATCACATGCTGGACTCATCAATGGTATAGCCTGACCATGTTGAAGTTGAGAGTTTAGTCCGGGAGCATGTCCACAGAAATAAAGTCCCGTGGGATTTTTTGTATGAAAGCAAACCACCTATCCCGATGTCTCAAGGGCACCCCAAAGAACAATAAAAAACATGGTGGCAATCCCACAACCCTGGCAGATGATAATTATGAAGGATGAAAAGAAAACAACACAAATGGACTTAAAATAACTCTCTTTTTTAGGGGTAGGTTAATGCTGGTATAGAAGGTGCTTCAAAAAACAATATTTTTGTGAGGTTATGACAAACTCTGTGTAGAATCAACAACAAGCATCGAATGTTAATTATAGAACAAACTTTATTTGGTTGAAATCGGTTCAGAAACGACTGAAATATTCATAAATATGTCGTTCATGATATTATGTTATGTACCAAATTTTATTCGATAATTTAAGAAAATTTAATTTCGTAGTGGACACTTATTCCTGTCATACCGGTATGGTGCATCCCGTAAAAGGAACCTTGGCGCACCTTGGCAAAGCAGCTGCAGATGGCCCGCAAGGACATGGACCACTTAATACTGCGGCATGGGGAACTTCACATCGTGATGGCACAGCTCCGCTGCATTGGCGCCTACATCGAGAACAGCGGGATCGACTTCTGCTGGACGGAATCAGATTTGTATGGACCAACGACAGTGAAGCAGATCCTTGAGGGAAAACATGTAAGAAGAGCAATAGAAGCACATGTAGTCACTCTACAGTCCCTGTTCCATCTGTACCAGACTGCAGTCCTTCAGGACCACCCAGATTTGCAGGGAATACTCACAGAAGCAGCACAAGCTCTTGCTCTGTCATGTAGAGATGGCAGCTGTGAAGACATACAGGAAGCCACTATTGAAAGATTCACGAACCCATTCGTAGAAAAAAGCTGTGACCTGTTCAATCTGGTGTCAAAGGCAGTCATGCCTGAGAAGGTCACGAGTGATCTGTGTGCTGAAAGCAGCATTGGCCAGCAGTTGTTTGAGGAATTCGTCACCAACCGCATCAGTTCAGCAAAGGTCAATGTATGGGAGAAAATGAAGAAGAGGAAACTTCAGACCTGGAAAACAACTGGGAAACGAGTGAAAGTCAACACTGGAGACAAGGTAGTGGAGCTCAAAGAAGATCGCAAACTGTTCACCCGCATGTTGTTGGTTTCGAAGTCCAGACCCAGCATAAACCTGGAGGAAACGGTCGGCAGACACGAAATGTCAGTAGTACCAAGGTCAATGTTTTACCGCTGATGGTACAATGCTGCACTGCCACCCGAAAAGCAGCCTGATGACCATCCTTGAGAAGCTGCCAAGAAGTGACACTGATGCGAAAAGTCCACTCCCTGACAATGGTACGGAACCTGGAAACATACCTGCAGCGACCAAAGTGGCCGTTGTCGATGCCATGGCAGATGTCCAGTCACTACAAAAGCCCGACAACATCACATACTGTAGCCAGCTGGCTGATCAGTTCACAAACCGTATCCTGGAGATATACAGTGATGCCGATGAAGTCCATCTAGTATTTGAACGATACGATGTTCCTACCTCTTTGAAGGGTGTCACACGTGACAGAAGGCAGGGTGGTCAGCCAGTCATCGCCTACCACATAACAGATGCTACAAACCTAGCAAAGGTCCCACTGAAACGACTCTTGTCTCATGTGAAAACAAAGATGGAGCTCACTGGCTATTTTGCCGAGAAGATGCTGGTGAAGGCTCATGCAGGACGGAAGCAAATGGTTGTCGCATGGGGCTCACAGTGCCGAGCTACGCACAAAAATGTCAGTCACCTTCAAAGTCAGCAGGAAGAGGCAGACACAAAACTTATCCTGCATGCTGCTGACGCAACTGCTAGTGGGGCTTCCACCATCAAAATTCACTCGCCCGATACCGATGTCTTCGTTCTAGCAATCCGGCGGTATCCAAAGTTATGCAGCAACACCAACTTCGTAACTGGAGTAGGTACTAAGCGACGAGTCATCCCCCTGGGACCAATCTACAAAGCCATTGGACCAAAAAAAGCTGCTGCTTTGCCAGGATTGCACGCCTTTAGTGGAGCTGACAACACAGGGGGCTTTGCTGGCAGGGGCAAACTTGCATTCTAGAAGATCTTCCGTGACACACAGGATGACAGCAACGAGATATCTGCACTGGCAAGTCTAGGAACCATGCCAAGGCCGAGTGATGCAATATATGATGGTCACGAAGAGTTCCTCTGCAAGGTCTATGTCCCAGGGAGCAAAAGTACCAAGGTGGAAAAGCTGAGATGGTGGCTCTTCACAAAGAAACAAGCTGAGTCAGAGAGGTTGCCGCCTACACAAGAGGCACTGCGACAAGCAATCTTGAGAGCACACTACCAAGCAATCTTCTGGAACAATGACACCGTTCCGAACCCATAGGTACCGTCTCCAAAGGACTATGGCTGGAGCTTCGAAGACGATGCTTGGGTTCCTGTGATGACCAAGCAACAGCCTGCACCAAACGCGGTCATCCAGCTGGTGAAGTGCGGATGTGCAAGGTCCAAATATGACAATGCGAGGTGCTCCTGTCGCAAGGCAGGGCTAAACTGCACAGAGTTGTGCGCCTGTGACCTCGGTGAGGGGTGTGACAACCCTGAGATGCCAGCCACATCATTCCGTGAGGAAGAGGATGAAGACTCTGGAGATGACGAGGACGATGTTGAAAACTTCATGTAAATCATGTGGTAAATGAAAGCGGACATTCGTCGTGATGTTTACCAAATCATCTAAAGACATGTGAATTTCAGTTGATAAGTCTACAAACATATATAATGATTGCGTGTTTACAAAGTTAACTCAGCCAATTCCAGATAGTATTACTTTTAGCATCGGCCTACTCCATTTTATACCAGTAATGCACATGCAACATCTGTAGTGTTTGGTTGTGTTATATGGCAACATTATTACAGCCAAACTATTTCAACATATCCTCTAAATATGTATTTAGAATTGTTCTATTGGTCAATCAATGAGGCCGCCAAGTGAACATTATGTTATTTTCTTCTATAATGTAACATTTTCACCACTGCAAGATTTCAGACTGTTCTGTATTGTTATGGGGCGCCATTAAGAAATTTAAGATAGTTGAGATATACCAAAAGTCCCACTGGAATGTTCAAAGATATGTCAGTTGTCTGATCAACAATTATGTGATTTAATTTGTAACCAAGTTGATTCGCTTTATTCACTCCGGCAATTCCATATATCATTACTGGTACCATACGACTACACCAGTTACAAAATATAGCACATAAAGATCCCCAGGATTTGTTCAAGGGGTGTGTTAGCTTCATTCATTGGACAGCGTAATTGGGGTGTGTTTGTAAATACAGTATTTGTTTGCTAAAGGAGGAGAACATCCCATACATCCCCCCCCCCCCCCTCTCTCTCTCTCGTCTGTACACCTTTGAAATCACATACGTATTATTTGGGTCATTTATTACTGTCTATGTTGCCATTATCAACAAGGTTATAACCATTTAAAGTGGCATTGGTAGGTTTGGTATCATATGATGACATTATTGTAGCTGAAATATGTCAAAACTATACTCTGTACATAACTATGAATTTACAAATTGTTTATTGTTAAAGCGATAGTTTATAGTTCGGGTCAAATCATTTACGGAACTTAAACCAATAAGTTATTGTCAAAACTTAAAGTTATAATTCAATCATGCTTGAATGGTTAAAAATCATACAAACGGCTAAGAAACAGGGCTGTTCTCATTAAAAAGGGAGTTGTTAACATAAGAGGGCGTCCTCCAAACACCTCAAGTAAACCATAGTTTGATCAAAAATTTGAATCATAGTAAATGTGATGTTTGGTAAATATAATCATTACATTTTAGAAAATGTAAAGTACATTAAAAAAAAGAAGTGCAAGTATATCATCATATTTTCTTAAAGTATCGAACAAAAGTTGGTCCGTCACATATACGATGAATGATATATATATGGATATTTCAGCCGTTTATGAACCGATTTCATCCAAATAAAGTTTGTTCCATGATAAACATTATATGCTTGCTGTTGATTCTATACAGAGTTTGTCATAACCTCACAAAAATATTGTTTTTTGAAGCGCCCTCCATACTTACATTGCCCTACCCCTAAAAATAAGAGTTATTTAAAGTCCATTTTTGTTGTTTTCTTTTCATCCTTCATAATCATCTGCCAGGGTTGTGGGATTGCCACCATGTTTTGTATTGTTCTTTGGGGTGCCCTTGAGACATTTGGATAGGTGGTTTGCTTTCATTAAAAAAATCCCACGGGGATGTTCATGCTCCTGGACTAGTTACTCGATGCATGTTATACCCCTGGTGTGTGACAGATGGTATTGGAAGTATCACGAATGAGGTTTCTAATTTATTCTGTGTTTTTAACATGATGGACACTAATACCCGGCATGACGTTTCATGTTGTGTTCGTCTCTAGTGGTGGGTCCTTGGCACCAAATGCCTGGGGAGGTTAGAAATCCTGCTTACTTTATGGTAGACACAAAACAATCCATATAATAATGTCCTGTCTTGTGATAGAGGAAACTGGCTCGGGGCATTGTGGCGACATGTGACCTACTTGGTGGCAATTGAATCATTCTCGTTTGAAACCAGTAGAAGTAGTTTTCTTACCGTTTCATTTCTTCCAATTACCCGCCACCAATGGCATAATGGTATTTCTTGTCATTTCCCCCCAATCAAGGTCCCAGATATATAGCATTGGACACAACGAATCGCAAAATGTATTATGCCTTACAAGATAAGTGGAGTATCCACATGGCCACCTTGACTTGTACCAATTCGTCACTTATTTACAATAACGGTGATTCAGCAGGTTGGCCGTCATCAATTGCGGTGGACCCAGTGAACGGGTAAGTATATAAGTCAAGGTCCTCGTTGCCGAAAGAGACGAAATCGATTGTAATGTTGGTGTTTGATTGTAAGTCACATCATGTGGCGAAATGCGCAAATCTGATTAGTTGAAATGCGCAACAGTCTGAATTACATTATCGATTGTATCTCTTTCTGCAACAAGGCCAAGATCATCATATTTGGACTAAGCAATCCCTTTCAAAATGAACACCAAAGATTTGGAATATAGCTGGAGCATTTTTAAAAACAGGGAGAAACAGGCCATTTAAAAGAACAGTTTTCATTAAAGCGCTGTAATAAGATAACATTTATTAGATGAAAAAAATATTTAAACACGATTTTCGATGCTCAAGATGTTACAGAAGGTAGATAAAGATATGCTTATCCAGGAAATACTAAAATCCGAAATATGCAATTTCGAACAAAATTATACTAAATTTTTAGCTAATAAAAGAGAAACTACCACAACGACATAACGGTCTTCCTGTGGTGTTCGGTCACAAATCGAAATGATCCATTAACTCTATATTTTCCCCATGAAATTGTTTTTTGAGGCTTAAATCATATGCCAATTTTATTTTAAAATTCTTGAAAATTAAACTAGTTTTATGTGACAAATTACGTGAAAATGTTTATTCATCGTGCTGCCGAAGGTTTCGGCTAGTCCGCAGACCAGATGTCGTTATCGCATGGCGCGCCACTGGCCGCGGCCGGGCATGTTCAACTACGACAGTTGTACGTTTATCCAAAAGCGTTGGCTAACGCTTTTGAAATAATGATTTTCAATGATAATTACCTTCATATACTGAAGGGACATATAACAAAAATCTAACCCTATTTTATTATGCTCTTACTTTAAGCTGAACAACACTGCAGAAGAGAACTGATGAAGCTCCAAGTAATGTTCGTGCATGTCTTTAACCCTCAATTTCCAAGCCAATACGAGTTTGTTTTTTAAGCAAGTGAAAGGGTCTGTATGTTACATGGGCGTCGATCACGGGGGGGATGGGGGGATATATCCCCCCCCCCCCCAAAAAAAAAAAAAAAATTTCAGGTGGGGGGAATGGCCTGTATTATCATCCCCCCAATATTTGGGGTTTTAAAAAAAAATCAAAAATATATAATAACATTAAAACAAAGGAGCATTGCCCCTTCTCACGAATGGAAGTTGTTACTATAGTCTTCTTTAAACCACTTTTTGATGATGGTAAGCTGCCCAAATCCACTTCGCTATTGGCAATATAGTTAACTATATATTTACATATAGACAACACCTTTCTATCTTGATATTACAAATCCCAAAGCTTCCGGGGGGGGGGGGTTATGGGGTTTAACCCCCCCCCCCCCACCCTGAGCTGCCAAGTGAAAATGTATCAGTGAAAAAGTGAACAAAAATCACTTACGGGGGTTCAAAGTAGCCCAAAGATTCGCCGCTTCGCGGCTATCAGTTTAAAAAGTGAACAAAAATCACTTACGAGAGTTCAAAATAGCAAACAAAATCGGCGCTTCGCGGCTATCAGTTAAAAAAGTGAACAAAAATCACTTACGAGAGTTCAAAATAGCAAAACAATCGCCGCTTCGCGGATATCCGTGAGAAAAGTTATCAAAAATCACTTACGGGGGTTTAAAATAGCACAACAATTCGCAGCTTCGCGGCTATCAGTTAAAAAAGTGAACAAAAATCACCTACGAGAGTTCAAAATAGCAAAAAGAATCACCGCTTCGCGGATATCCGTGAAAAAAGTTAATGGGTTAATGAGTTAAAGTTAAAAGTAAAGTTATGGGGGGGGGGGGGGTTATGGGGTTTAACCCCCCCCCCCCCCCCCCCCACCCTGAGCTGCCAAGTGAAAATGTATCAGTGAAAAAGTGAACAAAAATCACTTACGGGGGATTAAAATAGCACAAAAATTCGCACCTTCGCGGATATCAGTGAAAAAAGTTAACAAAAATCACTTACGGGTTCAAAATAGCACGTAAATTCGCAGCTTCGCGGCTATCAGTTAAAGAAGTTAACCAAAATAACTTACGATAGTTCAAAATAGCAAAACAATCGCCACTTCGCGGATATCAGTGAAAAAATTAACAAAAATCACTTACGGGGGTTCAAAATAGCACAAAAAATCGCCGCTTCGCGGCTATCAGTTAAAAAAGTTAACAAAAATCACTTACGGGCGTTCAAATTAGCAACAACAAAAAGTCAAACCCCCCTTAGCAAAAAGCTAGGTCCGCCCCTCCCACCCCCCCCCCCCCCCCTCCCCCACAGCCATATAAATTCGGCCGCGCTACTTGGTTGTCGCTTCACTCCCTCGACAGAGATTGTCAAAATGACGTATCATCCCCCCCAATGGCGAGAAGAAATCGACGCCCTTGGTATGTTAACCATGCGGGCTCGTACTTTGGACTCCGTGTTTTGGTTCTTTTGAAACATCATGTTCCGATAGGCACGTGCGTTTAAGCGCGCTCCGCTATAATTACCTTTTGGAACACTAATGCAAAAAATAGCGAAACATTTTCATAACATTTAACATTTTTGCCCTACTTAAGG